>OY720349.1:69487905-69972101 GCA_963082975.1 Labia minor | reverse complement strand
TATTTATAACTTTACCCGTAACATCATTTTAATTATATATATATATATATAAACACTAAAATTTGATTTAAATAAAAAATATATGATCTAGGAAGTCCAACTACAACTGTTTGAACTTATTTCAAGATTATTATTTATTAAATTTTTCAAAAAATACTTTATATCTAATATTTAAATTTATTAATTATAATAATATAATTTATTTATTATTAATCAGTTTTATTGAAGGCCATATTCTTCGATTCAGAATGAATAGTAAATATTTTAGAACAGGAATGTCCAATCTTTTAATTTAATGGGCCACATCGCAAACTTAAATATTTAACTGGGCCGCAAAATTACCAGAATATGTTAAGCCTCTAGCTAGTGAATGTCTCAAAACTTATGGAGATTTTTGGGGATAGAGGTGGTTTTTTGTTTTTGAATGTTGCAGCCTTTTTTTATAGCCTCGTAGTTATAGGTCGCTTGCCGGACTGTGAATTCTTTAAAATTTAACTCCAAAATGAGTCGATAGTGGGCCGCATCAAAACTTTGAGTGGGCCGCAATGCGGCCCGCGGGCCGCGAGTTGGACATCCCTATTTTAGAGAAATTGCAATAATAAATTACATCTAGATAATATGTGTTCAATTTATATTGAAATAGAGAGATAAAGAGCTATTACTATAGTAAACAAATATGGCGATGTATTTATAGTAAATTAAAATTAAAAATATGTAACATAAAAAAATTGTACTATTTCCTTTATAGAAAAGTTTTTTTTTATTAAAAATATAACATTAATTATTTAAAATAAAATCAAAAGAAAAAAAAAATAAATAATTTCAATACGCATAGAGCGATAAATAAGTGTATAAGTCATGTTTTAAAAGTATATTATAATATAATTGACCATTTGATAGATTTTTTATCAAAATAAGTTTTTTAATTTCAAATTAAGCTCGAGATATCGATACATATCAAAAAGAACCTCTTCCGGATTGCTTAACAATGAAACATAGAAATTAAAAAGCTTATTTTGATAAAAAAATCTATCAAATGGCCAATTGTTGGTTGTGGTCAACTACCTTTTAGCCTAATCCTTTTTTAATTCAATAATCTACCTGTTCTTCATTTATCAACAACTTTACGGAATTTTCAATATATCCTTCAACGTTTGGAAATTCATACGAATCAATAATACATATAACTTCGAAATTAATTAAAATTTTATAATTAAAATTCCTTTCTAATTACGAATTCATTTAAAATGAATAGAATTTAAAATTTAATTTATGTAATGATTTATTTATTTTATATAGAGGAAAGAATAGTTTATATTTTATTTTAATCAGGATAGAAATGAAAGCTGGATGTTTTTTTCCTAATATTAATCTAAATGCTTGTCGTTTACTCCATGTCTGACTTTGCTTTTTTACCTTGTTTGCAATTCGGTGATATTAATATTATCCTGCTTGATTTCAATTTATTTTTTTTCAGCATAATTTATATTATTCTATTTTCTAAAAATTGTAAAAAATAATAGACTTTTATATATAACATTGATGGATTTTATATATATTCCTAAACATTAAAATAAAATATTACAGGATATATATATATATTTGGATTATTATTATTAATTATCATTAATTAATTAATTTTTTAAATGTACATCAGTGGGGGAAATTTATATCTTTCGATTTTTTCATATATCTTATTTGAATAGAGAAAATATAAAAATAAATTATGTGTGATTTTAAATATAAAATATATTCTGCATTATAAATTATTTATCGATTTAGTCGTTTTGGTTCAAATTTCATTATTTTAAAGTTAATATATAAAATGAATTAATTTATTTGAATATAATCAAAAATATAATATACTTAATTAAAAATATTTCAAAAGAAAAAATTTGCAATCATAAATTTTAAAAGATTCATTATTTTATTACTAACTCAGTATATCCCAAAGTGAGACCCACACCCCATAGGAGGGGGGTCAATTTGATTATAAAGGGGGAAAATTCGAAAATAGTCTCGGTTTAATCCTTTTTAATATTGAAATTATGTATATGTTACATAGGGTAGCATAAGAATTTTAGAAGGGCTTAGGTGGGCCATGGCACAAGGAAGTTTGGGAAACACTGAACTAACTACTATATTTTATTTATAATTTAGTGTTTATAATCATCATTTAAGTATTTTTTTATTTTCTTCAAAAATATGAAATTTTATAATTTCATTAAAAATTGTAAAAAGTAATAAAATTCTACTTGAAACAGTTAATATATGAAACTTATTTAACTAAAATTGCCTCGTAAATGGTTTTATTCCACAGGTGTGTAATTGAAATGTATAATATTAGTATAGAAAAAGGAAAAATGAGCCAATTTAAACTTTTTATTTAACTAATCCTTTATGGATTTATTTATTTTATAATATAAATGATGTTAAATTTCAACTAATTTCAACATCATTTAAAGATTAATTAAACAACATTTATAAAAAAAACAGTATACCATTTTCAAAAATCACAAAACTTTTTTTTACTTTTCTACTAAATATGAAATCATGAACGTCTCTTGAGTATATTTCTCTAGTATATTTCCAGATAGAATAAGGTCATTGCTATAAATTTAGTATCAAAATTGTTGTTTGTTTCCCTGTGGAATAATACAAAGCTAACTGGTTATCAAGGTAGGGATTTGTTAGTGACTTTCAGACATTTGAAACATTATTCATCTATTTACTTAATAAACATAAACATGTTTAAGTTATAGTAACTTGGAAAGTATAAATTAAACAAATGAGAATCATTTCCATTGAAATGAAATAAAGCGATTTTTATTTCATAAAAATATCTTTTTTTAAATAAGAATCTTTTAATGTACTAACTTCGGATTTTATTTCTAGTCAATTCATAAGTTTTATTTAACTTTTAGTTATAATCTTCCATTAATTTAGTAATTTGAAAAGATTTGTGCCAGTTTTCCCTTAAGTTGAGTTAAGAGAAAAATTCTAAAGGAATTGCACAAATTTGACTTTGAGAATCTCAATCATGGGGTTTAGACAGAGAACAAATTTGGGTTTTATCCACCCCTCCCCACCGTCATCCTCATTCTATAGAATAACAATAATAATTTTTATAACGTTTTTCTCAACTTCGCTTGGAGTCTGTCTCTCTGTCTCGACGCTCTATTGACAAATTTTTATAGATATTTCATTGGATCCCTAGAAGGTATAGAAAAAATATAATTGAATTAATTTATTAATTACTTTTAGTAACTAACTCCTTTTGTATTGCTCCGATTAATTTTTTTTCAACGGATTCTGAAACATAAATATTGATTTCAGGATAGATTTTCATTTTGAACGTATTTAAAAAATATTTATACCACTAAAATTAATGATGAATTCTTATTAATCAGTTGTATCGCCAATGAAGAGGGGTTTCTTCCCCTCAAATAGCATAGAGAAAAGACCCATTTTTTATATATGTCCCGGAGAGAATTAATCACGAGAGTTATAAAATGACTCATTCGGATTATAACACTGATCTCTTCTAAATTTTTCTTTCAGTGCTTATCTTCATCTCTGTTATCATTATGCAAAATAAATGAAAAACAAACTAATGTTTAAAGTTAACACAATGTACAAATTTAATAAGATTTCTAAAAGATATTTTCATAATTTTCTTATAGGATTTTAAAATTCTAATTTATTTCTCAAAATTAATTACACATCCATTCAATTTATATATTTAAAATATTTAAATAAATATTTTCATTTAGTCGTGAGATAAGTTTTTTTTTGTAAATGATTAATAAATAATTTTATATTTGATCAGAAGCACACCTGGGTCGTCTCCAACAATTTAATTAACAAAGTAAATATATTCTATTTTAAATTAAACAAACGTAAGGAAGGGTGTATAATAAAGAAATGAAGCGGACGAATTACTAAGTCTTCACCAGGACTTGGAAGCAAAAAGCTCTTCTCCCTCAGCCTCGCCCCTACCTCGCTACTATATTGATCTAATCTACAAAGCTCCACCTGAAACCTTCCTTTTCCAAGAAACTTTTAATTTGTGTGATATTCTTAAACAATTATCTGTAAACAAATATATATACATATATATAAATATAAATAAATAAAATGATTTTCCAAATATTAATAATAAAACATTTAACAATCTAGTACCTATAAAAAATAAATAATTTTATTCTAAATATGACAAACATACTTTTCAGAGATTTTTTTCTAATTTATAGATATCTAATTTTCACAAAATAGACAAAATAAAATTTGATTAAAGTATTTTGAAATACTATTATATATATATGTAATCCCCATACTAACCTTACCTAGAGACTGCTTATTGTTTCCAGTGACTGCTCTTTACATTTTAAGTCATAGATTATAGAGTAAGGATTAACTGAATTCAGATTACAGGTAACTACTATGATAAGATTAATATTGTATTATTATTATTTATATTTGTGTATATAATGTTTAATTGATTAATTGTTTAATAAAACAGGTTTTTATAACTTCGTAATACTGACGGTTGTCCTTCATTCTTCTAACCATAATAATAGAATTAAATAATCTGAATTCCTACATACACTTAAAAGAAAGAAGAACTTAATATGTCAAAAATGAATTTAAGATTTTGGCTAGAAGGAATGGGAAAAGATGATAATCAGCTGGAAATAATAGTTAAAAAAATTAAAAAAGAAGAAGAGGATATCTGGTTTAAATTTGATGAAGATATGCAAGCACGATGTAATCATAAAAAATTATTTAATTTAAATACGATCAAAAGTAATATTAAAGGAATTAAGAAAGTGGGACAAAAAAGAAGAGTTTTAATTGAAGCTACTGATGAGTTGGCAAACATGTACTTTGACAAAGAGAGCGGGATTTTTAAATTTAAATCAGAAATATTAGAAGAAGATGATAAAGATGATGAAAAGAATAATTCATTGAAACATCAGAACGACTTATTTGAATTAATTAAAGTATTAACAAAAAAATTAGATAAAGAAGATCATAGTGACACAAGAAAGTTGAATCTACAAAAATTCGATGGAAAAGAAGATGCTCACTTGTTCATGATACAATTCGAGAAGGAGTTGAGTACCTTTGAACTCAATGATGATAAAAAAGTTAATATTTTTGGAAATTACTTAACTGGAATGGCACATAAATGGTACCTTTCAAGCATAAAAAAGTTTCAAGATGAGGATTGGACAACATGGAGAGAATCTTTTATAGCCGTTTTTGGTATCAAAAATTGGTCCTCTATTGCAAATGCATTTAATTATAAATATATGAAAGGTAGTTTAATTGAATATGCAATAACAAAAGAAAAAATGCTTCGTGACACAAATGAAGAAATAGACGAAATCACTGTAATCAACCAAATAATAATTAATACACCGATATATGTACAAGAACAAATAAAGCCGGGTACTGTTAAAAATTTAAACACCTTATACGAGGAATTATCAAAAATAAGGTTAAGAGTATACAAGGATTTTAATCATGACAGAAAAAACCAAAATATGATTATGAAAGTTCATCTTAACAAGACTGAGCGTAAAAAACCATGTTCTATCTGCGAACGTTTGGGTTACTTAGAACGCTATCACCCAGAAGATGTTTGCAGAAATAGACATATAAAAAGAAATGTAATAAAAACAAATCTCATAGAGAAATCTTATTCAGAAGATACGAGTTCAGAGGACGATTCAACATCAAAAAACTAAATACCCCGGTAGAATTTAAATCATCTAAATTGATTAAATTAAATGTTATTTTAAATAAAGACAATAAAATCAACGCAATTTATGATAGTGGTTCTACAAGAACCTTGATTAACGATAATATTGCAAAACAACTAAAATTAAAATTAAATAATAATAAATCCTTTTTGAGATCAATAGGTGGTCTAAATTCTTGCAACAACCGGGCAATCGTAAATTTAAAAATAGGTGAGATTGAAAAAGAAGTAGAATTAATTGTTGTTAAAAGTAAAAATTTCACATATGAATTGATAATTGGATTGGATGTTATTAAACAGTTTCAATTAATCCAAAATGAAAAATTGCAAATTAAGCAAAGACAAAATCCTCAAGAAGATGCAGGCAAGAAACTGATAAATTCAATCGAGAATACAAAAGATTCTAGTGAATTAAAAAATAAAAACAATTTAGAGGTTCATGATAGAAAAAATTTAATTGAAACAAATCTAATTCAGGAAGAAGGAAACGAGAATATTATAAAAAATTTAAATAATTTAAATATGGACATAGACAATAATAAAAGAGAAATTATTATAGAATACTTACACAGTCAAAATGCTATATTTGCAAGACATAAATTTGATGTAAAACAAAATGAGAAAACTGAAGCAGAAATAAAATTGATCGAAGAAAGAATAATAAATAGGAGGCCATACCGATGTTCTTTGCAAGATAATAAGGAAATAAATAAACAAATCAATCAACTATTAGAAAATGACTTAATAGAGGAAACCAATTCGCCATATTCATCACCTATCACACTTGCAAATAAAAAAGGTGAGGGACGATCCAGATTATGCATAGATTTTAGAGAACTAAATAAATATGTAATACCAGAAAGTCACCCTTTTATAAGATGTTCCGATATCCTAGATAATCTTAGAGACTGTAAATATTTTACTGCGTTAGATGTGAACTCAGCCTTCTGGTCAATAAAAATTAGAAAAGAACACCGAAAATACACAGCATTTTCAACGCAAAGAAACAAATTTCAATGGAAGGTACTACCATTTGGTCTAAAAACTAGTCCCGCAATATTTCAACGATCATTAAATTCAATTCTAAGAAACCATAAATTGCAGAATTTTTCAGTAAACTACATTGATGATATTTTAATTTACTCTAAGTCATTTAAAGAACATTTTGAACATGTCAAGTCCGTAATACAGGCATTAAAAGAGAATAAAATAAGATTAAAATTATCTAAATGTAAATTTTTCAAAAAAGAGATTTTGTATTTGGGTCATAAAATCAGTGAGAATCAAAGTGAACCATTAAACGATAACTTAGAATCTATAAATCAATTTCCTACACCTAGGACGAAAAAAAATGTTAGACAACTTTTGGGAAAAATCAACCATTATCATAGGTACATCAAGAATTGCACTAAGAAATTAGCACCTTTATACAAGTTGATGAAGAAAAATATTCCTTTTGGATGGTCATCAGAATGTGAAGCATCTTTTCAAAATATAAAAAAATATTTAACAGAAAGACCTATTTTATGTATATTTAATGAAAATGAAGAATGTTTTATATTTACAGACGCGAGTGAAGATGGCCTTGGTGCTGTTTTAAAACAGAGACAAAAGAATGGTGAATTGATGCCTATCGGTTATTTTTCCTGTAAGGTAAATAATGCCCAAATAAAACGAGGAATTATATATTTAGAATTATTGGCAATTTATAAAGCAGTTATTTATTGGCACTATTACCTACATAATAATAAATTTACAGTGTTTACAGACCACCGCCCACTTGAAAACCTAAAATTAAAAGCAAGCCCTGATACTCCACTGGGCGAATTGGTAAATAAACTATCACAATATAATATAACTGTAACTTATAGAAAAGGTAAAGACAATAAGGAAGCAGATTGTTTGTCGAGAAATACAAATTTGGAATTTGATAGAGATGATGAGATTTTTGAAACAGTAAACCTAATTGAACTTGAAGATTTAATTGAAAAACAAAAATCAATCGATGATCAGGAAATAAAGAAGATGAGACTCATTTGGAAAAATAATATACTATTTAAAAAAAAAGGCGATAAATTAAAAATTTATTTGGTGGAGGGTGATGCTAAAGAATTCATTAAAAAAGTACATGAAAAATTTGGACATGCCGGTAATTCAAAAATAAAACTCATGATAAAAGATCATTATTATTTTAAGAATTTTAATAATTTAATTGATGTTATATGTGCTAAATGTAATGACTGCCAAATGAATAAATCAAGACAGAAACGTAAACTAGGATACTTATCAAATTTTGGTGAACCAGAAAATCCTTTTCAGTTTATTTCTATTGACACAATTGGAGGTCTCCATTCAAGAGGTGCAAAGAAGAAATTTTTACACATAGGTATAGATCATTTGACCAGGTATGTTTGGATTACAACATCTACGACTCAAACAATTAGAGACTTTCAAGAATTAATCAATACAATGACTAAGGATGGAAAAATAGAAACTCTAATTATGGATCAATACGGTGGCTTAACATCGAAAGATTTCAAAAATTTCTTGAAAGAAAGAAATATCAAATACTTCTACACACCAATTGACCACCCTGAGTCCAATGGTTTAGTCGAGAGAGTAAATCAAACATTGATTAATTCATTGAGATGTAAATTAAATTCAGATAACCAGTCAAGATCCTGGTCCACACTGATTAAAGAAGTGGTAAGAGAATACAATAATACTGTACATTCAGTCACAAAATTTACTCCTAATTATTTGTTGTTTGGGAGAGAAGACATACCATTATCACCTATTGATTATGATATAATAGCTGTCGATGAAGCACGTATTTTAGCTAAAAGAAATACAGAAGAATATAGAAAAAAAAATAGAGATTATGTAAATAAAAAAAGAAGAGATTGCAAGCTCGAGGAAGAGGACCAAGTTTACGTGAAATTGTGTAATAAACTAAATAGGAAAAAGTTAGACAGATTAAAAGAAGGACCATTTAGAATTAGAAAAGTTTTGTCAAATAACACATATTTATTGGATACAGGTCGGAAAATTTCCGAAAATAATATATTTCATAAAAATGATATTGTTCCTATAAATTAATTAAATTATTGCATAGTAGTTGTTTGTAGTTTTTATATTAAATTAATAATTGTATGAATATTTCACTTTTATATTCATAAAAGTTTCTGTAAAGGGGGAAGGTGTAATCCCCATACTAACCTTACCTAGAGACTGCTTATTGTTTCCAGTGACTGCTCTTTACATTTTAAGTCATAGATTATAGAGTAAGGATTAACTGAATTCAGATTACAGGTAACTACTATGATAAGATTAATATTGTATTATTATTATTTATATTTGTGTATATAATGTTTAATTGATTAATTGTTTAATAAAACAGGTTTTTATAACTTCGTAATACTGACGGTTGTCCTTCATTCTTCTAACCATAATAATAGAATTAAATATATATATATACATATATCGTATATATAGTACCTGGAATACCGAGCTATCGCTCAACCCTTTAAAAAAGATTGATATACAATTTTTAAATTATTTATTACAATTACTAAATGAGTTTTCTAAAAATTGTATATTAAAAATTTATTTTCTAAAGTGGTACAAAATTCATTAAAATATATTCGCAGTGATGCTCGAAGAGCTTGTAAACGTTCACGTTCATTGGCGTTTTTAGCAGACATTCGCTGTAATGTTCGTCGGCGTTGATCTTTTAAATGATAATTATATTCTTCGTTGGTTTCAGTACCAATATGCTGTGATGTTTGTTGTTTAAGACCTTCTAATCGTTGTTCACATTTTCATCGGTTTCAGCTGCAATTCGTTGTGCCGATCGCTGTCAAAGTTCTTCTAAACGTCCTTCATTATTAAAATAAATATTTTTAATTTTATTTTATTTATGATATTTTGTATTTAAGGAAGCACTGTCTGAGTTTGCCCGGCGCCATTTTTTTTATTAAAATTCCTATTTTTTAATAAGAAAAAACTAATAAAGATGATACTGTCGAATCCTTAGAGCGGTTTAATATCTCAAAAATATACAAATATATATACAATTTTTGCTAGTATAATTAGATTAGATATATATTATTTTGTGAAGATCCATTAAAAAAGTTTATTTAGTCGCAACATGAAGATTTCGCTTACATTTTCTGTCATGTCCGACCTCCATCCAACAGTTATTTTCTCTCAAGTTTCTTGCTTCTCTTAATCATGTATCATTATATTTAATTTTTTTGATTCATTATAATAAAATTTAAAGAAATAAAAATTTTCACTTTGTTAATGTATATAAATTTCAATTTAAACTGATTGTGAGTCATAAGCCTTGCCAAGACTGAATAATTTGTGTACAGAAATATTGAATGTTCTTAGCGAGATTTGATATAATGTTGCCCGATTTGTCCTTAATCTGAATTAGAAGAAAATTATAAATTGCCTCCTCTTCTAGCCCAATTCATTTACCCATCTATGTGGCAGAAGACATCTTAAATTTCTTAATATTCCGTTTTTTAAAATTTAAAATAGAAGGAGAGAAAGAGTTTCAATTATATTCGAATAGTCTTTATATTCTACATATAAGTATTTTTTTTTCTGAATTTAATACCAAGTTGATTTTCAAAATTTTCCAATCTTTATGCATATGATTGTTTACATGTGTTAAAATTTAAATAAATTCAAATATTCTAATTTTTAAATTTATATACAATTTAATATTATTTTTTAATAAAACATCATATCAAAAAAAGAGAATTTATTAAAAATTAAAAATAAAAAAGAAACCTATTAATAAAAAATTATAATAGAATACAATAATTTTGATTTAAAACAAATTAAAAATTTAAAAAAGACAAAAATTTAAAACATCTCGTTTATATCATTAATTTTTATATAACTAAGAAATCATTTTTCACTTAACTATATAGTTGTAATTTTGATATGGTGACTGAAGTGAGCCGCGTTGTCTTTGAAGGATAACATAATTAATTAATTAATAATTAAATAGTGGATAAATTCTGTTATTATACATATAAATCTTCCTCTTCAATCACTTTAAATCACATTAAAAAAAAACATCAAAATCCGTTGCGTAGTTTAAAAAAGATTGAAGTGTTTATAGGGACAGAGAAATATAGAGTTATATTATATTATATAGAGTTTCTAGTCATGTTCAATGAGGACCTCTTTACAGTCCTTTTTTGAGCGGTGATATTTTTTATTATTTATTCATCTATTTATTTATTTATATACTGTATTTATTGATCGGTTAATTATTGAATGGAATGTTTTTGGTCTAAAAGGAAAGATCATTCTTTCCAAGTGATCTACACCGGGAGCATTGAGTTTGAGACAATAGAATCGGTCAGGTTTCAGTAAACCACTGACTGTGCCCCGGCGAAGATGAAATTCTCACTGTAAGCATTGCTTGGGGAAGAATGAAATTTATCTTTTACGATGGATGATTTCTCTAAGGCACAAATGGCCGTAGTAGCTGAAGTGGCTCGTTCTTCAAATAATAATAATAAATTTCATTTTTAATTAAATACTAAAATTGTGTAACTATTAAGTTATTTATAAGTAAGCTTGGAAATAAAATCACAGCTTTTTAAACCTATTATAGTAATTGGTTTCTTTTGAAATAACTTTTTAATTTGTAAGATGCTAAAAATAAATGCAATCATGCCAATTATACTAATAATGTTTAAAAAAGCTTGCGTGGTTATGAAACAATCGAACCTGAATAATATCAAATAAAAGAATTCACAAAAAAATAAGATCTATAATATAAAGGATTTGTAAAAAAAAAATTCGAGTTTCTTCTAAATAATGTCTTGAAGTGATGACCAATTATACCTTGGATTTCGATCAATAATTTCAATTCATTTGTAGGCACATCTTTATTTTTATTATTAATATCTAGCCAGAGATAGTATTGCGATCACGAAAATTTTCGATGTTGAGATTTTAATGTTTTTAAACGTTTTGAAGGTTCCTGAATCATTTTCACTAAGGTTGAGAAAAATGTCTGTCTGTGTGTGTGTGTATGTATGTAGACAAGATTACGCAAAAACGGTTTGAGCTAGAATCATGAAATTTGGTACATGAGCATTATTCAAAATTCGTAGTTTTCTATCAACTTTTGAGAATTGTAGCTAAACCGGAAGAGGGTCATTACTTACAACGTTTTGATTTTTTTTCCTCTAAAGTGACCGTAAAAATAAAGATATATGTTTGATAATTTTTCACATGATTAATAATTGTATAAAACTGCTATATATTGAATTTCAGCTTAATTGATTCTCTAAAATTACCAGAATTAATTTTTTAACACTGCAAATCTCACGCGCCAACATGTGACCTGGTGCCATCAACAAAGAGCCAAAGACGCGCAGGTTTAATAAATATTATTTATTAATTTTAATTTATAATTTATGATTAATCAAATTTAATTTAAATATAATATATGTTATTTAATCCAATTCAAATTTGCGAGATAGTCGAGTGGAGACACTTTTTACCGACCGACGATAGTAAGGGAGGTATTGTTTTCACACCGAATTTCACATGTGGAGATTTTTACATATCTCCAAGAATCAAGCATTTTCTTAATAGAAAAAAGTATTTTTAGCATGATGTCTGTCCGTCCGTCCGTCCGTATAGATGTGTACAGCCTGAACGGTTCAACGTATTTTGATGAAATTTGGTATATTTACTTATTGTAACGCCGAGATTGAATATTAGAGGAAAAGTCGTACAGGCACAAATGGACATACCCGTGTCATCTATCGGAATCAATATGATTGACTAATGGATTGGAGGGGATATAGTCTAGTGATAGGATGAAGTAAAAAGAAATATATATTCTCGCTTGTCCAGCGGACGACATATTAAATTGGAGCTATCGAATTACCTAATGTGTTGAAATTTTATAGAAGAGTCTACCGTGACTGTTTATCTTTAGTAGTGTTTATTAATTATATCTATTGTTGTTATTTTACCTGCCATAAATACTGCCTTCCCTATCAGATATCGTACCGGTGAGTGAATTATAATATATGTCTTTATGAATAACGCTTATAATAATCCCGTACCTGTTATTAATGAGTTATTACAGTTTTTAGGTTACGGCCAAGTTTTTAGATTACGACCAAATCTTTAGGTTACGGCCAAGTTTAGGTAACTACCGGTTGTGGGTTACGGACAGTTTTAGGTTACGACCTGTCTTAGATTGTTGCAAGTTTGGGTTACCGAAAGTCTTCGATTATCGCCGTTTCCAGATACTGCCTTTAGGTGATGACTTTTGATCTCTAGCTGGAAAACCAAGAAAATACACCTACTTCTTATATCACCACAGCATTACCGTATCGTACTGACATTTACTATTAATAACGTCCATCTATTAAGTGTTTCGTGTTAAAGGTTATCATATAAATAAAAACCAGTAGATCCCCCCGTTGAGTCTCTATCCAGCAACCTAAGTTTAACTAAGGCGATTCGTGTAACTTAAATTGTACAGTAAACATGTGTGTACCTTAATATCAATATAATTGTATATAAATTGTTTATAATAATGATATCTAAATAAATATAATTATAATCAAATAAAATAAAATTTCTTTCCTTTTTTTTTTCTTTTTAATAAATTATTCTTATATAATTTCTCTCTATAATAGTTATTTCGTACCGATTGTACAGTTAAAGTCGCATGAGCAGTAGTTTGAATTAATCAACTTTTGGTGCAAATCGGGAAACCGAAAGTGGTAGTATTAGCGATCGACGGTTGGAAGGGAAGGGTTATTTTCACACCAAAATTCACATGAGGAGATTTTTTTATATATCACCACGAATCATGCACTTTGTATTGATTTTATCCTCGAGAAAAATCATCTTTATTAGTTTTTTCTTAATTTAAAATTATATGACGTCATCCAGCCATTCATGACGTCACAGTCTGATCTTACATATATATTCTAAATAAAATAAAATTAAAAATATTTATGTTATATGTTATCTGTTTTTTATTATATTAATAGATATATTAAAATTATTTGAAATTGTTTCTGTAGCTGGAAATTAATTTACTTCAAACCGTCGGTCGGTTCGGACCTGGCCACAGGTCAACTTATTTTATTTAAATTTCAATTATTTATGTTAAAGTTTTTTTAAAAAGTCTATTTAATTTTGATACTTGAATAATATCAAAAATAAAATATTGGTTTTTCTAATATTAAAAGTATTAAATTAATTCAGAAAATAATTATTATTAATAAGAAAAATCAAATTTTAATTAAAAAAAAGAACGCAATAACTTATATATTTTTATGGGTATATGGTATATGAAATAATCCCTGCTTAATTTTATAATTATATCAACATTTTTATTCTAAATAATATATATTTTTGTTCTCTTTAATTTGATATTCTTAAAACATTTATAAATTTTGTTTCAAGTTAGATAATATATATCGGTATAGATTCTTTTAAATGGAAGCTTGTTTCACATCTTTTTTTCTCCCACCATTGTTTTTTTATTCATAATCATCGCCTTCCAAATTGAATTGAATCCATTTCCTCCATTTTGCATAAGAAAAACCCACTGAATAATAATGATACACTCAACAGAAAAAAATATGTTCCTTTTTTCTCGAATAGCTATCTATAAAAGTATATTGAAAGCAACATGTTTCGATTTTACAATTATCTGCCTCATTGACGTTCAGCCCAATCGATTTATGTTCCAATAAATAAACGTTTCAAGTGTGGTGACATTTCAATTTACATTTTGTTTTATCAATTAATCTACCTTTTGGTATGAATTTCTTTTTAGATGAATGCCAGTCTCCTCAGTCACCTGTTGATAATTCCCGGTTAGATGAAACAAATGCTTAGTCTTCTCTTCTCAGACGTAAATTCATATTTTCCATATTTCTACTTAGTCTCAGCCAGGCATTCAAGCTGATAGCATGTGATTATATTTTCATTTTATCCGAGTGCGTCGACCGGAGCTCAAGAGATTATCCGCTTTCGAAGACAAATTCATCGATTGAATTTATTTATACATTGAGTATATATATTTTTATAAAATTTCCTTGGATATTAATATTTCTACTTAACTAACTACCCAATCTAAGGTCTTCCTCTTCCTTTCCCGAAGCCGCCCCTATAGACCGAGGAGGCGTGAAGAAACCTATCCTATCCTTTCTGTATATAACTGTATATAAAATTGTAAATATATAAAACATATAAAATACAATTGATAATGAATAACATTATATCATAAAAATAAATAAAAAAAAAAAAAAAAAAAAAAAAATAAAAAAATAAAAAAAAAAATGTCAAGCGCTGAGCAGGGTTCATCGGCGGGCCAAAGTGTGGCCAACCCATTCAAGGGAAAAACGCTGAATAGATCTCCTTCTGCTCCAAATCTAAATAACACTAACATAAATGATGGAATTGGCAATATTACTAATGAGAATGCCACTAACCAAAATGTAAATGATCAACTTAATTTCTTCACCCCACCTGTTCTCCATACCCCAATTAAAGGTGATAATTGGACAATCGTCAGCGGCAAAAAGCGCAACAGAGACAGTCCCGAGGCGAGAAAGAAGTTAAAACAGGTAAATTTATCTGACTACTGGTTGAATGCCCCTGTCACTACCAATAATCGTTTCAATAACCTTGAACAAGATGATGAACAAGATGGCATCAACGAATTGGACCATAAAGAGAATTCAAATAAAAGAAGTAATAATAGTGTTAGTAATGTTATTAATAATAAACCTAGAGCTCCCCCAATCTTTGTGAAAGGAGTACAAATAATCTCTCCTCTGATAAATCTCCTTAATGAAGTAGTTGGAAATAATTATGAACTCAAAGTTATTAACTCTGAACAAATTAAAATACAACCTAAAACATCAGACATTTACTCACAAATTATTAAGGCGCTTGATGGAAAAAATACCGAATACTACACTTATAAACCAAAAGAAGATAGAAATTTTAGGGTGGTGCTAAAAAACATACACCACTCCGTAAATATTAATGATTTAAAGAGCGAAATTCAAAATTTTGGCTTCATTGTGGAAAACCTATGGAACGTTAAGCATTCTAAATCAAAAAATCCTTTACCAATGTTTTTCATTGATTTAAAACCTAATGAAAATAATAAGAACATATATACAATACAATATTTACAACAACAAAAAATAAAAATTGAACCTTTTAGATCAAAAAAAGAACTACCACAATGTTCAAGATGCCAGCGTTATGGCCACACAAAATCCTTCTGTCAACTGAGGCCACGATGTGTCAAATGTACTGGGGATCACTCTACTGAACAATGCCCTAGGAAAGAAAGAACTGCAGATGTAAAATGTATATTATGCGAAGGGAATCATCCTGCTAATTACAAAGGCTGCTCGGTATACAGAGAACTGATGGAAAAGAAATTTCCCAAGCCCAGGCCAAAACAATTAAAAACTACAATACGTCAATTCCAACATGTTAATTCTGAAAAATCGTTTGCAAGCATTGTTAAAAATAATGAAGAAATCACTGCTTCTAATGACCTTGCCGACTTAAAAGCTATGTTAAAAACTTTAACGGAACAAATGAGCACCATGCTAAATCTTTTAACGACTGTCATCTCCAAACTAACAAAATGAATAACATAGCTAAATTCCTAAATATAGCACTCTGGAATGCTAATGGCTTAACTCAACATACAGAAGAAGTCAAACTGTTTTTAAAAAACTTTAATATTGATATTTTACTCATATCCGAAACTCATTTCACTAAAAAAAGCCACATAACAATACCCAAATACTCTATCTACAACACCAATCACCCTGATGGGGCTGCTCATGGTGGTACTTCTGTAATTATCAAAAGCTCCATAAAACATCACCAAATGAATCAATTTAATAAAGAATACCTACAATCGACTTGTATATCAATTGAGGATTGGCATGGACCATTATCCATTGCAGCCGTTTATTGTCCTCCCAAACATAAAATAGACAAAAAACAATTTGAGGAATATTTTAAAACTCTCGGCAACAGATTTTTGGCTGGTGGAGATTTTAACTCTAAACATACTAGTTGGGGCTCGAGACTCATCACCACTAAAGGAAAAAATCTTCTCGCAGCAATGGATAAAAATAACTTAAAATTTATTTCTACTGGCGAACCTACATATTGGCCTACTGATATAAATAAAATACCTGATTTGCTAGACTTTTGCATAACAAGAGGCATTCCGGAAGCTCTATCAAATGCTAAATCTTGCTATGATCTCACATCTGACCACTCGCCTGTGCTTGTATCTATTAGTACTAAAATTATTCCCGTAACGAAATCCCCTTCATTATGCAACAAACGTACCGACTGGGACAAATTTCGTATGCTGTTAGAAAATAACTTAACCTTAGACATTTCTCTTAAAAGTGGTGTAGATATAGATTACGCTGTCCATTACCTAACCGATGTAATCCAAAGAGCTGCTTGGTCATCTACACCTGTACCTAATAATAAAGAGAGAGAAACAACTTATAATATACCTCCAAATATCAAAGAAGAAATAGCAAAAAAACGTCGTTTAAGGAAAATATGGCAAAGAACTCGTTCTCCATTAACAAAAACATTACTAAATAAATCGATACGTAAGCTTAAATCACTAATTATTAATCATAAAAATACATGTATAGAAACTTATTTATGTAACTTAACAGCTAAAGAAGCAACCGATTACTCCCTGTGGAAAGCCACTAAGAAAATCAAAAAAACACAAAGTTTTAATTCACCAATCAGGGCTCCAGATGGCACCTGGGTAAAATCAAACAGAGATAAGGCAATGTGTTTCGCTAACTATTTAGAGGAAGTATTCAAACCTTATTCATCCGAGTCCCATGCTGAAGATTATATACAAGATTATCTTGAGGTCTCTTCCCAACTAGTTGACTCAATTAAGCCATTTAAAATTAATGATATAAATGAACAAATTAATCAACTGAACATAAAAAAATCCCCGGGGTTCGACTTAATAACAGCCAGGATACTTAAAGAGTTACCTGTAACTGCACTCAAATTAATAACTTACATATACAACGCAGTCATTAGACTTGCGTACTTCCCCTTAAGTTGGAAAGTAGCCACTATTATCCTTATACCTAAACCTGGAAAACCCCCTGACGATGTATGCTCGTACAGGCCTATTAGCCTACTTCCAATCTTATCAAAAATCATGGAAAAACTCTTCAAAAAACATCTAGATATAATTATAAATAACAATAATATAATTCCCAACCATCAGTTTGGCTTTAGAAGTTACCATGGAACGATCGAGCAGGTCCATCGAGTTAACAAAAAAATATCTGAAGCACTGGAGAGCAGGGAATACTGCTCTGCAGTGTTTTTAGATATAAGACAAGCTTTTGACAAGGTATGGCATGTCGGACTATTATACAAAATCAAAAAACTATTGCCATATAACTACTATCTAATATTGAGATCTTATCTATGTGATAGACATTTCTTGATTAAGTATTCAGATGAACAAACCCCTCTCCATCCTATCCAAGCTGGTGTGCCCCAAGGTAGTGTCCTCGGACCCCTTCTTTATCTCATCTACACTAGCGACCTTCCAACATTCTCCAATGCTACCACTGCCACGTTCGCTGATGACACTGTTATTATGGTATCAGACAGAAATCCACTAGCAGCTACAGATAAACTACAAAATAATATAAATCAAATCCAAGGTTGGCTATCGAAATGGCGTATTAAAGTCAACGAAAAAAAAATCTAACCATGTTACTTTTACTAATCGGAGGGACACGTGCCCTCCTATTTTTATTAACAACGAACAGATTCCACAAAGCGACAACGCCAAATACCTTGGTATGCATCTCGATAAGAGGATGACATGGAAAACCCATATAAGAACCAAAAGGAAACAATTAGGAATACTTCTTCACAAGTACTACTGGTTAATAGGTCGTAAGTCCAAACTGAAATTGGAAAATAAAATTTTAATTTATAAATGTATCTTTAAACCAGTTTGGACGTACGGGCTAGAACTTTGGGGATCAGCCGCCAACTCTAACATTGAAATAGTAGAAAGATTCCAGGCAAAAATTCTACGTTTGATAGTGAACGCCCCCTGGTTCGTGCCAAACAAGCTGATAGCCAATAACTTAGGGATCCCATCAGTGAAAAAAGTGATATCAAATCGTTGTGTAAAATATGTAAACAAACTTGAACACCACCCAAGTAACCTAGTCAAAGACTTGATGGTCCCCCCCAGTGCAAGAAGATTAAAAAAAAACTTACCCAGTGATTCTATCGTACGTTTTAATAGTTAAAACAATTTTTTAAAAAGAAATAAAAGGAAGCAACCACTGGGTTGTTTCCTAAATGTCAGTAATATTATTATTGGTACTGTTGTATTAATTAATCAATCAAAAGATTTACTCATTGTTATATAAATAGTAACAGATTGTAAATTTAAAAAAAAAAAAAAAAAAAAAAAAAAAAAAAAAATTTATTTCTTATTCTAAACACGAATAAATTCAAATTTCATCGATATCTCAATTATTTTCGTGGATTTTAATGAAAAAACGACATTTTTCATTAAGATTTTAGCGAAAATGCTACTTTTTTAAATAGAAATATAAAATTTATGAATTATATATAATTCTTATTTATTTCTTATTCTAAACACGAAAAAATTTAAATTTCATCGATATCTCAATTATTTTCGTGGATTTCAATGAAAAAACGACATTTTTCAATAAGATTTTAGCGAAAATGCTACTTTTTTAAATAGAAATATAACATTTATGAATTATATATGATTCTTATTTATTTCTTATTCTAAACACGAATAAATTCAAATTTCATCGATATCTCAATTATTTTCGTGGATTTCAATGAAAAAACGACATTTTTCAATAAGCTTTTAGCGAAAATGCTACTTTTTTAAATAGAAATATAAAATTTATGAATTATATATGATTCTTATTTATTTCTTATTCTAAACACGAATAAATTCAAATTTCATCGATATCTCAATTATTTTCGTGGATTTCAATGAAAAAACGACATTTTTCATTAAGATTTTAGCGAAAATGCTACTTTTTTAAATAGAAATATAACATTTATGAATTATATATGATTCTTATTTATTTCTTATTCTAAACACGAATAAATTCAAATTTCATCGATATCTCAATTATTTTCGTGGATTTCAATGAAAAAACGACATTTTTCATTAAGATTTTAGCGAAAATGCTACTTTTTTAAATAGAAATATAAAATTTATGAATTATATATAATTCTTATTTATTTCTTATTCTAAACACGAAAAAATTTAAATTTCATCGATATCTCAATTATTTTCGTGGATTTCAATGAAAAAACGACATTTTTCAATAAGATTTTAGCGAAAATGCTACTTTTTTAAATAGAAATATAACATTTATGAATTATATATGATTCTTATTTATTTCTTATTCTAAACACGAATAAATTCAAATTTCATCGATATCTCAATTATTTTCGTGGATTTCAATGAAAAAACGACATTTTTCATTAAGATTTTAGCGAAAATTCTACTTTTTTAAATAGAAATATAAAATTTATGAATTATATATGATTCTTATTTATTTCTTATTCTAAACACGAAAAAATTTAAATTTCATCGATATCTCAATTATTTTCGTGGATTTCAATGAAAAAACGACATTTTTCAATAAGATTTTAGCGAAAATGCTACTTTTTTAAATAGAAAAATAAAATTTATGAATTATATATGATTACTATTTATTTCTTATTCTAAACACGAATAAATTCAAATTTCATCGATATCTCAATTATTTTCGTGGATTTCAATGAAAAAAAAACATTTTTCATTAAGATTTTAGCGAAAATGCTACTTTTTTAAATATAAATATAAAATTTATGAATTATATATGATTCTTATTTATTTCTTATTCTAAACACGAATAAATTCAAATTTCATCGATATCTCGATTATTTTCGTGGATTTCAATGAAAAAACGACATTTTTCATTAAGATTTTAGCGAAAATGCTACTTTTTTAAATAGAAATATAAAATTTATGAATTATATATGATTCTCATTTATTTCTTATTCTAAACACGAATAAATTCAAATTTCATCGATATCTCAATTATTTTCGTGGATTTCAATGAAAAAACGACATTTTTCAATAAGATTTTAGCGAAAATGCTACTTTTTTAAATAGAAATTTAAAATTTATGAATTATATATGATTCTTATTTATTTCTTATTCTAAACACGAATAAATTCAAATTTCATCGATATCTCAATTATTTTCGTGGATTTCAATGAAAAAACGACATTTTTCATTAAGATTTTAGCGAAAATGCTACTTTTTTAAATAGAAATATAAAATTTATGAATTATATATAATTCTTATTTATTTCTTATTCTAAACACGAAAAAATTTAAATTTCATCGATATCTCAATTATTTTCGTGGATTTCAATGAAAAAACGACATTTTTCAATAAGATTTTAGCGAAAATGCTACTTTTTTAAATAGAAATATAACATTTATGAATTATATATGATTCTTATTTATTTCTTATTCTAAACACGAATAAATTTAAATTTCATCGATATCTCAATTATTTTCGTGGATTTCAATGAAAAAACGACATTTTTCATTAAGATTTTAGCGAAAATGCTACTTTTTTAAATAGAAATATAAAATTTATGAATTATATATGATTCTTATTTATTTCTTATTCTAAACACGAATAAATTTAAATTTCATCGATATCTCAATTATTTTCGTGGATTTCAATGAAAAAACGACATTTTTCATTAAGATTTTAGCGAAAATGCTACTTTTTTAAATAGAAATATAAAATTTATGAATTATATATGATTCTTATTTATTTCTTATTCTAAACACGAATAAATTCAAATTTCATCGATATTTTCGTGGATTTCAATGAAAAAACGACATTTTTCATTAAGATTTTAGCGAAAATGCTACTTTTTTAAATAGAAATATAAAATTTATGAATTATATATAATTCTTATTTATTTCTTATTCTAAACACGAAAAAATTTAAATTTCATCGATATCTCAATTATTTTCGTGGATTTCAATGAAAAAACGACATTTTTCAATAAGATTTTAGCGAAAATGCTACTTTTTTAAATAGAAATATAACATTTATGAATTATATATGATTCTTATTTATTTCTTATTCTAAACACGAATAAATTCAAATTTCATCGATATCTCAATTATTTTCGTGGATTTCAATGAAAAAACGACATTTTTCATTAAGATTTTAGCGAAAATGCTACTTTTTTAAATAGAAATAAATAATTTATGAATTATATATGATTCTTATTTATTTCTTATTCTAAACACGAATAAATTCAAATTTCATCGATATCTCAATTATTTTCGTGGATTTCAATGAAAAAACGAAATTTTGCATTAAGATTTTAGCGAAAATTCTACTTTTTTAAATAGAAATATAAAATTTATGAATTATATATGATTCTTATTTATTTCTTATTCTAAACACGAATAAATTCAAATTTCATCGATATCTCAATTATTTTCGTGGATTTCAATGAAAAAAAAACATTTTTCATTAAGATTTTAGCGAAAATGCTACTTTTTTAAATAGAAATATAACATTTATGAATTATATATGATTCTTATTTATTTCTTATTCTAAACACGAATAAATTCAAATTTCATCGATATCTCAATTATTTTCGTGGATTTCAATGAAAAAACGACATTTTTCATTAAGATTTTAGCGAAAATGCTACTTTTTTAAATAGAAATATAAAATTTATGAATTATATATAATTCTTATTTATTTCTTATTCTAAACACGAAAAAATTTAAATTTCATCGATATCTCAATTATTTTCGTGGATTTCAATGAAAAAACGACATTTTTCAATAAGATTTTAGCGAAAATGCTACTTTTTTAAATAGAAATATAACATTTATGAATTATATATGATTCTTATTTATTTCTTATTCTAAACACGAATAAATTCAAATTTCATCGATATCTCAATTATTTTCGTGGATTTCAATGAAAAAACGACATTTTTCATTAAGATTTTAGCGAAAATGCTACTTTTTTAAATAGAAATATAAAATTTATGAATTATATATGATTCTTATTTATTTCTTATTCTAAACACGAATAAATTCAAATTTCATCGATATCTCAATTATTTTCGTGGATTTCAATAAAAAAACGACATTTTTCATTAAGATTTTAGCGAAAATTCTACTTTTTTAAATAGAAATATAAAATTTATGAATTATATATGATTCTTATTTATTTCTTATTCTAAACACGAATAAATTCAAATTTCATCGATATCTCAATTATTTTCGTGGATTTCAATGAAAAAACGACATTTTTCATTAAGATTTTAGCGAAAATGTTACTTTTTTAAATAGAAATATAAAATTTATGAATTATATATAATGCTTATTTATTTCTTATTCTAAACACGAAAAAATTTAAATTTCATCGATATCTCAATTATTTTCGTGGATTTCAATGAAAAAACGACATTTTTCAATAAGCTTTTAGCGAAAATGCTACTTTTTTAAATAGAAATATAAAATTTATGAATTATATATAATTCTTATTTATTTCTTATTCTAAACACGAATAAATTCAAATTTCATCGATATCTCAATTATTTTCGTGGATTTCAATGAAGAAACGACATTTTTCATTAAGATTTTAGCGAAAATGCTACTTTTTTAAATAGAAATATAAAATTTATGAATTATATATCATTCTTATTTATTTCTTATTCTTAACACGAATAAATTCAAATTTCATCGATATCTCAATTATTTTCGTGGATTTCAATGAAAAAACGACATTTTTCAATAAGACTTTAGCGAAAATGCTACTTTTTTAAATAGAAATATAAAATTTATGAATTATATATGATTACTATTTATTTCTTATTCTAAACACGAATAAATTCAAATTTCATCGATATCTCAATTATTTTCGTGGATTTCAATGAAAAAAAAACATTTTTCATTAAGATTTTAGCGAAAATGCTACTTTTTTAAATAGAAATATAAAATTTATGAATTATATATGATTCTTATTTATTTCTTATTCTAAACACGAATAAATTCAAATTTCATCGATATCTCAATTATTTTCGTGGATTTCAATGAAAAAACGACATTTTTCATTAAGATTTTAGCGAAAATGCTACTTTTTTAAATAGAAATATAAAATTTATGAATTATATATGATTCTCATTTATTTCTTATTCTAAACACGAATAAATTCAAATTTCATCGATATCTCAATTATTTTCGTGGATTTCAATGAAAAAACGACATTTTTCAATAAGATTTTAGCGAAAATGCTACTTTTTTAAATAGAAATATAAAATTTATGAATTATATATGATTCTTATTTATTTCTTATTCTAAACACGAATAAATTCAAATTTCATCGATATCTCAATTATTTTCGTGGATTTCAATGAAAAAACGACATTTTTCATTAAGATTTTAGCGAAAATGCTACTTTTTTAAATAGAAATATAAAATTTATGAATTATATATAATTCTTATTTATTTCTTATTCTAAACACGAAAAAATTTAAATTTCATCGATATCTCAATTATTTTCGTGGATTTCAATGAAAAAAAAACATTTTTCATTAAGATTTTAGCGAAAATGCTACTTTTTTAAATAGAAATATAACATTTATGAATTATATATGATTCTTATTTATTTCTTATTCTAAACACGAATAAATTCAAATTTCATCGATATCTCAATTATTTTCGTGGATTTCAATGAAAAAACGACATTTTTCATTAAGATTTTAGCGAAAATGCTACTTTTTTAAATAGAAATATAAAATTTATGAATTATATATAATTCTTATTTATTTCTTATTCTAAACACGAAAAAATTTAAATTTCATCGATATCTCAATTATTTTCGTGGATTTCAATGAAAAAACGACATTTTTCAATAAGATTTTAGCGAAAATGCTACTTTTTTAAATAGAAATATAACATTTATGAATTATATATGATTCTTATTTATTTCTTATTCTAAACACGAATAAATTCAAATTTCATCGATATCTCAATTATTTTCGTGGATTTCAATGAAAAAACGACATTTTTCATTAAGATTTTAGCGAAAATGCTACTTTTTTAAATAGAAATATAAAATTTATGAATTATATATGATTCTTATTTATTTCTTATTCTAAACACGAATAAATTCAAATTTCATCGATATCTCAATTATTTTCGTGGATTTCAATAAAAAAACGACATTTTTCATTAAGATTTTAGCGAAAATTCTACTTTTTTAAATAGAAATATAAAATTTATGAATTATATATGATTCTTATTTATTTCTTATTCTAAACACGAATAAATTCAAATTTCATCGATATCTCAATTATTTTCGTGGATTTCAATGAAAAAACGACATTTTTCATTAAGATTTTAGCGAAAATGTTACTTTTTTAAATAGAAATATAAAATTTATGAATTATATATAATGCTTATTTATTTCTTATTCTAAACACGAAAAAATTTAAATTTCATCGATATCTCAATTATTTTCGTGGATTTCAATGAAAAAACGACATTTTTCAATAAGCTTTTAGCGAAAATGCTACTTTTTTAAATAGAAATATAAAATTTATGAATTATATATAATTCTTATTTATTTCTTATTCTAAACACGAATAAATTCAAATTTCATCGATATCTCAATTATTTTCGTGGATTTCAATGAAGAAACGACATTTTTCATTAAGATTTTAGCGAAAATGCTACTTTTTTAAATAGAAATATAAAATTTATGAATTATATATCATTCTTATTTATTTCTTATTCTTAACACGAATAAATTCAAATTTCATCGATATCTCAATTATTTTCGTGGATTTCAATGAAAAAACGACATTTTTCAATAAGACTTTAGCGAAAATGCTACTTTTTTAAATAGAAATATAAAATTTATGAATTATATATGATTACTATTTATTTCTTATTCTAAACACGAATAAATTCAAATTTCATCGATATCTCAATTATTTTCGTGGATTTCAATGAAAAAAAAACATTTTTCATTAAGATTTTAGCGAAAATGCTACTTTTTTAAATAGAAATATAAAATTTATGAATTATATATGATTCTTATTTATTTCTTATTCTAAACACGAATAAATTCAAATTTCATCGATATCTCAATTATTTTCGTGGATTTCAATGAAAAAACGACATTTTTCATTAAGATTTTAGCGAAAATGCTACTTTTTTAAATAGAAATATAAAATTTATGAATTATATATGATTCTCATTTATTTCTTATTCTAAACACGAATAAATTCAAATTTCATCGATATCTCAATTATTTTCGTGGATTTCAATGAAAAAACGACATTTTTCAATAAGATTTTAGCGAAAATGCTACTTTTTTAAATAGAAATATAAAATTTATGAAT
The DNA here is from genome assembly GCA_963082975.1 of Labia minor. Classification (NCBI taxonomy): domain Eukaryota; kingdom Metazoa; phylum Arthropoda; class Insecta; order Dermaptera; family Spongiphoridae; genus Labia; species Labia minor. The sequence continues at coordinate 69,945,755 of OY720349.1, read as the reverse complement.
TATATATGATTCTTATTTATTTCTTATTCTAAACACGAATAAATTCAAATTTCATCGATATCTCAATTATTTTCGTGGATTTCAATGAAAAAACGACATTTTTCATTAAGATTTTAGCGAAAATGCTACTTTTTTAAATAGAAATATAAAATTTATGAATTATATATAATTCTTATTTATTTCTTATTCTAAACACGAAAAAATTTAAATTTCATCGATATCTCAATTATTTTCGTGGATTTCAATGAAAAAAAAACATTTTTCATTAAGATTTTAGCGAAAATGCTACTTTTTTAAATAGAAATATAACATTTATGAATTATATATGATTCTTATTTATTTCTTATTCTAAACACGAATAAATTCAAATTTCATCGATATCTCAATTATTTTCGTGGATTTCAATGAAAAAACGACATTTTTCATTAAGATTTTAGCGAAAATGCTACTTTTTTAAATAGAAATATAAAATTTATGAATTATATATAATTCTTATTTATTTCTTATTCTAAACACGAAAAAATTTAAATTTCATCGATATCTCAATTATTTTCGTGGATTTCAATGAAAAAACGACATTTTTCAATAAGATTTTAGCGAAAATGCTACTTTTTTAAATAGAAATATAACATTTATGAATTATATATGATTCTTATTTATTTCTTATTCTAAACACGAATAAATTCAAATTTCATCGATATCTCAATTATTTTCGTGGATTTCAATGAAAAAACGACATTTTTCATTAAGATTTTAGCGAAAATGCTACTTTTTTAAATAGAAATATAAAATTTATGAATTATATATGATTCTTATTTATTTCTTATTCTAAACACGAATAAATTCAAATTTCATCGATATCTCAATTATTTTCGTGGATTTCAATGAAAAAACGACATTTTTCAATAAGATTTTAGCGAAAATGCTACTTTTTTAAATAGAAATATAAAATTTATGAATTATATATGATTCTTATTTATTTCTTATTCTAAACACGAATAAATTCAAATTTCATCGATATCTCAATTATTTTCGTGGATTTCAATGAAAAAACGACATTTTTCATTAAGATTTTAGCGAAAATGCTACTTTTTTAAATAGAAATATAAAATTTATGAATTATATATAATTCTTATTTATTTCTTATTCTAAACACGAAAAAATTTAAATTTCATCGATATCTCAATTATTTTCGTGGATTTCAATGAAAAAAAAACATTTTTCATTAAGATTTTAGCGAAAATGCTACTTTTTTAAATAGAAATATAACATTTATGAATTATATATGATTCTTATTTATTTCTTATTCTAAACACGAATAAATTCAAATTTCATCGATATCTCAATTATTTTCGTGGATTTCAATGAAAAAACGACATTTTTCATTAAGATTTTAGCGAAAATGCTACTTTTTTAAATAGAAATATAAAATTTATGAATTATATATAATTCTTATTTATTTCTTATTCTAAACACGAAAAAATTTAAATTTCATCGATATCTCAATTATTTTCGTGGATTTCAATGAAAAAACGACATTTTTCAATAAGATTTTAGCGAAAATGCTACTTTTTTAAATAGAAATATAACATTTATGAATTATATATGATTCTTATTTATTTCTTATTCTAAACACGAATAAATTCAAATTTCATCGATATCTCAATTATTTTCGTGGATTTCAATGAAAAAACGACATTTTTCATTAAGATTTTAGCGAAAATGCTACTTTTTTAAATAGAAATATAAAATTTATGAATTATATATGATTCTTATTTATTTCTTATTCTAAACACGAATAAATTCAAATTTCATCGATATCTCAATTATTTTCGTGGATTTCAATAAAAAAACGACATTTTTCATTAAGATTTTAGCGAAAATTCTACTTTTTTAAATAGAAATATAAAATTTATGAATTATATATGATTCTTATTTATTTCTTATTCTAAACACGAATAAATTCAAATTTCATCGATATCTCAATTATTTTCGTGGATTTCAATGAAAAAACGACATTTTTCATTAAGATTTTAGCGAAAATGCTACTTTTTTAAATAGAAATATAAAATTTATGAATTATATATAATTCTTATTTATTTCTTATTCTAAACACGAAAAAATTTAAATTTCATCGATATCTCAATTATTTTCGTGGATTTCAATGAAAAAACGACATTTTTCAATAAGATTTTAGCGAAAATGCTACTTTTTTAAATAGAAATATAACATTTATGAATTATATATGATTCTTATTTATTTCTTATTCTAAACACGAATAAATTCAAATTTCATCGATATCTCAATTATTTTCGTGGATTTCAATGAAAAAACGACATTTTTCATTAAGATTTTAGCGAAAATGCTACTTTTTTAAATAGAAATATAAAATTTATGAATTATATATGATTCTCATTTATTTCTTATTCTAAACACGAATAAATTCAAATTTCATCGATATCTCAATTATTTTCGTGGATTTCAATGAAAAAACGACATTTTTCAATAAGCTTTTAGCGAAAATGCTACTTTTTTAAATAGAAATATAAAATTTATGAATTATATATGATTCTTATTTATTTCTTATTCTAAACACGAATAAATTCAAATTTCATCGATATCTCAATTATTTTCGTGGATTTCAATGAAAAAACGACATTTTTCATTAAGATTTTAGCGAAAATGCTACTTTTTTAAATAGAAATATAAAATTTATGAATTATATATGATTCTTATTTATTTCTTATTCTAAACACGAATAAATTCAAATTTCATCGATATCTCAATTATTTTCGTGGATTTCAATGAAAAAACGACATTTTTCATTAAGATTTTAGCGAAAATGCTACTTTTTTAAATAGAAATATAAAATTTATGAATTATATATAATTCTTATTTATTTCTTATTCTAAACACGAAAAAATTTAAATTTCATCGATATCTCAATTATTTTCGTGGATTTCAATGAAAAAACGACATTTTTCAATAAGATTTTAGCGAAAATGCTACTTTTTTAAATAGAAATATAACATTTATGAATTATATATGATTCTTATTTATTTCTTATTCTAAACACGAATAAATTCAAATTTCATCGATATCTCAATTATTTTCGTGGATTTCAATGAAAAAACGACATTTTTCATTAAGATTTTAGCGAAAATTCTACTTTTTTAAATAGAAATATAAAATTTATGAATTATATATGATTCTTATTTATTTCTTATTCTAAACACGAATAAATTCAAATTTCATCGATATCTCAATTATTTTCGTGGATTTCAATGAAGAAACGACATTTTTCATTAAGATTTTAGCGAAAATGCTACTTTTTTAAATAGAAATATAAAATTTATGAATTATATATGATTCTCATTTATTTCTTATTCTAAACACGAATAAATTCAAATTTCATCGATATCTCAATTATTTTCGTGGATTTCAATGAAAAAACGACATTTTTCAATAAGCTTTTAGCGAAAATGCTACTTTTTTAAATAGAAATATAAAATTTATGAATTATATATGATTCTTATTTATTTCTTATTCTAAACACGAATAAATTCAAATTTCATCGATATCTCAATTATTTTCGTGGATTTCAATGAAAAAACGACATTTTTCATTAAGATTTTAGCGAAAATGCTACTTTTTTAAATAGAAATATAAAATTTATGAATTATATATGATTCTTATTTATTTCTTATTCTAAACACGAATAAATTCAAATTTCATCGATATCTCAATTATTTTCGTGGATTTCAATGAAAAAACGACATTTTTCATTAAGATTTTAGCGAAAATGCTACTTTTTTAAATAGAAATATAAAATTTATGAATTATATATAATTCTTATTTATTTCTTATTCTAAACACGAAAAAATTTAAATTTCATCGATATCTCAATTATTTTCGTGGATTTCAATGAAAAAACGACATTTTTCAATAAGATTTTAGCGAAAATGCTACTTTTTTAAATAGAAATATAACATTTATGAATTATATATGATTCTTATTTATTTCTTATTCTAAACACGAATAAATTCAAATTTCATCGATATCTCAATTATTTTCGTGGATTTCAATGAAAAAACGACATTTTTCATTAAGATTTTAGCGAAAATTCTACTTTTTTAAATAGAAATATAAAATTTATGAATTATATATGATTCTTATTTATTTCTTATTCTAAACACGAATAAATTCAAATTTCATCGATATCTCAATTATTTTCGTGGATTTCAATGAAGAAACGACATTTTTCATTAAGATTTTAGCGAAAATGCTACTTTTTTAAATAGAAATATAAAATTTATGAATTATATATCATTCTTATTTATTTCTTATTCTTAACACGAATAAATTCAAATTTCATCGATATCTCAATTATTTTCGTGGATTTCAATGAAAAAACGACATTTTTCAATAAGACTTTAGCGAAAATGCTACTTTTTTAAATAGAAATATAAAATTTATGAATTATATATGATTACTATTTATGTCTTATTCTAAACACGAATAAATTCAAATTTCATCGATATCTCAATTATTTTCGTGGATTTCAATGAAAAAAAAACATTTTTCATTAAGATTTTAGCGAAAATGCTACTTTTTTAAATAGAAATATAAAATTTATGAATTATATATGATTCTTATTTATTTCTTATTCTAAACACGAATAAATTCAAATTTCATCGATATCTCAATTATTTTCGTGGATTTCAATGAAAAAACGACATTTTTCATTAAGATTTTAGCGAAAATGCTACTTTTTTAAATAGAAATATAAAATTTATGAATTATATATAATTCTTATTTATTTCTTATTCTAAACACGAAAAAATTTAAATTTCATCGATATCTCAATTATTTTCGTGGATTTCAATGAAAAAACGACATTTTTCAATAAGATTTTAGCGAAAATGCTACTTTTTTAAATAGAAATATAACATTTATGAATTATATATGATTCTTATTTATTTCTTATTCTAAGCACGAATAAATTCAAATTTCATCGATATATCAATTATTTTCGTGGATTTCAATGAAAAAACGACATTTTTCATTAAGATTTTAGCGAAAATGCTACTTTTTTAAATAGAAATATAAAATTTATGAATTATATATGATTCTCATTTATTTCTTATTCTAAACACGAATAAATTCAAATTTCATCGATATCTCAATTATTTTCGTGGATTTCAATGAAAAAACGACATTTTTCAATAAGCTTTTAGCGAAAATGCTACTTTTTTAAATAGAAATATAAAATTTATGAATTATATATGATTCTTATTTATTTCTTATTCTAAACACGAATAAATTCAAATTTCATCGATATCTCAATTATTTTCGTGGATTTCAATGAAAAAACGACATTTTTCATTAAGATTTTAGCGAAAATGCTACTTTTTTAAATAGAAATATAAAATTTATGAATTATATATGATTCTTATTTATTTCTTATTCTAAACACGAATAAATTCAAATTTCATCGATATCTCAATTATTTTCGTGGATTTCAATGAAAAAACGACATTTTTCATTAAGATTTTAGCGAAAATGCTACTTTTTTAAATAGAAATATAAAATTTATGAATTATATATAATTCTTATTTATTTCTTATTCTAAACACGAAAAAATTTAAATTTCATCGATATCTCAATTATTTTCGTGGATTTCAATGAAAAAACGACATTTTTCAATAAGATTTTAGCGAAAATGCTACTTTTTTAAATAGAAATATAACATTTATGAATTATATATGATTCTTATTTATTTCTTATTCTAAACACGAATAAATTCAAATTTCATCGATATCTCAATTATTTTCGTGGATTTCAATGAAAAAACGACATTTTTCATTAAGATTTTAGCGAAAATTCTACTTTTTTAAATAGAAATATAAAATTTATGAATTATATATGATTCTTATTTATTTCTTATTCTAAACACGAATAAATTCAAATTTCATCGATATCTCAATTATTTTCGTGGATTTCAATGAAGAAACGACATTTTTCATTAAGATTTTAGCGAAAATGCTACTTTTTTAAATAGAAATATAAAATTTATGAATTATATATGATTCTCATTTATTTCTTATTCTAAACACGAATAAATTCAAATTTCATCGATATCTCAATTATTTTCGTGGATTTCAATGAAAAAACGACATTTTTCAATAAGCTTTTAGCGAAAATGCTACTTTTTTAAATAGAAATATAAAATTTATGAATTATATATGATTCTTATTTATTTCTTATTCTAAACACGAATAAATTCAAATTTCATCGATATCTCAATTATTTTCGTGGATTTCAATGAAAAAACGACATTTTTCATTAAGATTTTAGCGAAAATGCTACTTTTTTAAATAGAAATATAAAATTTATGAATTATATATGATTCTTATTTATTTCTTATTCTAAACACGAATAAATTCAAATTTCATCGATATCTCAATTATTTTCGTGGATTTCAATGAAAAAACGACATTTTTCATTAAGATTTTAGCGAAAATGCTACTTTTTTAAATAGAAATATAAAATTTATGAATTATATATAATTCTTATTTATTTCTTATTCTAAACACGAAAAAATTTAAATTTCATCGATATCTCAATTATTTTCGTGGATTTCAATGAAAAAACGACATTTTTCAATAAGATTTTAGCGAAAATGCTACTTTTTTAAATAGAAATATAACATTTATGAATTATATATGATTCTTATTTATTTCTTATTCTAAACACGAATAAATTCAAATTTCATCGATATCTCAATTATTTTCGTGGATTTCAATGAAAAAACGACATTTTTCATTAAGATTTTAGCGAAAATTCTACTTTTTTAAATAGAAATATAAAATTTATGAATTATATATGATTCTTATTTATTTCTTATTCTAAACACGAATAAATTCAAATTTCATCGATATCTCAATTATTTTCGTGGATTTCAATGAAGAAACGACATTTTTCATTAAGATTTTAGCGAAAATGCTACTTTTTTAAATAGAAATATAAAATTTATGAATTATATATCATTCTTATTTATTTCTTATTCTTAACACGAATAAATTCAAATTTCATCGATATCTCAATTATTTTCGTGGATTTCAATGAAAAAACGACATTTTTCAATAAGACTTTAGCGAAAATGCTACTTTTTTAAATAGAAATATAAAATTTATGAATTATATATGATTACTATTTATGTCTTATTCTAAACACGAATAAATTCAAATTTCATCGATATCTCAATTATTTTCGTGGATTTCAATGAAAAAAAAACATTTTTCATTAAGATTTTAGCGAAAATGCTACTTTTTTAAATAGAAATATAAAATTTATGAATTATATATGATTCTTATTTATTTCTTATTCTAAACACGAATAAATTCAAATTTCATCGATATCTCAATTATTTTCGTGGATTTCAATGAAAAAACGACATTTTTCATTAAGATTTTAGCGAAAATGCTACTTTTTTAAATAGAAATATAAAATTTATGAATTATATATGATTCTCATTTATTTCTTATTCTAAACACGAATAAATTCAAATTTCATCGATATCTCAATTATTTTCGTGGATTTCAATGAAAAAACGACATTTTTCATTAAGATTTTAGCGAAAATGCTACTTTTTTAAATAGAAATATAAAATTTATGAATTATATATAATTCTTATTTATTTCTTATTCTAAACACGAAAAAATTTAAATTTCATCGATATCTCAATTATTTTCGTGGATTTCAATGAAAAAACGACATTTTTCAATAAGATTTTAGCGAAAATGCTACTTTTTTAAATAGAAATATAACATTTATGAATTATATATGATTCTTATTTATTTCTTATTCTAAGCACGAATAAATTCAAATTTCATCGATATATCAATTATTTTCGTGGATTTCAATGAAAAAACGACATTTTTCATTAAGATTTTAGCGAAAATGCTACTTTTTTAAATAGAAATATAAAATTTATGAATTATATATGATTCTTATTTATTTCTTATTCTAAACACGAATAAATTCAAATTTCATCGATATCTCAATTATTTTCGTGGATTTCAATAAAAAAACGACATTTTTCATTAAGATTTTAGCGAAAATTCTACTTTTTTAAATAGAAATATAAAATTTATGAATTATATATGATTCTTATTTATTTCTTATTCTAAACACGAATAAATTCAAATTTCATCGATATCTCAATTATTTTCGTGGATTTCAATGAAAAAACGACATTTTTCATTAAGATTTTAGCGAAAATGCTACTTTTTTAAATAGAAATATAAAATTTATGAATTATATATAATTCTTATTTATTTCTTATTCTAAAAACGAAAAAATTTAAATTTCATCGATATCTCAATTATTTTCGTGGATTTCAATGAAAAAACGACATTTTTCAATAAGATTTTAGCGAAAATGCTACTTTTTTAAATAGAAATATAAAATTTATGAATTATATATAATTCTTATTTATTTTCTTATTCTAAACACGAAAAAATTTAAATTTCATCGATATCTCAATTATTTTCGTGGATTTCAATGAAAAAACGACATTTTTCAATAAGATTTTAGCGAAAATGCTACTTTTTTAAATAGAAATATAACATTTATGAATTATATATGATTCTTATTTATTTCTTATTCTAAACACGAATAAATTCAAATTTCATCGATATATCAATTATTTTCGTGGATTTCAATGAAAAAACGACATTTTTCATTAAGATTTTAGCGAAAATGCTACTTTTTTAAATAGAAATATAAAATTTATGAATTATATATGATTCTTATTTATTTCTTATTCTAAACACGAATAAATTCAAATTTCATCGATATCTCAATTATTTTCGTGGATTTCAATAAAAAAACGACATTTTTCATTAAGATTTTAGCGAAAATGCTACTTTTTTAAATAGAAATATAAAATTTATGAATTATATATGATTCTTATTTATTTCTTATTCTAAACACGAATAAATTCAAATTTCATCGATATCTCAATTATTTTCGTGGATTTCAATGAAAAAACGACATTTTTCATTAAGATTTTAGCGAAAATGCTACTTTTTTAAATAGAAATATAAAATTTATGAATTATATATAATTCTTATTTATTTCTTATTCTAAACACGAAAAAATTTAAATTTCATCGATATCTCAATTATTTTCGTGGATTTCAATGAAAAAACGACATTTTTCAATAAGATTTTAGCGAAAATGCTACTTTTTTAAATAGAAATATAACATTTATGAATTATATATGATTCTTATTTATTTCTTATTCTAAACACGAATAAATTCAAATTTCATCGATATATCAATTATTTTCGTGGATTTCAATGAAAAAACGACATTTTTCATTAAGATTTTAGCGAAAATGCTACTTTTTTAAATAGAAATATAAAATTTATGAATTATATATGATTCTTATTTATTTCTTATTCTAAACACGAATAAATTCAAATTTCATCGATATCTCAATTATTTTCGTGGATTTCAATAAAAAAACGACATTTTTCATTAAGATTTTAGCGAAAATTCTACTTTTTTAAATAGAAATATAAAATTTATGAATTATATATGATTCTTATTTATTTCTTATTCTAAACACGAATAAATTCAAATTTCATCGATATCTCAATTATTTTCGTGGATTTCAATGAAAAAACGACATTTTTCATTAAGATTTTAGCGAAAATGCTACTTTTTTAAATAGAAATATAAAATTTATGAATTATATATAATTCTTATTTATTTCTTATTCTAAAAACGAAAAAATTTAAATTTCATCGATATCTCAATTATTTTCGTGGATTTCAATGAAAAAACGACATTTTTCAATAAGATTTTAGCGAAAATGCTACTTTTTTAAATAGAAATATAAAATTTATGAATTATATATAATTCTTATTTATTTCTTATTCTAAACACGAAAAAATTTAAATTTCATCGATATCTCAATTATTTTCGTGGATTTCAATGAAAAAACGACATTTTTCAATAAGATTTTAGCGAAAATGCTACTTTTTTAAATAGAAATATAACATTTATGAATTATATATGATTCTTATTTATTTCTTATTCTAAACACGAATAAATTCAAATTTCATCGATATATCAATTATTTTCGTGGATTTCAATGAAAAAACGACATTTTTCATTAAGATTTTAGCGAAAATGCTACTTTTTTAAATAGAAATATAAAATTTATGAATTATATATGATTCTTATTTATTTCTTATTCTAAACACGAATAAATTCAAATTTCATCGATATCTCAATTATTTTCGTGGATTTCAATAAAAAAACGACATTTTTCATTAAGATTTTAGCGAAAATGCTACTTTTTTAAATAGAAATATAAAATTTATGAATTATATATGATTCTTATTTATTTCTTATTCTAAACACGAATAAATTCAAATTTCATCGATATCTCAATTATTTTCGTGGATTTCAATGAAAAAACGACATTTTTCAATAAGCTTTTAGCGAAAATGCTACTTTTTTAAATAGAAATATAAAATTTATGAATTATATATGATTCTTATTTATTTCTTATTCTAAACACGAATAAATTCAAATTTCATCGATATCTCAATTATTTTCGTGGATTTCAATGAAAAAACGACATTTTTCATTAAGATTTTAGCGAAAATGCTACTTTTTTAAATAGAAATATAAAATTTATGAATTATATATGATTCTTATTTATTTCTTATTCTAAACACGAATAAATTCAAATTTCATCGATATCTCAATTATTTTCGTGGATTTCAATGAAAAAACGACATTTTTCATTAAGATTTTAGCGAAAATGCTACTTTTTTAAATAGAAATATAAAATTTATGAATTATATATAATTCTTATTTATTTCTTATTCTAAACACGAAAAAATTTAAATTTCATCGATATCTCAATTATTTTCGTGGATTTCAATGAAAAAACGACATTTTTCAATAAGATTTTAGCGAAAATGCTACTTTTTTAAATAGAAATATAACATTTATGAATTATATATGATTCTTATTTATTTCTTATTCTAAACACGAATAAATTCAAATTTCATCGATATCTCAATTATTTTCGTGGATTTCAATGAAAAAACGACATTTTTCATTAAGATTTTAGCGAAAATTCTACTTTTTTAAATAGAAATATAAAATTTATGAATTATATATGATTCTTATTTATTTCTTATTCTAAACACGAATAAATTCAAATTTCATCGATATCTCAATTATTTTCGTGGATTTCAATGAAGAAACGACATTTTTCATTAAGATTTTAGCGAAAATGCTACTTTTTTAAATAGAAATATAAAATTTATGAATTATATATCATTCTTATTTATTTCTTATTCTTAACACGAATAAATTCAAATTTCATCGATATCTCAATTATTTTCGTGGATTTCAATGAAAAAACGACATTTTTCAATAAGACTTTAGCGAAAATGCTACTTTTTTAAATAGAAATATAAAATTTATGAATTATATATGATTACTATTTATGTCTTATTCTAAACACGAATAAATTCAAATTTCATCGATATCTCAATTATTTTCGTGGATTTCAATGAAAAAAAAACATTTTTCATTAAGATTTTAGCGAAAATGCTACTTTTTTAAATAGAAATATAAAATTTATGAATTATATATGATTCTTATTTATTTCTTATTCTAAACACGAATAAATTCAAATTTCATCGATATCTCAATTATTTTCGTGGATTTCAATGAAAAAACGACATTTTTCATTAAGATTTTAGCGAAAATGCTACTTTTTTAAATAGAAATATAAAATTTATGAATTATATATGATTCTCATTTATTTCTTATTCTAAACACGAATAAATTCAAATTTCATCGATATCTCAATTATTTTCGTGGATTTCAATGAAAAAACGACATTTTTCATTAAGATTTTAGCGAAAATGCTACTTTTTTAAATAGAAATATAAAATTTATGAATTATATATAATTCTTATTTATTTCTTATTCTAAACACGAAAAAATTTAAATTTCATCGATATCTCAATTATTTTCGTGGATTTCAATGAAAAAACGACATTTTTCAATAAGATTTTAGCGAAAATGCTACTTTTTTAAATAGAAATATAACATTTATGAATTATATATGATTCTTATTTATTTCTTATTCTAAACACGAATAAATTCAAATTTCATCGATATATCAATTATTTTCGTGGATTTCAATGAAAAAACGACATTTTTCATTAAGATTTTAGCGAAAATGCTACTTTTTTAAATAGAAATATAAAATTTATGAATTATATATGATTCTTATTTATTTCTTATTCTAAACACGAATAAATTCAAATTTCATCGATATCTCAATTATTTTCGTGGATTTCAATAAAAAAACGACATTTTTCATTAAGATTTTAGCGAAAATTCTACTTTTTTAAATAGAAATATAAAATTTATGAATTATATATGATTCTTATTTATTTCTTATTCTAAACACGAATAAATTCAAATTTCATCGATATCTCAATTATTTTCGTGGATTTCAATGAAAAAACGACATTTTTCATTAAGATTTTAGCGAAAATGCTACTTTTTTAAATAGAAATATAAAATTTATGAATTATATATAATTCTTATTTATTTCTTATTCTAAAAACGAAAAAATTTAAATTTCATCGATATCTCAATTATTTTCGTGGATTTCAATGAAAAAACGACATTTTTCAATAAGATTTTAGCGAAAATGCTACTTTTTTAAATAGAAATATAAAATTTATGAATTATATATAATTCTTATTTATTTCTTATTCTAAACACGAAAAAATTTAAATTTCATCGATATCTCAATTATTTTCGTGGATTTCAATGAAAAAACGACATTTTTCAATAAGATTTTAGCGAAAATGCTACTTTTTTAAATAGAAATATAACATTTATGAATTATATATGATTCTTATTTATTTCTTATTCTAAACACGAATAAATTCAAATTTCATCGATATATCAATTATTTTCGTGGATTTCAATGAAAAAACGACATTTTTCATTAAGATTTTAGCGAAAATGCTACTTTTTTAAATAGAAATATAAAATTTATGAATTATATATGATTCTTATTTATTTCTTATTCTAAACACGAATAAATTCAAATTTCATCGATATCTCAATTATTTTCGTGGATTTCAATAAAAAAACGACATTTTTCATTAAGATTTTAGCGAAAATGCTACTTTTTTAAATAGAAATATAAAATTTATGAATTATATATGATTCTTATTTATTTCTTATTCTAAACACGAATAAATTCAAATTTCATCGATATCTCAATTATTTTCGTGGATTTCAATGAAAAAACGACATTTTTCAATAAGCTTTTAGCGAAAATGCTACTTTTTTAAATAGAAATATAAAATTTATGAATTATATATGATTCTTATTTATTTCTTATTCTAAACACGAATAAATTCAAATTTCATCGATATCTCAATTATTTTCGTGGATTTCAATGAAAAAACGACATTTTTCATTAAGATTTTAGCGAAAATGCTACTTTTTTAAATAGAAATATAAAATTTATGAATTATATATGATTCTTATTTATTTCTTATTCTAAACACGAATAAATTCAAATTTCATCGATATCTCAATTATTTTCGTGGATTTCAATGAAAAAACGACATTTTTCATTAAGATTTTAGCGAAAATGCTACTTTTTTAAATAGAAATATAAAATTTATGAATTATATATAATTCTTATTTATTTCTTATTCTAAACACGAAAAAATTTAAATTTCATCGATATCTCAATTATTTTCGTGGATTTCAATGAAAAAACGACATTTTTCAATAAGATTTTAGCGAAAATGCTACTTTTTTAAATAGAAATATAACATTTATGAATTATATATGATTCTTATTTATTTCTTATTCTAAACACGAATAAATTCAAATTTCATCGATATCTCAATTATTTTCGTGGATTTCAATGAAAAAACGACATTTTTCATTAAGATTTTAGCGAAAATTCTACTTTTTTAAATAGAAATATAAAATTTATGAATTATATATGATTCTTATTTATTTCTTATTCTAAACACGAATAAATTCAAATTTCATCGATATCTCAATTATTTTCGTGGATTTCAATGAAGAAACGACATTTTTCATTAAGATTTTAGCGAAAATGCTACTTTTTTAAATAGAAATATAAAATTTATGAATTATATATCATTCTTATTTATTTCTTATTCTTAACACGAATAAATTCAAATTTCATCGATATCTCAATTATTTTCGTGGATTTCAATGAAAAAACGACATTTTTCAATAAGACTTTAGCGAAAATGCTACTTTTTTAAATAGAAATATAAAATTTATGAATTATATATGATTACTATTTATGTCTTATTCTAAACACGAATAAATTCAAATTTCATCGATATCTCAATTATTTTCGTGGATTTCAATGAAAAAAAAACATTTTTCATTAAGATTTTAGCGAAAATGCTACTTTTTTAAATAGAAATATAAAATTTATGAATTATATATGATTCTTATTTATTTCTTATTCTAAACACGAATAAATTCAAATTTCATCGATATCTCAATTATTTTCGTGGATTTCAATGAAAAAACGACATTTTTCATTAAGATTTTAGCGAAAATGCTACTTTTTTAAATAGAAATATAAAATTTATGAATTATATATGATTCTCATTTATTTCTTATTCTAAACACGAATAAATTCAAATTTCATCGATATCTCAATTATTTTCGTGGATTTCAATGAAAAAACGACATTTTTCATTAAGATTTTAGCGAAAATGCTACTTTTTTAAATAGAAATATAAAATTTATGAATTATATATAATTCTTATTTATTTCTTATTCTAAACACGAAAAAATTTAAATTTCATCGATATCTCAATTATTTTCGTGGATTTCAATGAAAAAAAAACATTTTTCATTAAGATTTTAGCGAAAATGCTACTTTTTTAAATAGAAATATAACATTTATGAATTATATATGATTCTTATTTATTTCTTATTCTAAACACGAATAAATTCAAATTTCATCGATATCTCAATTATTTTCGTGGATTTCAATGAAAAAACGACATTTTTCATTAAGATTTTAGCGAAAATGCTACTTTTTTAAATAGAAATATAAAATTTATGAATTATATATGATTCTCATTTATTTCTTATTCTAAACACGAATAAATTCAAATTTCATCGATATCTCAATTATTTTCGTGGATTTCAATGAAAAAAACGACATTTTTCAATAAGATTTTAGCGAAAATGCTACTTTTTTAAATAGAAATATAAAATTTATGAATTATATATGATTCTTATTTATTTCTTATTCTAAACACGAATAAATTCAAATTTCATCGATATCTCAATTATTTTCGTGGATTTCAATGAAAAAACGACATTTTTCATTATGATTTTAGCGAAAATGCTACTTTTTTAAATAGAAATATAAAATTTATGAATTATATATGATTCTTTTCCATTCTTTTCCATTCTTTTCCACGAAAATAATTGAGATATCGATGAAATTTGAATTTATTCGTGTTTAGAATAAGAAATAAATAAGAATGATATATAATTCATCAATTTTATATTTCTATTTAAAAAAGTAGCATTTTCGCTAAAATCGAATGAAATCCACATAGACAACAACCGAACGATAATCGCAACCTACAAATGTCAATCTCAAACATGAATTTATCAAGAAATTGATCGTTTTTTTAATTTTTTAATATCCAAAACCAGAACTGCTTACAACATCAAAATAAAAATTAAAGAAAACTCTACACAAGGCAGATTACTACAAAATGATAAATGACAAATATTGTTTTCAAAGAACTATTTAATTAACTTCTGCAAACCACGATAAATTCAGTTTAAACTGAAATTGCAACGGATTATTTTAGATAGATACTCGTATATACACTTTTTTCTTTAAACGAGGATTGAAATCAAAACTAATTGGGATATCTAAAAAATATATCAATTTTTAATTTTGACACAAAAATAATCTGATAAAATATATCCCAATATTTCCTAACGGACTTGGAATTTCTATATTACTGGATTACTCATTCATCCCTTCAGGGATCAAAGAGCATATGCTAGTCGTTGGCATAAATAAATGCACCCTAGATCATAGGTTCTTAAACTTATGTACTCCACGGACCCCCACTTGAAAAAAATTTTTTTGACGGACCCCCATCACAACTTTAGGTACTTTACGTCATTTTATTAATTAATTTCTGGCTTACGATCTCATAAGGACAAGGATATATGATGAATATTTCTAACAGTGATTGGTGAATAACGATTTTTTTGCATATTGTAGAACACATTTTATTAGAAATTATAATATTGAAGAAAGAAAATACAAACATTGTCATAGCAACAAATCTCACAAATTATAATGGGTACTTACATTAAATTCATATAAATATTTTATAATTTTTTTCAGAAAATATTAAATAAGAAATATTTTAAAAAATAACTGCATCTATCTCATTAAATATAACTTACATATTTAATGAGATGTATGCAGTTGTTTTCTTGAAACAAGAATCTCAATATCTGGCTTAATATTGGAAACTTTTAATCTAAGATCCGGCTCTACATTTAATTTGTTTCTATATTTAGACTTAATATAAAATAGTACCGAAAAAGCTTGTTCGCATAAATATGTTGTGCAGAATGGAATCAAGTGTTGAAGTGCTTTATTTGCAAGCGCAGGATAATCTGACCTGAGAAGTAACCAAAAGTTGCTCAATTCAGTTTTGTTAAATTTTAGTTTATAAGTTGTATCACATGATAATTCCACGAGAATATCTTGTTCAGGTGCAGATAAATGTTTAGCATTTGTAATTTCCATATTAAATGGATCTCTGATCCAGTTATTGCAAGGATCAGGAGTAGAAAAATACTTCCTGAAGTTGCTTTTCAAAGTAATTAAATGTTCAACAAATAATTGACGCATTTGATTAAGCAATTTTTCACTGGAGCTTTCTATGAAATCATTGAGAGTTGGAAAAGACTCATATACACCGTTCTGGATGCGTTTCGACCACAAGTCGATTTTTTTAATCATTGCTTCTATTTTATCTTCAACTTTAAATATATTTACAACAGTACCTTGCAGGCTCAAATTAAGTTGGTTCAATTTTGTAAAAATATCAGTCAAGTAAGCCACCTTAGCTAACCAGATAAAATCATTGAAACATTCGGTCAGTTCAAAATGCGCATCTATTAAAAACAATCGTATTTCATCTCGAAGCTCAAAAAGGCGAATGAGTACTTTCCCGCGGGACAACCAACGTACATCTGTATGTAATAATAAATGTGTATGTTGACTACCCATTTCCTCACACAAAATTTTAAAAACTCTGGAATTAAGTGGACGAGCCTTAATGAAATTGACAATTTTAACTACTTCGTCTAATGTTCTTTTCAAATCTGGTGACATATTTTTGGCTGCTAATGATTCTCTGTGAATGCAGCAATGATTCCAAACAACCTGAGGCGCAACATTTTTAATAAGAGCAATCAATCCAGTTCTTGTACCTGACATTGCACGAGCACCATCAGTGCAAATTCCAACACATTTTGGCCACTCTATTTCATTTTCGGTTATAAAATTATTCAAACTGTTAAATATGTCATTAGCTGTCGTTCGTGAAGGTAGTGAATCACAAAACAATACATCTTCTTGTATTTGATTTTCAAACTCATATCTAATGAAAGCTAACAAATTGGCATTATTAGTGACATCAGTACTTTCATCCAATTGTAATGAGTAATAGTGACTTTTGCGCACTCTCGATATTAATTCTTCTTTTATATTACATGACATGTCTTCAATCCTATTCTTAACCGTATCATTTGATAATGAAATCAAATTTATATCGTTTGCTGCTTTAGTTCCTAACATTATATTTGTAATTACTTTTGTAGCAGGAAGAATTAATTGCTCTGCTATATTATGCGGCTTTCCTGCTTTAGCAATAAGTAGAGCTACTTCATATGATGCCATTACTGCTTTCTTACTCATACCACCAGATCCCGTCTTTACCATCAATTTCTGACTTGAATTAAGTTCTTCTTTTTTCATTTTAAAAAATTCGATAGACTTACTAACATGCTCGCTGTGCTTTGTTTGTAAATGACGTCTGAGATTAGCAGGTTTCATACTTTCATTGGATAAACTTTCCTGACATAGAACGCAGACTGGTCTTTCCACATCATTGTTGCAAATATAAGTAAATCCAAATGATAAATAATCATCCGAATATTTTCTAGTTTTGCGTTTCTTGGTAGAGTTTGCTGTTGATACCTCATCATCTGATTCTTTCCGTTTCTGTGTTGAACCAGTTTGTAGCCAACGATCCATTTTATGGAGTAATTTATTAACATTGAACTACAATAATATAAATATAATATAAATATAATATAAATATAACGAATTATTATTTACTAGCTATGTTTTAATATGATTTGAAATGAATGTTTTAATATCATTTTAAATGAATGTTTTAAATCATTTTAATAAATGTTTTAAATCATTTTAAATAAATGATTTAATATCATTTTAAATGAATATTAATTTATATAATAAATATATTTCGTAATTTGATTCTAAAATATTATTAATTTCGTAATTTGATTCTAAAATATTATTAATTTCGTAATTTGATTCTAAAATATTATTAATTTCGTAATTTGATTCTAAAATATTATTAAAATAAATATTTTTTATTCATAAAACTAACTTATACTTACTCTCAAAAACAGCCTTTCTGGGAAATTGCAAAATGTGTTTAGTGTTTTTATAAAATAATGATCATGCAAATTACACTAAAAATTAAAAAAAATTATTAGCTATAATAAACTATTATTAGCTATAATTTAATTATAATTAATTAAATTAATAAAAATAATTTAAAGATACAACTCGTTGAGAAATGAACTTATAATTAACATTAATAAAAATAATTTAAAGATACAACTCGTTGAGAAATGAACTTATAATTAACATTTGCTTTAAAACTGTTTAAAACCCCAGAGTGGACGCTGACAATTTGGGTTTTTCCGGGTAAGACTGTCCCCTCCCCTGGTTTTCCCCAATAACAAAGTGAAAGAAAATTCCCTTATATGCCTCCCCTTCCGAGCCCCTAAGAGGGGTTATTTTAAAGGAACAATCGAAAAATGATTTTAAATGAATGAATGGATGAAAATTCAAATTTTATATATAGTTTTTTATATATGTTTATTTATTCACAAAAAATTAATTGACATAATTATCAATTTAATAAAATAAAATAGTATTATTAATAGTATTAAATTATAGCCGTAATTCTCTAGGAGGATATAGTTAAACAATGAACTTTAAATATTTATATATGTATATATTTTTACGATGATTTTTTTCCGAGGACCGCGGACCCCCAGTAAAGGCTTCGCGGACCCCCAGGGGTCCGCGGACCACAGTTTAAGAACCACTGCCCTAGATTATTCTCGTAAGCTAAAACCCGAGCCGATCCCTTTAATGGGAATTAATGATGGTAGCTATCAACCGTTACCATTAATTAAGTATATTATTTAAATCATATTAAAAAATAAATCTTTTTTTTAACACGTATCCATAATGAAGTTGTTATATTTTTAATATTAGAGTATATTTATTTTCCATTGATTAAATTATATTCTTGCTTAGAGATTTTAAAAAAAAAATTTATAAAGATAATTTAAGATATTTATAATCATAAAATGTATATATTTATTATTATTTGTATATATATATTTTTATATATTTATTATTATCATCATAGAAAAGTTTGGTTCCATACATTCATTTTACTTACAATAACATATATAATCAGATAATTACAAGAGATTAGATTAGAATATGAGGATTTGAATGGTTCGAGGGATGATGTAGTTTAATAAAGCTATTTATTGAATATAAAAAGTAATCTGTGCTAACTTATTCTATAAACATTTCTTTTTTATAAACGTGTATTTAATTATATTAATGTAATTATAATTATGCAAATTATTTAATATCATATTTTTGTCCGATTAGAAATTCAGAAAATAAATTCTGTGTATAATTAAAAACATAAAACAAAGGTTTAAAAGAGCGTTTCTCTTTATTAAAAAGTCATTACTTATATGTAATATGGTTAAAAATTTAAGGAGATAAATTAGTCAAAAAAAATTACATTGTCCGAGGTTTAACCGTTGGCCCAGAGGTGAAAATTCGTCCCATTTACACCGACCCCATCTCTAACTCATTTATTATTTGATACCAACTCTCAGGGAGGAAATTATTTAATATCTTATTAATCATTTGGCACTTTGCGTATTGATTGCATACACATAATTACAAGGAAGTAATCAGTAATGGCGAAATTGTTATTTTATAATGATTTAGTTGGGAAGGTAGAGGAATTTTTTGTGTGAAAATCACTCGGGAGAGTATGAGTATGTGATGTGATATCTAATATTGAATAAATAATAATTAATAAACATCTTTAATAAAGATTCACAATATTCTAATAGTTAAGTTAAGTTAAACAGTTAAATATGAAAATAAAGATATCAGAATTATATTATTATTTCTGTTTTCTGAAATTAACTTAAATTTTAACACAATTTTGCAAATTTTAATTAGTGATATACGTATATTTATAATAATATTATCATATATACCTACACACACACATTTTTACATATATATTGTACACAAAAACTTAATATACAAAACATGGAATCTGAAAATGTATCTATCTATCTATCTATCTCTGTGGCTCTACAGAACTCGAAAGTTCTTGGACATAGCATCCACATTTCTACAACTTCCCCTGTGTCCTGAGCCAGAACCCTCCAATCCCTCCAAATATTTAGTTTCTGTATTCACGAAGGATAATAATATTCGAAATTTAAATCAAAGTTGCATTCGGGTAATGCCTGTTCATGTAATAAATGTTCTTATGTCGTCAAAATTATTATCAAAGAATCAAAATTAAAATGTATTGTATAAAACAATTATTTTAACGGTTGTATTTTAAACTATGTATCTACCTTTGTAGCTCTACGGATCTCGGAAGTTTTTGGTCTCAGTAATCTTAGTCCACCGTTAAACGTTATATCCTGAGCTCTTTCCATCCAACTTCTATTCTCTCCCAACTCCCTCACGCGTCTTTTATTATTGACAAAAATAAAATAATTTATATTTTTTATCATAAATAAATTACAAATTTTATTAATAGTGAAATTTATTAATATATCATCAATAAATTATTTTTTAAACCAAGTAATATTAAAAATGACAATTTATTTTCTATCTTTATTTAAATAAACCTAATAAATTCTAATTTTAAAATTAATTATTTATTATAAATGAATATAATTTAATTTTTTATGATAAATATTGCTTAAATATTTTATTTAATATAGTGAAAATCAATTCTATTTAGTATTTATATGTGTAGGAAATAGAATTATTTGTTTTCTTTTTTAATTTATGGTCAATATTTCTTCTTCTGATTTTTTTTGTTTTTTTTTTTTTTTTGTTTTTATATATAACTAGCCTTCGGCGCTCTTCACACCTAGACGGGGGCTCCGCCCCCTGTACCCCCGAGTTGTACATAGTATTTGGTGGTTGAAAGTATTAAAAGGTTTTCATCCATTTTGTTTCAATCAGTATATTACATAAAACATTCATTTCTTTTTGTGTTCTTATTTAAAAAATATATTTTAATTTAATCACTATATTAATTATATATATTATTATTGTATATGTTATATCTATCTACCTATGTGGCTCAAAGATACTCTAAAGTTCTTAGCAACCACATTTCTCCAAGTGTCCCTATCCTGAGCCATTGTTCCATCTCTCTTACGTCCCTTCCTACGCGTCATTGGTTTTCCAAGCGGACGTTTTCCAATCGGTCTTCCCACCAATATCTTTTTCCTCTCCCATTCTAGCCACGTGCCCTGCCTATCGCAGCTTTTTCCCTTTTATAACCCTAGCTATTTCTGAAGATGCAGAGAGGCCATGCAATTTCTTGTTATACAGTCTCCCTCATACCCGGTGACCTCATCTTTCTTTGGCCAATAAATGCAGGGAAGAATCCTATTCTCAAATACTCTGAATCTACTCTCATCTCCAAGGGTCATAGACCATGCCTCCCACCCATATAATGCAACAGGCAAAATAATCTTTTTATATATTCCCTTTGATAATAATTTTGAAGAGATAAGCCTCTTTATTGCAGATAACAGGCGTTTCCCGATTGCAACCCCGATTTAAATTCTTCTCAAATATTATTATCCTTCGTGATTACATTCAATTTTTCTACATATTCAAATTCTACATTTTGTATCTTAAGATTTTGTATGTTAATACTCTTCCTCTTTGTTACTAAATATTTTTTCTTATCACTATTAATTTCAAACCTCCATTAAATTTTCCTCGCTATCTGTAATTGCAATTGCCGAATCTCCTATTATATTTAAGTCGTCTGAGTAACCTAATATTTTACAATTGATTTCCGCATCTTATTCTTTCTTTACTACCTTCAAGAGAAATTTGAAGATTGAAAATTTGAAAAAGTTTATGCTGATCTATATTGAGTCATGCGTATGTTTTACTAAAGTCTACAAATAATTAGTGAACAGAAATATTGAATTCACGGTTTTTTTCCTAATATCTGTCATAATGAAAATATCTTAATTAATGTTGGTCGATTTGGCCTGAACCCACAATGATATCTCCTAATATTTCCTCCGCCTATGGTTCTTAAGTATTGTATATGTTATAATAGTGAAATAGAGTATAATATTTCTTGATCATTACATTTTGGTATTTTATTTTCATTGCTAGATTATTATTGAATATTTTTAATTATAATGAAACTTGAGAAAATGCAAAAATAGAGACTTGAGACAATTTATAAAAATTAACGGTATAAAACTATAGATAAATGACCAATATATACATTCATTAATAGTATTAATTTAAATTAATTGATTTATTTGTTTTTTTTATTATTAAGTTCATTTATTAATTTTTTTATATCATAGTTATTTTCCTCACTTAAAAGAAACTTATCTAATACTGTGGTGCTAGGGGATTTGAAAATTATTCGTCGCAATATGAAGATTTCGCTTACAGTTTCTGTCATGTCCGACCTCCATCCAACAGTTATTTTCTGTTAAGTTTTTTGCTTCTCTTAATCATGTGATCTATATATTTAATTTTTTTTGATTCATTATAATAAAATTTAAACAAATAAAAATTTTTACTTTGTTAATTTATATAAATTTCAATATAAACTGATTGTGAGTGATACGCTTAGCCAATACTCTGAATAATTTGTGTACAATATTGAATGTTCTTAGCGAGATTTGATATAATGTTGTACGATTTGTCCTAAATCTGAATTAGAAGAAAATTATAAATTGCATTAAAATGAGACCTTTTAGAATAAATTATTTAATTGAAATGATATTTAAATATAAGAATTTAAAAAAATATTATATTCTTTGTTTGGCAATTGTTATTTAATTATGTGCAACATGATTCGACTTGCACAGAGCATCGTTATTTTTTATTAATATCACATAATAAAAATGAATCTTTTAAACATAATAAATAAAAAAGACATTTTAATAAATTTAAAAAATATACCCAATTTAAAAATGTCAAAAATTTAAAACAACTTTATATCATCATATTTTAATTTTTATATAATATATATATATATATTTAGTAATTAATAATAGAGTAATTAAATTAAAATAAAAAACAAAGATAATATAATTCAGTCATTTTAATTCAGGTTAAATAATATTTTTTTTTATTATTCAATGATAAAATTTATATATTATTATATATATATTATAGAAAAGAAGAAATATTCAATTAAATAAAAAATAATTTAAGATAAAAATATGATCTAATAAATATTTTAATTAAATTGAGAACTTTTAAAATAAATTATTTAATTGAATTGATATTTGTATATTAGAATTTAAAATAAAAAGCGAAATATTATAATAATTCTTCGATTGGGAATCGCTATGATAATTCATTGTTTGAAATGATTCCGCTAGGCCGACAGTGAGCCGCGAGCTGCTCTTGAATGAACAACACGGAGAATTATATAAACTTTAAAAAATTAATTTCTGCGGTTATTGATAAGATATTAATAAAATTTATAGCCTATGTTACTCTAGAGGTATATAAGAATATTGTGATGTAATTTCAAAGAAATCGGTTCAGCCAATTCTGAGTCTATAAAATAGTAATTTTCCGGACAGACAGACAGACAGACAGACAGACAGACGTGAAAAATTCTAAAGTCACTTTTGGATTCTAGAGGTCATGAAACGCGAAGATATGCAAAAATTTTTAAATTCTGAGCAATGTGCAGACAAAAACCTTTTTTTATATATATAGATATATATAATTCAATAGAAAATAAATTTGTTATATTTTCTTAATAAAAGACAGATTCAATTAATTTAGTTTCTTTTTGTGCTACCTTCATTTAATTCTTTCCTATCCGCCGCCATTGATCTTCATCTAACGTTACCCGGATAGTGAGAAATAGCAGATTTTATTTTCTGGCTTTGTTTTCAAATCTCATTCTTTTTCTCTTTCTTCATCCAATGTTAGACCATCCGCCCTCCTATAAATATAAAGTGAATTCAATGTATTTCGAAGCAAGGTTTGTAGCATTTCCTGGATGACGTTGGCGCCGAAGTTATCCCCAATGCCAAAGCGCAACGTGGAGGGTGTTTTGCTCCTCAGTAAGACTTATTAATTGATTTATTCTATTCTCGATCAAGTTCGATTCACTTGCTAGCCTATATATATCTGCCTGAATTGAAACAGCTTCTTTATTCGGAGATGTATAGCTTAACAGTAACAGGCAGTCATCCTTGTTTGTCATCCAATTTAAGAGGGTGCCTTGTCTCAGTTACACAATGGTCTTGTATTATTGTTCTGCTAATGGAAATCGGTTTCCAATTCAAATTGTTACCAATATATTGGCAATTAAAATAAATTCGAATTTAGTTTGATGTTATTTTATTGTTTTATTATATTTTTCATTTTATTTTTAAAATAATTTGAACATTTATTGTTTTCTAGTTCAAAATGGCGAATAGTTTATTATACTTTTATTCATCAAACTCAAAAAAATGAACACTTTAGTATAATATACTTATTTTAAGATCAATGTTTGTACAAATATTAAGAAATATAGAATTTAATATATTTTTTTTTTTTTATGTTTAAATAAATATTTATTATTTAATTATTTTTATTATCATTAAAATATTATAATTCATAATAATAAAAAACTATTAGTCAAGTTAATATATATAATATAATAATTAAAAAAATATAAATAATATATATGACTTATGGTTGATACAATTTATTTATTTATCTTTGAGATCAAATAATGATTTAATGGGAGCGCTTGTGAAATATTAATTATGCAACCAAACATACACATCAAGTAAATAGAATATATGTATGCTTTTAGGAGATCGAACTATTATTAAATAATTTATATTTATTATTAAATTTATTTAATAAATTTTCGAAATACTGCGTACTTATATTATATATTTTGTCAAACAAAGCAAGTCACCAGTATAATCAAATGACATTATCACCAAAAAATATTCTATTTTGATTTCTTAGCTTATATGTATATTTTTAAATTAAATAAAGTTAGTTAGATACATGACCTAACAAGAAAAATAAATAAATATTATTGTTAAAATTAAGTCGACCTACTAAGAAAACAATTATTTAACGATTATCCTGAATTGTTTTTTTTTAAATAGCAAAATAATGACAATATGAAATGGGACTACTTAACAAAAAATGAGATTTTCTTATCGACATCGACAACCATATACATATATTCATTCCTTTTACTTAAATTTGTTAAATTTTATAAATTTTCATCAGGATCAAATCTCAGAGGTATTACTGTGTGGGAAAGGTCCAAAACGCAACGAAAAAGCATCATCCAGAATCGGATGGATTGTCTTGTACGGTGGGAAAGTGACAGTTGTAGTTAATATCCTGTGACAGAATGTCGAATGGTTTGACATTTCGCTCTTCTCTCTCTCTCTCTCTCTCTCTCTCTCTCTGTATGGTGACCCACGCGTTTAATTAAACCGGCCCTTTGACATAACAACAACAGAACCTTGGATGCCTCAGCTGGCATCAATGGTTTCCATTAGGCGATTATTCACTCACAGTCAAGAAATTAAACCTCAAATTCGCAACAAATTACAACCGATATTAAACATTTGGATTAGACATCATATTTTTCGCTGCTTTTAAAAATAAGGGCCGTAAATTTTTTTTCTCGGATCAATTTCATTAGAAAGACTCAAGACATAAAATGAAAATCTTTCTAGGTTGAAAAGTTTAATGGTACGTATTATCTTTATTAAGGTTGATATGAGAATTTATTTATTCAATAATAACGCAACAGTTTTATTAAAAAAAATATTTAGAATATTTAATATCTGTGGAAATTAAAAAGGGCACTTTTTGGGATCAGGATTTTTCAATTATTATATAATTGGAATTATAATATACTTTAGTGTTTTGTTTTAGTGACAAGTGATTTTTTAATTCTATATAATTAATATATAATTTTTATTTATGAAATAATTATTAACTCTCTATCTCTCTATATGTTCCAATTCTTTAATATAATAGATTCAAAATTAAATTATAAAATTAATTATTTTAAACTGAAATTAAATAAGATTGTATAATAAATTGAGTCCTTGTTTGCTTTTTTTAAAAAATAAATAGATTTCTTGGTTATGTCTTATTTACTGTATTACTATAATATAACAATAGACCTTCGAGCAAAATTTAATAGATATTAAAGATTCATCCCATTCCATTTAATTCCACTTTCGATTTTCAGGAACAATAGTTTTCTTTTAATTATTTAGGCCTTACAAGCCGTTATTAGATGTATTAAGCGGATACAATCTATTATCATTTTAAAATTATTTAGTTTATGTGATCCATGATATTAGGGAATAGGTAGTAGACGATTCTCAATTTATTGAAACAAGTGAAAACTTCTTTAGCGGCGTTGAGCACTTTTTGCGGGATGGGGAAAAAGTATAGAACTCGCGTGAGCGTGACCAACCCCATGAAGCTAGCGCACATTCCGTCTGCTTTTAAATTTCTTATAACAGAGCGCGAAATTTGAATTGTCATTAGAACTGTTTTATAAATTGTTATCTCTAACATATAAATATATATTTATTATGTAAAGTTCATTTCACATATACATATATAATCAAAACTAAAAAGTTTTTACATATTGCAATGAAAGCATATTATATTGTAATTTAAATTATAGATGTAAAAATTTTGTACGGAAAAGAAATAAAAGAATATTATATTTTAATATATAAATGATGTTATTTTCTATTCATACACATCGTATTTTTAATATTTTTGTAATAATAATCAGTTTGCTCAAAAAAATAATTATGAATTATATATATATATATATACACGTATATAAAATTCATTTTTCTCGTGAAGCTGGTGCGCATTCCGTCTGCTTTCAAATTTCTTACGCAGAAGTTTTCACTTCTGTCGGTCAGTCCCACGACTGCCAATTTTGCTTTTTTTTATTATATTGATTTCTAGAATCAATGTTCTTTTTAGCCATTTGCATTTATTGACAATTAATTATTATTAATCTAAGTGAACTCAAGTTCGGCTGAACTGAACTAAAAATACCTGAAACTGAAAAATCTAAAAACATTTAAAGTATTGTGTAGATCTGTAGATGCTTTGAACATTAATAGAGGTCTCTACTATTGGTGTATCTACTTTACAATTGCTTACCGCTTTAATAAAGCATTTTCACAATATTCTTCCTCTTCCCTTTTACCCAATTAAATAAATAATAAATAAGCAATCAAAAATAGTATATTCCAAGTACTATATTTATTTGTAACTAAATTATATGTAATTTTAAAGAAATGAAAATGTAATGATTTGTAAAAATAATCGTTAGGAATCTAACAACTAACTGATCAGCTCGGAATTAAGCTTTCCTGATAAACAAATCCCATCATGACTGATAATGGATGCTTAATGAATCGAGTAATGGCCCCTAAATAATGGGACAACTCGGTTTCGAATTGGTGGCTTTGTTTTGCACACTGATTAATTGCACTAGGAGACTAAATGTTGTTATCAAAACGCTCTCTCGTCGCTCTCCTCCTGACTGGCGTCTCCTTGCAACCCCTGGGAAACTATTACTCACCCCACTCGTTTTACTAACATAAGATCCGGAAATACATTAATCATTTGATCACCAGTTTTTCTTCTATAGGGAAAAAATTCTTTCAAAAAGGAAAACATATGAAATATATATATTTTTTTAAATGATAAATTGTTAATTTTTAACAAATGTTTTAAAATATATATATATATTGTAAATCATTAAATTTTGAAAACATAGGCAATTTTTGAATAGTACTCTTGGCACTAAGTTTTCTAATAATATAATTAATATTATCCATAACTCTGTATTAAATGCCATTAAGAATATTTATTTAATAGTATTGAATGATTAAAAATAAATAATTCAAATAAACTGGAACAAGAGTTTTATATATTTTATTTACATTTACGACTATAATAAAATATATAATTAAATTTATAAATAAGTATACATATAAAAAATTTAATTAATTTTAATATCAAAACAATTCATTAATTGTAATATAAATTAAAATTTAATTTAATTAATTTAATATTTAATCTCCAAAAAAACAAAAACAAAAAACAATATTCTCCCTGTAGGTCGGGGATAGTTAAATTGATTCACAGTATCCTCATTTGCTTGACGTAAGAGACCACTTAAAAAGGGTTGTGGTGTAGTGTCCTCGCACGCAAACATCATAAAAATATCAATATTAAAATAATCTAACTAAATCGACATTTCCTGATGTTTAGTTATAATATGAGAGAGTTTTTCCACAATAGATGAATATCTTATTTTAATATAAAATTTGTACACGTCTAATTACTTATATATATATATATATAGTACCGGGACCCCGAGCCTCGGCTCGGTACTTAAGTTAAAAAAATGATTCATTATTATTGGATTTGGCTGGTAATATTAATACCTGGGACACCGAGCTCTCGCTCTACCCTTTAAAAAATATTGATACACAATTCTTTAATTATTTATTACAATTATTAAATGTTACACATTTGCATCAATCTGATTAAAATGAATGAACTTGTGCTCCTCAATAATACATAAATATATAATATATAGGTACATATATTTTTTTTCTATAGTGTTTTTTTGAAAAACTGTTTAGCGCCCCCAAGTGGTTATAAAACAAACTAAAGACAAAAAAACGTGCTTTGCAGCTTTTCGGAATTAAAAAAGCAAAATTGGCAGTCGTGGGACTGGCCGACAGAAGTGAAAACTTCTGCGTAAGAAATTTTAAAACAGACGAAATTCGCGCTATTTCACGAGAAAGATGAATTTCATATGCATGTATATATATATATATATATATATAACTTATATATTATTTTAAACATATATTTTAAACAAATTTGTAACTTATATTTATATATATATATATACACAACTTTGTTTAAAATACTGCAATAAGAACTGTTTTATAATTCTTATCTCTAACATAAAATATATATTTATTATGTGAAGTTCATTTCGTATAATTTTGATTATATATGTATATATGAAATGAACTTTACATAATAAATATATATTTATATGTTAGAGATAACAATTTATAAAACAGTTCTAATGACAATTCAAATTTCGCGCTCTGTTATAAGAAATTTGAAAGCAGACGTAATGTGCGCTAGCTTCATGGTGTTGGTCACGATCACGCGAGTTCTATACTTTTTCCCCATCCCGCAAAAGTGCTCAACGCCGCTAAAGAAGTTTTCACTTCAAAAATTATTTAATATTTGGAAATAATAATAATAATAATAATAATAATAATAAGTATTTATTTGTCTTTGCCTAATCCGGCATACAAAATTATACAATTTCATAATTTCGCACATTTTTACAAAATTACACAAAAATCAAACACATAAATATTAAAAAAAACAAAAAATATAAAAACGCCAAAAACAAGAAAATAAACAGTAATAGTACATGTTCCCACATAAATTGCAAGAGATTCCACCTTCCGTCTCACTCATTAATTATAAAACTTCTTATTCTCAGTATTGTTATTGTGTAGTTATAAATATCACTCATCTGTCTCTCGTTCCCCACATTCAATAGAATTTCCATGAAATTATCCTCGTTCACTGCCTCACATGTATTTAAATATATATTCAAATATTCCCTCCTGGTCGGGCTGTAGATAGGGCACTCAACCAGTATGTGGAAAAGGTTTTCCTTTTTTAATAAGTTACAAATGCTACAGTTTTCATTTGGATCTATCTTATATCCATTTTTTCCCACGTACAGCTGGATTGTCCTTGTGCTAGCCACCCTCATCTGAACGACCACTCTCGAACTAAACAATCTGAATCTAGGCCACATAAAATGGTTTCTCACCATATCCAGTCTGCGGTACAAAGGCGTGTATGAGGATGACTCGATTTCCCTCAGGTCTTCCGAAAATCCTAAATCCATTAATCTATCAACTATTTGTTCACAATTTGACTTAATGATGTCTGCGTCTTGGGAGTTCCATAAGGCTGTCATGTCGCAGGATCTAAAAAAGGATTTTAATTGCGTTACCCAGTTGTAATTTCCGTTGGCCCCATCTAAATTACTCAGATGAAGCAATCTATTGTAACAGATTTTAGGTAGTCTTTCTGAGGACATCTCAAGCACTCTGCATAACCATGAGATAGCACGCTTCACGACAAAAGCTATTAGTTTCGGCCTGCCGAATTCCGCTCGAATGACATAACACGGAGTGGATTTTTCCAAAATAAAGATCGATTTGAAGAAGTGTGTCTGTCCCTTTTCTATGATGTCCGGATAACGCAATGCCCATAATTCGGAACCATATAGCATAACGCCAAGCACACATGACTGGTACAACTGAATTAGTGTTGAAAATGAATGTGATTTCATTCTTCGTAAAGTGGATCTGATTATTTCCAGAGCGCCTCTAGATTTATTAACCATATCCCCAGCCGTTCTAATGTAAAGTCCCGAAGAATAGATATTAATTCCGAGATAATTATATTTATTCACGATCTCCATCTTTTCTCCTTTGTAGTAAAATGTGAAATCCCTGGGCATAATATTTGGAAATATATCTGACTTATAGAAAAAATGAATATTAATTAAAGAAAGAAATTGTTTTTAAAATATCCTGAATAATATGTAACAATTTTCAAGATAGAAATTTATTACAATATTACAATTATTAAATGTTGCATCATTGCATCAATCTGATTAAAATGAATGGAACTTCGGGTACTCAATAATAATAAATAAAATAATATTAATAAATATTAAATAATATTTTATTGAAAAAATATTAAAACTATCTAAAACTTAATTAATAAAAGAACAATGAATAAATAAATATAAAATAGTAATTTATTAAAAAGTAAACAATAGATAAAAAGAAAAAAAAACAAATTCATTATTTTCATTTTTAATTTTAAATAACGATTCACCCGGCAAGTTTCGAACCGTCGAAATCCACTCGTTAAAACATCACTCTACCCTCTGGACTATATATATTTAGATAAAAAATTGACATTTTTTTACTGTCTTAGTATTTGATGTTTTTTATTTTTTTTTTTTTTTTTTGAGAGAGATTAATAAATATCTATATATATTTTATTAAAAATAAATATTTTTAATTTTATTTCGAAATTAAATAATAAATTTTAAAATATTTTAAATAAAAAAAAAATATTAATACAATTTCAGTTAAAAAATAAAAATGGCATCCATTTTTGACATCTCCATATATAATTTTAAATTAAGAAATAAATAATGAAGTTGTATTTTTCAAGAGATGTGATCAATAAAACTCAATTTTTCTTTATAAATACTATATCTAGTGTAAATTTGAAAAAAATCGTTAGAGCGGTTTTTGAGAACCAATGGCTATATATAGAAATATAGATATATACAATTTTAGCTAGCATAATAAGATAAGATATATATATATATATTAAATTAATATTTATAAAAATAAATAAATAAAATGGTAATATTATAGCATCATATCATTTATATTAGAATGATTTATCTTAAATTAAAATATTTTGCATTTATTGAAATTATGATTATTCTTTTTCTTGATTTTCTATTTATACTACTTACATATTATCAATTAATTTTTATTTCAACAAGTTTTTTAAATTCTTTTAAAATTTATGAGTTTTGAACACTTGAGATGGTGAAGTTTGTATCTCACACAACTCACTATGCTAATAATATTATTTGAGAAAAACATATTTTTAATTTGTAATGTAATAAGAATAATTTAAATTATTGATGTGTTTAATTTAATGTTAAACCAATTCTATAACACTTGATTGTCAAAACTAATTTTTCCATTGTCAAAAAATATTATAATCAAATTGGAAGTAATATATCTATCTTTGTGGCTCTCTCTACGGAACTCGAAAGTTCTTGGCCGCAGCAACCACACTTCTCCATGTATCCCTATCCTAAGTCACAACCCTCCATCCAATTCCTACCCTTTGGCGGAGACTAACCTCTATGCATTTCCCCCTAATTCGTCTAATTACATATTCGAGTAATAAATTAAATAATATTGGTGATGATGCCTCTCCTTGTTTTAACCCATTTCGAATTTTAAAAATTTCTGACAATTGATTCCCGCATCTTACTCTTCCTTAACTACCTTCAAGATAAATTTGAATTATACGTTCTAGTTTTTTCGGAATTTCCATTAAGATCAAAATTTCAAAATTTTTTTCCTGGTCTATTGAGTCATGTGCATTTCTAAAGTTTACAAATGATCGATTTGGCCTGAGCCTACATTGATATTCTCCTACTATTTATTCTGCATATGGTGGTAATTTTATTAAAATAATATTGGAGGGAATATTATACGATGTAGTCAAAAGAGATATTTACCTGAAGTGTTATTGCAGTTGGTTCTGTTTCCCTTCTTAAAAAGTGGGATAATAATTGCCTCCTGCCATTCTAAAGGAAAATTTGGAAGTAAGCAATTATTTTGTTTAATATTTAACTAAGAAATTAAAAATGAGATGACCACAAATAGCTTATGATGACCGAAGATTGTATTAAGCATATATATATATATTATATATATTATAAAATAATAATTTAAAATTTTATACTATTATTAATAATGTTTCATTATTCAGGTTGTACTTTACTATTGAAATGTAACTATATATAACTATATGACTAAATTTTCATTTAATACTTTCTTAAAGTACATATTATGCAAATGCTTTCTCTGTAATAAGATTTTATATAAAAACTTTAAACAATTTATATTATTATTATTATTATTATTATTATATAGTTGAATATGATTATTTTTGGACTTATTCTTTGTTCTAGAACCTACAATAGCTTGATAGAGCTGAATCACTTTATCATTCATATTGCCGTAGAACTATAAAATATTTTTAAGAATTATTAAGAATAAAATAAGAGAGAGTTAAATATTTTGCAAAGAACTGTTGCTATTACCTGAATATCAAATAGAGTCATCATGATTCCAGGTGATCTTCTACAAATCCCGAATAAAAAGCTCAGAAATGGATGCAATGAAAGTTTGCGAGTTTTGCCAAGAATACAAAAGTTGGCTGAATAAAACGCTTTTTGCTTATTGATAGATACGTATATAAGTCGTTTTTTTTATTCGACACTCTCCAGCCATAAAAATGTTTAAAAGTTTTTAATCATTTAAAATTAACAAATTTAAAATTTAAAATTAAAAAAATAAACAGGATTAATATTTAAATTATCAATAGACAATTAATTATGATTAATATATAAATTTTACAATATAATAAAAGTTTTACTTTTTATAATAAGAAAAATTTTAAAAAAATCGACGCAAAAATATATATTTAATTAAAATAGTTTTTTTTTCTTGAGTTATAAATTATTAATATATGATAGATTATCAAGCATGTGGTTAAATATTATATAATGGTTTCAAATCTCACTATAAATGCACAAAAATTAAAAAAAAAATATAATATATTATATATATAATAGGTAAAATAATAATCAAATTTCAAGATTTAAGATTTTGCAAAAATGCTTAGCTATGATTAGACTGAATCTAATAAAGTTTTAAATTTTGAACCATTTTTGAACAAAATAATTTTTTTTTTTTTCAATTTATATGTCTAAAATAAATTATATAAATCTTAATTATTTTCTTTTTCATTTGGCTTAAACTTATTTTTGATTTTGATTTTTTTTTTTTTTAATTTAATTTTGTATTTTACCAAAAAATCAATTTTCCGTTTGAATGATAAAATCTATCTATTTTATTTGAATTGAATTGAAAGTCCTCAGAATCTATAGATAAATAGTGTAATTATTTTTTTTTTGGCTTGATGGCATAATGAAAGGAGTGCGAGAGACATTTTCGAAAATGCGTATTTTCGAGAATGGCTTTTAGAAATTTCTCTCATTCCATTCATTCAATACAATAATTAAAATTCCCATATACACCAAATATTCCAGTCAACAATTTCATTGGAAATTGTTTTCGCATGATTTACTTTACTTTATTTATTTAGGCTTTGTGGGTTTTTATCCATGTTGCATTGAAAGCCCATTGACAGATCGCTTTTAAAAATTGATTGATATTCTTGTCTCTAATTTAGTATTTATATTATACTATATATGCCTCTTGGGTGATATGATTAATTATTATTAAATGATTTTTTAAATGTTTTTATTTATTTATGTATTTTTTTTATTTATTTATATATTTTCCTCTTTTATAAATCCATTTAATAGATTGATAGCTGTGTTATATTATACGTATGTACATATATGAGGATATAGACATACAAAAAAACAAAACATTTGTATTGTAGTTGAAAAATATTTTGAATAATTTAGTTGACTATTGCAAGAAGAGATCCTTGAATAATAAACTTGGATAATAAACATTACTTTTATACTATATTTGAGTACTTGAAAAAAAAATTCCAATTTTAATATTTTATTTAATATTTATTTATCAATATTTTCTATTTTTTAATTTTTGGCTCCTCTTCTTATATATAGGTATTATTATATATCAATGTTTACAATAAACTATAAAATAAACTTCACTTTCGTTTTGAGTTATAAATGTATTGAAAAGTTGAATCTTGACACGTTCTATTTTAATTTTAATTTCAAAATATTTTAACTTTTATATTATTTATACCAACCACATCCTATTATTCCAAAGCATATAAATTATTCATTGATTAACTTTAAGAGAGTTGATGAAAATTTTAAAAAAAATTTTGAAAATAAAAATATTTCTATAAAAATATATACTTATTCGTTTCAATTTAAATTCTTGTATCTTGAGAAGTATTTTTTAAAGCCGTATCTCTTTTTACCGACCGACGATAGTAAGGGAGGTATTGTTTTCACACCAAATTTCACATGTGGAGATTTTTACATATCTCCACGAATCATGCATTTTCTAAACAGAAAAAAGTATTTTTAGCATGATGTCTGTCCGTCCGTCTGTCCGTCCGTCCGTATAGATGTGTACAGCCTGAACGGCTCAACCGATTTTGATGAAATTTGGTATATTTACTTAATGCATCAGTGGGATGAATTGATCAACTTTTGGTACAAATCCGGAAACCGGAAGTGGTAGTATTAGCGATCGACGATAGGAAGGAAAGGGTTATTTTCACACCAAAGGAGATTTTTTTATATATCACCACGAATCATGCACTTTGTATTGGTTTTATCCTCGGGAAAATCAAATTTATTAGTTTTTTCTTGATTTAAATTTATATGACGTCATCCAGCCATTCATGACGTCACAGCCTGGTCTTGCATATATATTATAAATAAAATAAAATTAAAAATGTTTATATTTATTATTTATGTATGCCTATCTGTTTTTTATTACATTAATAGATATATGAAAATTATTTGAAATTGTTTCTGTAGCTGGAAATTAATTTATTTCAAACCGTCGGTCGGTTCGGACCTGGCCACAGGTCAACTTATTTTACATAAGTCAATGAAATGTTCAGACTTCATTGTTGTAAGCCCATTTATGCCCCCAACGCTGATACATTTTTAATGAGTTGAAGTTAATACAAAAAAAAGTTAAATAATTACTCTAATATTATTATAAGATATAGTCTATATATGTAAGTAAAATGTCTATATTCTTAAAAAATAAAAATAAAAATAAAAAGATAAAAGTGATTTTATAACTAAACATATCTTATTTATTAAATATGAGGACATTAAATACGCCAACAATTTTATACAAAATATAAATATGTAGACTAAATCTTTTTATTAAAATAATTAGCGATTGTTCTGCAAACAACTTAGCGACTCTTTAAATTAAATCTTTAAAAAACAAATAACCGTTCGATTCATTCACAATTGTTATAATCCATTATAGTTTCTATTAATTTCCTTTGTATTGAGTATTGTATTGGACAATCTGTCAAACTGTGCTGTTGACCTTACTAAGTGTTTACTGCAGGTTTAGTGTACTGGACTTGAATCATTAAAAGGGTATTAATCATTCAGCTGGTCGTTACTCTGAAATACTAATTACAATGTTTTAATATGTACGATATCAATACTTAATTGAGAATACGTGCATTGAAAAGCTGAAAGAAACCAATAATATAATCATTATGAATTATCTATGCATGTCACTAATTCAAATAAAATGCAAATTTGCTTCTGATTTTATTCAGAATGAGAATATATGCATATCATTATTGTGAATTTAATAAAATAGGAATATTAGAAGAATTTCTTCTGAATATGTTAAGTTATTTTGAGGAAAATATACAATAGAAATTCAAGCAAGAAAATATAATATAAAATACTTAAATATATTTTTAGAGAGATGCTTTAGATTTTAGTAAAGAAAAAAAAAAATAAATAAAAGAATATAGATTGAATTTTTTTTTATTTTAATTAAATATACATAAGGTGAGATTCGATCGATATCACATTAAAAGAGTTTATTATTTAAGAATCAAAATTAATAATTATCTAAATGAGTTTAGATGGCTTATATATATATGTATATCCTAAATAAATCGAAATACGAAAAACTTTCCATTTCCTTGCCATTAAAATATAAAAGATAAAAATTATTTATTTTTTTTTTTTTATATTTTAATTTCATTGAGGCTGTGGATGGATGATTTGCAGTTAAAATTTTCTTATTTGTATCCGAAGATATATTATTAACAATCATCAACAGATCATTAAATGTAAATGTTTTATTAATCTTGATTTAATAAGTGACATTAATCTTTTAAACTTTTAAAAATATAAATTTCAATTTTGACGTAAAATTCATAAGTCTTGTTTATTTTAGTTTCAAGATACAATATATGTACATCTTAACTATCTTTTAAATTTTTTTTTTTTAATTAAATTCAAATTTCTAAACTCAAATAATATATCTCAGATTTATATTATATCACTGAAATAATGAATTTGGTAATAAATTGATCATTTAATCGGTATTTTTTTCTTTTTAATAAATATTAAATACATTTTATATTACATTAAAATATTGATGTATAATTAAATAAATTTTGATTTATTTTTTGTTTTTTTTTTTTTTTTGATAAAATTTAATATAAATTACTGAACTCAGCATTCAATAAATAATTACAAAGACTGGATAAAATAGGCTTAGATCCAGTTGCCCAATAAAATAAAATAAAATTAAAAAAGATGCTGTTTGTTTTTCTTTATTAATCAGAGTTTGGTAAACACAAACCACATATAAATTGAATTGCCTGAAAAATCAATCTAGCATCATATAAGTTAAATGGTATTTAAAATATGCCAATGTTAATGTTTCAGCTTATTTGGAAATCGTTTTAAATATTGCTTTTTGATGTGTAGGTTATATTGTACATTAATAAGATTATAAGAGTCTATTCATTCAATTGGTTAAAAATTAAATTTATAAAAAAAACCTTCATTTTATAGGAAATTATTTTTTTATTAATTTAGGATTAAGGTTGAAAACTCTATTTATTATAAAATGAATGAATTGAGATTGGTTTTTAAATAACGTTCACCACACAAAGAAGCTAATTTAATAAAATAATTATTTTTAAATTTTACTTTTAAAAAATAGCTTGAAGATAGCTCATTTTGATTTAAATTTATAATTTCCTATTGGGATTAATATTATTAATTCCATATTTTATTTTTATTGAATTATGTAAGATTTGATCTCTCATTCTAAAATGACATTTTATTTATTTATTATTATTATTATTATTATTATTATTAGTGTTATCATATTAATCAACAAGTCAAGTCAATTTAAAATTAGACTTTAATGTTAAAATAAATGATAATTATATGTATACTTGTGTATGAATGTTAATTTATTTAATCAATTAAAATTTCTTTCCATAATACCTCAAGATAAGTTAATTTTCTAGTAATTAATTAAAATCTTAAAATTGCTTCTTCCGAAAATATTCATTACATGTTTTCTCAATTCATATTAGTGAAATATTTTTAAATAATTTTATAAATTAATTTTTGACATTTTTAAAAAAAAAAAAAAAAAAAATTTCAAAAGGCTTAAAAGCGATTTTGTTAAGAATTAAGATCAAATCAAAATTGAAAACAATAAATCTAACACTTATATATAATTTTCAATACTTGTTAGAGCTATAGAATATATCATATTACAAATTTTCTAAAATTAAATTTGTACCCCCTCTTTTTTTGAAATGTTTTCAATAAATAAGATAGATAGATACAATTTGTCAATTGATGTATGGAAAACTTCAAACTTTGATTACCTTACTTTCCTAAATCAACTTAAGATGTTTTTAATAATGTCAAAAGTGTATCAGTGTATCAGACCGATATGCAAAGTGGAATAAAGAGAAGAATGGAAGATAGTATATGAAACGACAGGCAGTGTGGCCGATGGAGAGTCTAATGAACGTTGATGATAATCAGTGATGAATGTGGGGCAAACGAGTGCTTCCGGCCCGGTGGACCCTCATTTTGGGCCTGGTATATAGTATGGGGGTGTCAAGGGAATGAGAAGGTGTAATAGATGCCCAGGGCGTCCTACGTCAATGCGTGATCGTATTGCGCTCGTAAACAACGCCCCTGGCTGAGTTATGCTCATCAAGATTGCATCCATATTAAGCCCCAAAATGATACTACCATCCATCAGTGCAAAGCACAAAAAATGCAAATATCAAATGTTCAATATCTCTATCTGCAAGCGTTTCTAATTCCGATTGAACTCAGTGAAATATCAGATCAAATTATTTATTTCAAAGGCAAAAAAAAAGTGTGAGAAAAAAATTAATTAAATTTTAATGAGAAAAACGTAATAACACACTTTAATTAATAAATCAAATTATTCAAGGTAAAACCAAAAATGTCTTTAAAGTTATTTAATAACATAATAAAAAAATGTACATATATTAATATTGATATATAATAATGAAAAATAAAAAAAATAATGTACGTAAATTGTGTTATAAATTTTAATTTATTATACACATATTATAAATTTGAATAAGATGGCATTATTGTATTTATTCCTTCCGCCGATCATCATTTAGAATTTCTTTTAATGCTAAATAAAAAATATTGTTAAAATAAATAAAATAAAATAATATTTATACTTAATCATAAATTAATATCATGCATAATATAGAAAATTATATTGTATCCTACATTCTATACATATTCTTCTTTCTTGTTGTTGTTTTTTTTCAATTATAAAGAATTATTATTATTGATTCATCCTCTTTTCTTTTAAATGAAAAACCAACTCATAATAGATGTTGTAGAGAATGTATTTTTGATGGCTAAAGTTGAAGCTCGGTGAGTCAAGCTGATCATCTTGAGTGCTGTTGTGGAGGCGTCAGAAAAGGTGAGGGGTGGAAGGAGGACGCCACGGGGAAATTAAACGGGGCCGCATTGTAATCTAGCCAGACAGTCAACTGAAACTGAAATGGATCCCCTGGCGACAATGCTGCTCTCTTTTTTTTGTGTCTATGAACTAGTTGTGTTTTAGGAGTGAAAATTTCACCTGAATTCTCTTTGAGCTTAATTAACTCGCTGTCTACTTATTTATTCTACAAGTTCTAATTAAAAAGCACTTTTCATTTATTAATATAACATTTTTCATTAATTTATCAATGTCTGTAAAATTAGTTAACATTTTATTTATGAATTTGATTTGTCTTCGAGTGTGAAATGAAATTAATAAGTAAAAAAAACTGCTAAAAAAGCGAAAGACTCGTAGTAATAAGTATAAATAAAGTAGATTTTTATTTCTAAACAAATAATAAATTATTTATGTTTACACCGTAAATAATTTATAGATTATAATATAATTATCAATAAATAAAAAAACATTAATTAAAATATAATAAATAAAAAGAAGAGAGACAAATCAATTCCATTTTTTAACTTGTAAACTAAAAATAATGACAGGTCAACTCCATGACTATTTGAATTTCCCGTCTCTCTTAAATTAAATGGCAACAATAATACTGTCAGCAGGTAACTATCGAACTCCTGTCGAAATTTGAACCAGCTGGGTCTTTTAGTTTTTGTTTGACATCCATTAATAGCAGACTACTTCGTTATTTGCGAATAAAATGGAAAAAAATGAATTTCCATGAAAATCCATGAATTGGAGTATGTATTGCTTCCCTCATCCGCCCTATTCTCGGGATTTAGCCCGAGTGACTATTTCTTATTTCCAAACATGAAGAAATGCCACGGCGGAATTTGACTCCAACGATGAAATCATCTCACAAATAAATACCTATTTTGATGTCCTCGACAAATCTTATTTTTTGAAAGAACTGAAAAAATTGGACAAACGTTGGACGAAGTGTATAGATCTCAAAGGAAACTACGTTGAGAAATAAAATATTTTTTTATTCAAAAACCTGTGTTTCATTTAAAAAGTCACTGACTTATTGACCTTCCCTCTTACAATTCAATTCACATTAGAAATTGATGTCGTTATATAAATAAATTCTATAAAAACAAAATAATAAAATAAAAATTATTGTTAAATTAAATGAAAAGTACTAAAATTTTAAGCAGTTTAAGATATAATTACGACATATACTAAATGGTGTCCACAAAGTCCTTGCACAAATTGAAAAAATTGGAAGCCTTTGAAATGGGTAAATACAATCAAATAAAAAGTCAAATTTTTTTTGGATTGGATTAGTAAATGTCTATATTAGTTGCATTTGTGTAGTATAAAGGATATCTAAGCAATAGTCAGTTACAATCCAAGTCCTTCGTAACATTCTTTCATTGTTTCCTCAATACAGTTATTCTTTCATTTAAATGTCCTTTATTTTAGTAGGGTATCAACATCCTTCACGTAGACCCAAATTCAATAAGTTGACCTGTGGCCAGGCGCAGAACCGTCCGACGGTTTGAAATAAATTAATTTCCAGCTACAGAAACAATTTCAAATAATTTAAATGTAACTATTAATGCAATAAAAAACAGATAGGCATAGAACATAAATATTTTTAATTTTATTTTATTTATAATATATAAGGAGCCGCTGGCTGTGTCGTTATGAAGGGCTGGGTGACGTCATATAATTTTAAATTAAGAAAAAACTAATGAAGATGATTTTTCCCGGGAACTAAACC
The DNA here is from genome assembly GCA_963082975.1 of Labia minor. Classification (NCBI taxonomy): domain Eukaryota; kingdom Metazoa; phylum Arthropoda; class Insecta; order Dermaptera; family Spongiphoridae; genus Labia; species Labia minor. The sequence goes on along the minus strand of OY720349.1, from coordinate 69,903,766 downwards.
AATACAAAGTGCATGATTCGTGGAGATATGTAAAAAATCTCCTCATGTGAAATTTGGTGTTAAAATAACTCTTCCCTTGCTATCCTTTCCGTCGATCAGTAATAATACCACTTCCGGTTTCCGGATATACACCAAACGTTTATCAACTCATCATATTGATGCATTAAGTATATCAATATACCAAATTTCATCAAAATCCGTTGAGCAGTTCAAGCTGTACACATCAAAACAGATGGACGGACGGACGAACAGACATCATGCTAAAAATACTTTTTTCTGTTAAGAAAAATCTCCACATGTGAAATTTGGAGTACGTCCCTTACTAAAAATCTAAGGGTGTTATATCCGGAAAACGTGAAAGTCAGTGTATTAGGACCTCTCTTCAAATATTATAGATTTTTTCACACTTTTATATTAATATTTCTACAAGATAATATTAATTAATTTATTTATTTTATTAAATAAATAAATACTTTGATATTTCAAAGTAGAAATATAGTACATAGGTATTATAAAACTATCAACATATTATAAGGAACAATGAAAAATTTTTAGATAATGATTTTAAATATATATATATATATATATATATATTGGAAGGTTGACCATCGTTGATATAAATTACTTTATATTAATTTAAAAAGGTATATAGAAAGATTTATTATTTAAGTAAAAGGCATATATTTTTAAATGAGAAAACTAAGTTTTTTCTAAGTATTTATAAATACAAAAAATAAAATTGTTGTATATAAACTGATGTACATATAATAAAAATATAGTAGCAATACTATATATTTTATTTATTTTAAATAATAAAGGTTTTCTTCAGAAGAATACAAAAATTGTTCAATCATGCATTTCATGAAAGAGAGAAAGAGATAAAAAAAATAAGATAATATAAAAAGAAGAAATCTTTCGGTTGCGATGTCTGCAAGAAATTATATCAGGAATATTTGATCCGTTTTTGAATTCAAATGCCGTAACATTTCTCTCTCAATGCACCATACCAGGGGGATGTCAGTTCAATGGGATCCTTGAAACGGAGTTTGTTTCAAATATGAATTTAATAGATAGCGCTACAGAAGACAACATGGCTGACTTGTTGTATAATCATAAGGATGGTCTGTGGTAATTATTTTATTTTAATATCAAATGTAAACAAAATGGCTTTTAATGTTATTTTTAAAATTATTTTATTATTAATTATTAAACTATATATATATATATTGATATATTTAGGGTAATTATACAGAACAGTCATCCAGTCATGGATTTGGATAAAACTTTACCAGTGGGTTCCTTTTGCAATTTTTATCTCGTAAACTAGAAGAGGCCCGAAAAGTTTATTTGTAATTGTAAAAGGAACCCCCTGGTAAAGTTTTATCCAAATCCATGTATCAAAAACTCTTTTGAATAATTACCTATAACCTCTATAACTATTATTGATTTAAATTATATCTTAACCAATTTGAAAATATTTTTATCTCAGCTAGATTAGGCATCCAAGTATAATGTTATATTAATTATATAATTATATATTATAAGTATATATATTTAAATTAATTTTAAATAAAATGTATAAAATTTGCTATTTTTGCAGATTCCTTCCTGCAGGAAAAAACCGGAAAGATTTACGAGATCATCACAAGTTTTGTAAACACTACCTTATAATTTTAATTAATTTTCAAATAAATATTATATATTCCATAAAACATTATTCGTTTCTTTTAGATTGGTTAATTACATTAAAGTATGTAGAATTTTCAGTTAAGTGAAAATTATTTATTTGTATATAAATCCAACATGGAAAAAAACATAACTGATCTATATAATTGCAATTGCCGAATCTCCTATTATATTTAAGTCGTCTGCGTAATCTAATACTTGAATTTTTTTGTTTAATTCGATTCCGTTTGACCTCTCTCCAATTTGTCTAATTACATATTCCAGAACTAAATTAAATAAAATTGGTGATAATGCGCCTCTTTGTTTTAACCCATTTCGAATTTCGAAAGTTTCTGACAATTGATTCTCGCATCTTACTCTTCCTTTACTAACCACAAGACAAATTTGAATTTGAATACAAAATATTATTAAAATAAATATTATAATTTTATTTTATTTATAATATTTTTTATTTAGGAAAGCGCTGTCCGACGTTGCCTGGCGCCATTTTTTTATTATTAAAATTCCTATTTTAAATTAAGAAAAAGGTTATTTTTCCCGAGGCTGAAACCTCTGTAGATCGATTTTTCTTTATAAATATTATCTATGGTGTGAATTTCAAAAAAATGCTTCAATCGGTTTAATATTTCAAAAATTCAAACACATGTATACAATTTTTGCTAGTATAATAAGATAAGATATAAGAATTCAATTTCTTCTCGTAGTTAGAAAAAACATGATATAATAAAATGGTAAAATATTAGCTTGCTTAATTTGTATAAAAATATAATATAAATAATTAGAGAATGAGACAGGGATGTTACCAATTATTCAAGTATTCCCGTATGACTATTGGTTTATTTATACATATTTTTAAAAATGTAATCCCTTTACCATCTTGAAATGGTAAAATTTAAAATTATATATAGTTTTATTTTACATATATATATATATTAAATAAACAATAAAAAAATGGCTGTGGTCGATCAAAGATAGTTCTTGCGGGGAATGAAGAAAGGAAAGGAATAAAAAATAGAAAGTAAGAAGATGAGGGGGTTCAAATAGTGGTATCTTCGAGTAAAAGGATCTCACACTTTTCTTAAACAAACACTCTTTGTCGTTGATCAATCCACCAAATAGAAAGAGAAGAAGGAGAAAGCAGGCTCAACGCCGCTCAGAAGGGGTAAAATGACTTGTTCAGGCCAAAGGAAGGCAAACAAGTGGCCAAAAATGGGCGGAACACAGCAGGACTCAGAAAAGGAGAGGGGGGAAAGTCGAAGAAGTGGTAAAGAGATAAGGCATTTAAGTTGAGACAGAAGGACTGCCCTCTCGAGGTAGCACTTTTTATTTTTATTCACATGGGAATCGAAATGGTTTGTTCACAAATAATTTATTTAAAAAAAATAAATTTAAATAATAAAATAAAAATTTAACTTTCCCAACAAATTATATTTATTATTAATAGTTCAAAAGGATAATAAATATTAGAATAATTATTAAGTAATATTAATAATCTTACAAACTGATAAATTTAATTAATTTTATTGAATGTCAAATCAATAAGGCAAATTATTCTCTTTTCAAAATTTTCACTACTGACGTCACCAATTTTATTATTATTATTATTGTGGAAAATATTTATTTGCAAAACATTGTGAATTTAAAATCCAATAATTATATATTAAAGATTTGTTCTTGAAAAATAGAATATTTTTTATTTGTTTTATATAATATGAAAATCAGTTTTTATTTTATTCCTTCTCTTATCATTTTAATTAATTCTGATTAATTATTTCATGATTATTTCACTACACTCCAATGATGGTGAAATCAAAATTTAATGTATTCACTTTCCTCCACTATCAATAATCCAATAATAATTATAAATAACATGATTTCAATATTGAATTATTATATATAATATATATATATATATATATATATATAAAAATTGAAATAGATAGATAGATAGATAATTAATTAATCGTATTAGCTATCAATAATTTTTAAAAGAATGATAAAATAAATATTTTTAAAGACCGAGTTTAAAAGATTTATTGATCAATGAGCTGCGCTTGTTTTATAGTCGAAATTGACGTGATGAATTTATTTACGGCCCCTTGGCTAAGCTCTCCCACCTGAGCTTTATCAAAACATGGCTGCCATTATATAGGATCTGTTGCATTCATGATGATTGATTTGAAACGACTAAAGCTACTTAGCCACAAAATACATAATGACCTTCTACCATCTATTAAGCGATTAACCCTCTCAGACATAGCCTCTGCTAATTACCAAGATGGTGGTGGCCTACGCCCCCTCCCCATTCTATCTACTAGTTGCTTATATTACCATCTATAAAGTGTTATTTGAGTAAACGTGTCCCGGGGCGAGTGCATCGATGCGCTTTAAGCTTTAATGGGCGACCAACCATCAGCATCCGCCGGATATAAATTCGGCCTTGGGTTAGGAATAGTGCCCTTTGCGGTCGTAATTCACGCCTGTATACATTTAAGCTAGGATGTTGATGATGATATCAAAGGAACTCACTGGAAGCTGGCTGGTATATTGTTCGAATGGTTGGTTCATCGTGGTGAAATAATTAAAAATTTGCATTTGTTTTATATATATATATATATATATATATATACTTATATATTTATATAGATATTATTGAATTTTTGAACATAAATAAATAAATTACTAATTAAGAATTGATAGGAATAAATATTTATTGAAAAAGTTTTAGTTTATTTATTTTTTATATTTGATATATTTATTTATAAAGTCATTTATATGTATTTTATATTTTTCTTACAATATAAAGAGAATAATTGAGAAATTAATTTCTTCTTATTAGTTTCGTTTATAAAAATCGGTTCAATTTTAAAAAGAATTACAAAACAAACAAAAATCAATTTAGTTTTTAATTCCCAAAAAAAACTTTATTAATAACTAGTGTTTTTTAATTTCACTTAATAAATACAAAATACGAAAAGAAAATAGAATGTATGTAAATTCTAGTGGAAAAAATATTTATATAAATACATAATATCTATTCACAGAAATGGGGCATTGCCACCGAATCAAACTCAAAAATAATCCAAAGTTGATAGTCAAAAATTTTACGATCAATTTGTAGTTCTCCATGGGGTGTGTCTAATAGAATAATCCACAAAGACTTGTGTATATCAACAGTTAAGGAAGAAATTATCAAACTTACAACCAGATATATATCAAGAATTAATAATCATCCTAATACCTTGATACCCTCCTCCTCAAAAGTCTGGATATATTCGATATAACTTTGAGAAAATGAAGAAATAAGGATTACTTAATATATACATATATATATAGACTTGATATGTAATATGTAATATGTAAACACACTTAATGTGTACGTACTTAATATATAATATATATTTATGATAATTATACTATATAATTAATTCAAAATTTAAACACGTTAGTTGGCTATTGGGCCAACAGTGAATAATATAACAGATTCAAACACACACATAAAAATAAAAGTATGTATATATTGATAATAATAAAAAGAAACAAAAAAATTATAGACTTTGGGACTTCCGATCACGAAAATTAAAAATGAGAGGATCCATTGCTGCTGGTACAGTACCTTTATATCATCTAGACGCCAATAAACTATGATGTTGAATATTCGTATATCACAAAGAAATTTAAAAAAATATAGGCAATCAAAGCAAAAATTAAATTAAAACACTGGCAAACCTTAACGAGATTCTACTCAATAGTTTTGTGTTCCGGCTTTCGCTACAGATTACTTCCTGTGAATAGAACACATATGTGTGTATTCTGCACATAAGATTCAGGAAGAAATTTGGATAACTCAAAAGATGATAAGCTTTTTTAAAAATTAAAAGAAGATTATCCAAGGAGTAATGATATTATTATATTTGAAAATAATATATTTAATTATATATAATGTGATATTCAGGAAAGCACCAAAAAGAAACTTATATTTAATATTCTTATTTAATCAATTTATTGATCGTAGTGTATGCAATTCTAATCTTGTTTCATTTTTATTAAATATTAATTGGCATCTCATAAACATTGCTTTGGAAATTACCGTCCATTCAAGCATTTTGCAGTGATTTGACCTCTGGCCTCTTTATTGACAATCTGACTATCCTAGGGGATGAAGGCGGGACCTGAGCCCAAAACAACACCAGAGCTGATTTCCCTCAGGAGTCTTATGTAACAGATAGGCCTTCATTCGTTGCCGTCCAAAAGGGCCAGAGGGTTGCTCGTTAACTCCTGCAGTATCGCGTTTTGTCTCCACGAGTCATCGTCAAAGGCTTCTTAGGAGGAGGGGGAGCTTGACGATCAATATTATCTCTCTGATGGGGAAATAAAGGAGGAAACATGAAGGCATTTCTAATTATTCATATTTATAGCGAAACATTTTATGGAGATTCCATTAGAGAAGTTGAATTTCCATTTGTGAATCTAATTGAGATTTTATTACCAATAAAGAGGGACAAGAGATAGAAAAGTAAATACCCCGATGAGGATAATGAAAATTTTTACTCCATTATGTTAGAAATGTCATTTGCAATCTCTATATGTATATTTTTTTTCTTTTTTTTTTATTGAATAAATATTAATAAATGTAAATTATAAATATATTGAATATAAAAATAAGATATAGATATATAAAAAATCTGGAGTGTCTCCAGTCGAACATCTCGCAAATTTGAATTGGATTAATTAACACATTGATATAATATGTATGTTTAAATTAAATTTAATTCATTATAAATTACAAATTAAAATTAATAAATAATATTTTTGGCTCTTTGTTGATAGCACCTGGCGCGTGATTGCCAGTCAACGTGTAAAAAAAATAATTCCAGTACTTTCAGCGATTCCATCAAGCTGAAATTCTATATATAGCAGTTTTATACAATTATTAATTATGGGAAAAACTATCAAACATATATCTTTATATTTACTGTCAGTTTAAAGGAAAAAAAAAAATGAAAACGTGATAGGTAATGGTCCTCTTCCGAATGAGCTACATTTCTCAAAATTAATTTAATAATTATTAATAATTTGTTGAATCTTGTGTTCCAAGTATTTGTAGGCGTAGGTACCAAATGTTTCTTTAAGTATATTAATTGAATCGCACGCTGTGTGGCATTTGACTGGAGCGATATGACTTCAAGATTACTAACAAATATAAAAGTTTGAAAACATAATTCTATACAGTCGAACGATGTCAAATTCCATCATTTGAGTCTTCCTTTCTTCCCTTCAGTATTCGGTTTGAAAATCTCTCGGCACACAAAAATGCCGCGGCACAGTGGTTGAAAATCACTGAAGTAGATCATAATATCTTATTATATAAATAGACGTTTAATGAATATTCTCTATATATACGAAGTGTGTCTAAAAAGTTCGGTGAATGGTATGATAAAAACATTAAAAAGAGAAAGAATGTTCATTGTAAATACCTTTATTGTGACCTTGAAAATACTCTCCACTAGCCACACAACGTTCGTATAACCCTTGAAAACTGTTGGAGAAGTCTTGATGTGGAATCGTTCTCATAGTAGCAGTCACAACGTTCAGACCTGCAATCCACAAGCAGGACACCAGAAAACACCACTACTTACTGTGTCTTTGCTAATACCCAATTCTTCGGCTATTAGTCGCAGAGTTAATCGTCGATCTTTTGTTAGCATCTCTCGTATACGTTCAGTGTATTCTGGTGTCCTGCTTGTGTATTGCCGGTCTGAACGTTGTGACGGCTATTCTGAGAACGATTCCACATCAAGACTTCTCCAACAGTTTTCAAGCGTTGTGGCTAGTGGAGAGTATTTTCAAGGTCACAATAAAGGTATTTACAATTAACATTAACATTCATGTTTTTATGTTTTTATCATACCATTCACCGAACTTTTTAGACACACTTCGTATTGTCGTATATAAAAGGGAATAGTATAAGGTATTTTATAAGAAAATTTGGGTTTAAAAATTAGTTTAATTAATTGGTAGCACTCTGGATTGAATTTAGAATAATTAAATGGGTTATTGAATCCGCGTAGGTTGATATTGGAAATGATAAGATTGAATAGGTTCAATTATAAAAATGCTATATATAAAATTATAACTAAAAATTATTTATTTAATAAACTAGAAGAATTAATATTACAAAAATAGATAATAATGAAATTAATATGAATTTAAAATATATTGAAAGGTACCGTAAAAAAAAAAGATATAAATATAAATTAAAAGAACTTTAATTTATATTTTAGCAATTGCAATTATAATTAATGATTAATTACCAATGGTCGACCACAGTTAGTATATTGTGTAGTTAAGGAATTGAGAATTCATTGGAGACTTGAGTCTTGAATGTCGTCCGGCGGATTTAACTGGGACATCGATTGTGCAGCAACATTTCTCAAAAAAGGGGTTGTGTATGAGATGCCCTTCCAGCCAGGAAAAATGTCTCACTTTTCTCAAACCTTGATCAAGACTAACTCAAATATCATTTTCACCAATAATGAAACCTTCCCCCACCTTGAACACATGGATGGGTCCCTGTACACGTGCAGACAACATGTCCCATGACCAAACGTCCTTTTCTTTAATTTAGCACAATGTGTTCAAAAATGAAAGTTCTAGCTTTCGCATTATTATATACATAAAAAATGTATTTTTTAGGATTATATATTACAGTATATATCTATCTACAAGTATATAGATAGAGATAGAGATATACATATTTATATATGTATATTCCTTTGCATAAGTTAAGTGATATTCATTGCTTTGATATCTTCTAAGGATCAATAATAGAATAATATAGCAGGGGAAAATATTTCAATCAATTCTTGTATCTTGAAAAATTCCAGGCACACCCAAACACAGAGATATAAATAAAAAAAACGTAAAAATAAAAAAAAAAAAAGGAGAAGCGTTGAAAAATACGCAAAGCTCAGTTTGGACAAATAGGAACACAATTGGTGGCAAAGCGGCAACGCATTCGTCAACGCCTTCCTCCAGAGTTCGGGGCCTTTTGAAAAGAGGGCTGCGTCGGCTACCCATCTATGGGAACCTATCGCGTATGCCACAGCAAACAAACGGCAACAAAATGCTTTTCGACGATTCTAGTAGAACAGACTAATGAGTAAAATGTTTTCCTTTTGATAAAGGCCAAATAAATTAGGGTGTATTTTTCACTGTTTCCAACTCAAAGACTCACTAAAGGGGTACAAATTTATTTATTATTTCTTTTCTCGAACAACAAACATTTTTCTTAAAAAGAATTCAAATAAAAATAAATATTATAATATATATTTTTATTCTTATTATATATAATATTTATAATATCTATCATTTATTAGATATTATTTAGTATTCAATTATAGAATATAGTATATGTAAATATAGATAAATTATAGGTAACTGACTAGTAATTAAGGAGAATAGAAATAATAAAAAAATTAATATATTATAAAAAAATTAATTTAAAAAAAAATAATTAAATTTCAATTTTAAGAATTTTATGTTCAAATGATGGTTTAAATAAAAGTGAGGTATATTAAGTTAATTGATAAATTAATTGAAATTTGTTTTAAATCCAGATGATTATATTATATATTATACAATTTATTAAAATGTTGTTTTTTTTTTATTTATTATGTTTAAAAGATTCTTTTTACTATCTCGCCAGAGAGATAGTATTGCGATCACGAAAATTTTCGATGTTGAGATTTTGATGTTTTTATACGTTTTGAAGGTTCCTGCTGAATCATTTCCACTAAGGTTGAGAAAAATGTCTGTGTGTGTGTGTGTGTGTATGTGTGTATGTATGTAGGCAAGATTACGCAAAAACGGTGTGAGCTAGAATGATGCAATTTGGTACATGAGCATTATTCAAAATTCATAGTTTTCTATCCACTTTTGAGAAATGTAGCTCAACCGGAAGAGGGTCATTACCTACAACGTTTTGATTTTTTTTTTTCTAAAGTGACCGTAAAAAGAAAGATATATGTTTGATAATTTTTCACATGATTAATAATTGTATAAAACTGCTATATATAGAATTTCAGCTTGATTGAATCGCTGAAAGTACCAGAATTAATTTTTTAACACTGCAAATCTCACGCGCCAACACGTGCCATGGTGCCATCAATAAAAAAACCAATAATGCGCTGGTTTAATATTTATTATTTATAATTTATAATTAATTAAATTTAATTTAAATATAATATATTATGTTATTTAATCCAATTCTCAAATTGCGAGATAGTCGAGTGGAGACACTCCAGCTTATTTATGATATGATATTAATAAAAAATAACGGATGGTCTGTGTGCAAGTCGATTCATGTTACACATAATTAAATAACAATTGTAACAATTCCCAAACAAAGAATTAAAATAATAATTTATTTTAAATTCTTATATTTAAATATCATTTCAATTAAATAATTTATTCTAAATATTCTCATTTTAATAAAATATTTAAATCATATTTAACTTAAATTATTTTGTATTTATTCTTTCTATATTTTTGAATATTTCTTCTTTTTAATTGAAAGTGGTGAAGGGTTAAAAAAATAGAATATATTATTTTTAATGTTTTATGAATACAAAAATATTTTCAAAACGTCAATTAAAATGACTAATTAAATTATATTATTTTTTGTTTTTGTTTCAATTATTAATTACAACTATATTTTAAGTGCAAAAATGATTTCTTGGTTATATAAAAATTAAAATATGATTTTTTAGACAAATGATATAAACGAGATGTTTTAAATAATGAGTAGTTTTTACATATCTCCACGAATCATGCATTTTCTTAACAGAAAAAAGTATTTTAGCATGATGTCTGTCCGTCCGTCCGTCTGTCCGTTCGTATAGATGTGTACAGCCTGAACGGCTGAAAGGATTTTGATGAAATTTGGTATATTTACTTATTTTTAATTTGTTTTAAATCAAAATTATTGTATTCTATTACACTTTTTTATTAATAGGCTTCTTTTTTTATTTTTAATTTTTAATAAATTCTCTTTTTTTGATATGATATTAATAAAAAAATAATATTAAATTGTATATAAATTTAAAAATTAGAATATTTGAATTTTTTTAAATTTTAACACGTGTAATCAATCATATGCATTAAGAATAGAAAATTTTGAAAATAAACTTGGTATTAAAATTCAGAAAAAAATACTGATATATAGAATATATAGACTATTCTAATTCAGATTTAGGACACCAATCGTACAACATTATATCAAATCTCGCTAAGAACATTCAATATTTCTGTACACAAATTATTCAGTCTTTCCAAAGTTTCAAATCTCCAAGCACCACAGAATTAGATAAGTTTCTTTTACGGGAGGAAATTAACTATGATCTAAAAAAAATAATAAATGAACTTAATAATAAAAAAAACAAATAAATCAATTAATTTAAATTAATACTATTAATGAATGTATATGTTGTTAATTTATCTATAGTTTTATAACATTAATTATGTTAATTTTATTTGTATAAATTGTCTCAAGTCTCTAACTTTGCATTTTCTCAAAATTCATTATAATTAAAAATATTGAATTAAAATCAAACAATGAAAATAAAATATCAAAATGAAATGATCAAGAAATATTATACTCTATTATACCATATACAATACTTACGAACCATAGGAGGAGGAAATATTAGGAGGATATCAATGCGGGTTCAGGCCAAGTCGATCAACATTAATTAAGATATTTCCATTATGACAGATATTAAAAAAACCGCGAATTCAATATCTGTGTTCACTAATTATTTGTAGACTTTAACATACGTATGACTCAATAAATTATATAAATTTACAAAGTGATTTTAAATTAAATTTTGAGTAATGTGCAGATATATCACCTTAAATATATACATATATATATATTAATAAATAAAATATCATTTATAATATGAATATGAAATAAAAAACAAATATGATATTTTTCTATTAAAATAATTATTAAAAAAAATCAGTAAATCATTTGATACTTTATTACAATGATGGTAGAGGTGATGTTAATTGATCGCTTTATATTGGTGAATTATGATAATTTCAATAGAAAATACACTTACGCTTTTGATATAGTAGAGACAGAGAGAGAAAGAGCGTCATCGCCGCCCGCCTGGTTTGAGTTGGCATGCGCACTCACACAACGAAATCGACTGACTGACGACTGACTAAGCGAGCGTTCATTCGACTAGGAGCCCCTGGCATTTAGGCAACCGGCAATACAAGCCACCCAATTTAAACTTGAAATATTTAAATAGTATACTCTATTATTAATTATTAATCGTATTAATTCTGCATCTAATATTTACATAAAAATTTTAAAATAAATTTATATATTTGAATTTTCTAATATAAGAAACGAATGGTTATCAATTTTAATGGAATTTAGAAAAAAAATAAACAAATAAAAATTTTAAAAGAAACTATTGGAAAATAAAATATGAATTATAGTATAATATCAAGATAATATCAAGATGATAGATATGTCATATATATTAGGTTTTATTGGAATATTGTTTTGATATTTTCATAAATGGGTTTAAATAGAATTAATAAAAATAGAAAAGTAAAGAGCTATCAAAAGATGATTTAATACGAAATAAAAAAAGAAAATTTAAACAAAATTTATACAAAATTGATTAAGGTACCTTAAGTCTATACCAGTCTATGCCAGTAGGTATAGATGATTATTAAGAATAAGTAAATTTGAAAATTTACTTTATTTAATAAGTTAAATTTATATAAATTAAGAAAGTGAAAATTTTTATTTGTTTAAATTTTATTAAAATGAATAAAATAAAATTAAATATATAGATCACGTGATTAAGAGAAGCAAGAAACTTGAGAGAGAATAAGTGTTGGATGGAGGTCGGACATAATAGAAACTGTAAGCGACTAATAATTTTCAAATCTCCTAGCACCACAGAATTAGATAAGTTTCTTTTACGGGAGGAAATTAACTATGATCTAAAAAAAATAATAAATGAACTTAAGACCTTAAAGTACAAACCTCCTTTATTTAACGGAAGCTTCATCACACCCTTTGTAGAAATTGAGGGGAGGAACCACATCCCCCCGCCAAACCACGTAAGGTTGGATTTATAGAAATTCAACGAGGACCCCTTGTGGAGACCTCTGGTGTTCCCCACCTTAAACCCTCATCCTCCTAAGCCTAAACTTTTTCAAATTTTGATCTTCAAATTTGTCTTGAAGGTAGTAAAGAAAGATTAAGATACGGAAATCAATTGTAAAATATTAGGTTACCCAGACGACTTAAATATAATAGGAGATTCGGCAATTGCAATTACAGATAGCGAGGAAAAATTAATGGAGGTAGGAAAAGAGATGGAGTTTGAAATTAATAGTGATAAGAAAAAATATTTAATAACAAAGAGGAACAGTATTAATATACAAAATGTAGAATTTGAATATGTAGAAAAATTGAATTTAATCACGAAAGATAATAATATTTGAGAAGAATTTAAATCGAGGTTGCAATCGGGAAGGTGGCTAGAATGGGAGAGGCAAAAAATATATTGTTGGAGAGACCGATGGGAAAACGTCAGGTTGAAAGACCAAGGAACGTAAAAGAGATGGAACAGGGGCTCAGGATAGGGACACTTGGAGAAAAGTGGTTGTTGCGAACAAGAACTTTCGATTATCGTTGAGCCATTGACATAGATAGAAATAATAACATAATATATATAATTAATTTACTGATTAAATTAAAATATATTTTAATTAAGAACACAAAAAGAAATGAATGTTTTATGTAATATACTGATTGAAACAAAATGGATGAAAACCATTTACTACTTTCAACCACCAAATACTATGTACCACTCGGGGGTACAGGGGGCGTAGCCCCCATCTAGGTGTGAAGAGCAGCTAGTAAGTAATAAAATGATTAAAGAGTTTATTTGATAAAAGCCATTGGTTTCATTTAAATAATTATATTTTATGTTTATATATAGTGATGAAAAACAATAAATTTATCTTCATTTATGAAAGATAAATTAGATTATGAAAACAACAATACAAGAAAACATATTAGATTAAATTAATGATTAATTTATTTAAAAGATACGATACGATACTTAGTATAATAATAATAATAATATAATAAGTTTAACACATGAATAAATCTATTTAATTTATTTTATTAAAAGTAATTTATATTTAAAACTTATGGTTTGAATATATAAACTATTGTATAATTTCCTAAACGATTTGTTTAATTTTTTGTCTTATTTTAAATTATTCATCCAAATCTATTGAAAGTGAAAAATAAAGATCTTGAATATTGTATTTGTGATATTTCTTTTTGGACCTGTTTCTCGGATAGAATTAAAATTTGTAGGCCAAGACCCCTTGGGCTTCACCCTAGCTGATTCCAAACCGGAAGTGGCCCTGGATGAATGACTAGACCCCATTGCCAACTCTCTCCTTCCTCCGCATCAATTTCATGCATAACTTATTCTATTTCTTATTCCGCTATTCTGTTTTTTTTTTTTTTTTTTCTAGAACAAATATGCTTGTCGAGCTTGGGGACATATATCACCACAGTTCTAGCATATACTTACTCCTTCCAGTGGCTCTGTATAGGGCCACTTGAGACTAGAACCAAGACTATCGAGCAATTTGGATATAGTCCTGGTGGAGCCGATTTTCTGAAAAAATAGATCTTCTGGGAAATGCCTGAGTAAATATTCGAGGTCAATTGTTATAAAATATTACAGTACATTATTTTACGTCAAAAGAGGAAGTGCTAGTTCATGTAAATCTAGGACGAATAAGTATTGTATAGAAGTTATTTAGATAATTTCAATTTAGGGATGTCCTCTATCAAGCCTCAAACATAGGGTCAACTTTTTGATCCCTAATATGTAAATAAAAATACATGGAATAAAATAATTCCATATAAAGAGATAGGTATACTATTTAGAATAAGTTCATAGCAGAATAGGAAAAAAAGAAAAAATAATCCAAAGTGATGTTATTCATATACATATATTCTTCCGTTTTGGTTATTTGAATACAGCAATCTTAACGTTACCATATAACTAAACTTTTCACTTTTTAATACAGTACAAAAAAAAAAAAAAATTAAATAATTATTTAAAATAAAGATATACTAAATAATATCCATTGTTTTTTAATAAATTCAATAGACATTTTTTATTTCAGCTTTGTTAATATATATATATATATAAGTTGATTACTGAGATAAGACTATTCAAATGGATGTTCCCTATCGAATCAATTATTTCTCTGACCAAATAGACTCAATTCCAAAGAATTTATATGAAAAAGACCGATAAAAATGAGTTTAAACTGTTAAATATTTTAAAATTATTAGATTTTAAAAAATAAATAAATGAGAGTGTTTTGCTTTTCATCTTTTTATTATTATAAATAAATTAAATTTAATTTTTTTGATTTTTATAAAAATAATAACATCACCTTTCCTTAAATATAAACTAATCAAATTAAAGACTAGAATAGAATGAACGTTGATGGAATGCAGCAAAAGTAGCCGTTTTTTTGTTTTGGCCCAGAAATATAATGATCTTTATACGTTCGATGGGACAGACTAGACGAGCAACAAAGGGAATGAGGAGGACGAGAGGAAAAAGCTATATAATAAAACGGAACAAGTTAATAACGTAAGATTTATATGGAGCCAACAGAACTGCATTCCCTTTTCTACTCCTTAAATGGAAAATTATGTTTGATAAAGAAAAACACATTCTGCATTCTATATTTATTTTATTATTTTTTTGTTTGTATATTGTTTTTATTTATTTATTTTGCTATTACAGAAAGGGGAAATTTCATAGCATACCATATATATATATATATATATATATATATATATATATAATATATGACAATTATGAAAATGGCGTTAAATTATATTCAAAGAAAAAAAAATAAAAGATTTAAATAATGTGCGCATTTCTAGCTTCAACAACAATTTATTCACTTACTGAACATTTGTTTTTTAGTTTTAAATTATTTTAAAATAATTTAGGAACAGATATTAAAATTATATTATAAAAAATGGTAGGTGCTTTTTTCTGTTAGATGATGTTTAGACCCACCCTCTTTGTTACCTTAAATGGAGAATTCATGTCTTTTAACATCCACTCATCTTAATCCTAATTTACTACATCTTGTTAATGAGAAGTCTGGATAGTTAAATAAGCTCTTGATTTTTTTCTTAGGATCGAAGCCCATTCATTTTATTGATAGGTTTTTTTATTCTTTAAATAAATTTTCAATTAATGTTTTTATTAACTTTGTGAACTTTTTATCTTTCTACTTTCTATCTTCAAATTTTTTACTTTGCCAATTGTTCTGCGCTTAGGTACAATAATAATAATAAAATTGTATTATATAATTTTTAGTGAATTATGAATTCAAAAAATATTATGACTAAAATTAAGAATATGAAGTGTCCGATTATGTGCCCCTAGGAGGTATGCAATCGTCTTAATCTTACTATTCTACACATAGAAACTATATATAGATCTGATATAATAATAAATTATAATTATCATTTAATGAAAATCAATTATGATATTACTTAAAGACATATTTAATTGTTTTTATTGTAGGAAATTTTAATACAAATGCATGTTTTTGTTGATATTAAACAAAAGGTTTGTTCTGAAAAGAACAGTTGTGTTGAAAAGATGGCGCTCACATCCAAGCAGCATTGTGTCCAATTGCCAAAAGAACGAAACAAGTCCCTTGCGGAGGTTTGTATAAGCTTGCTCGGTCCGAGTGAATCCAATTGAGCCAATCACAGACGAGAACGCATTTATGTTAAATATTTAATTAGTAGAACTTATATTTAGATTAAGATTAATATATTAAGTTAGCTAATATTATATAATATATGTTAATAAATAAACCCTATTGTAATAACACTTATGTATTAATTAGTATAATAGAAAATGTAAAAACTATGCTTTGCGGGAAAACCAGCCAATGATCGACAAGATTTAATATGCCTAGCTACTATTTAAAAATGGACATGTATCCATATTCAATCAGTTATGACCAAGCCTTGATTATGTTATGATAAATTATGCTCACTTTATGTTATGTAAGCATTTTATGTTTTTATAAATTTACTGGATTTATGTAATATTCTAATATATTAAAATGGATTTGTGCATCCAATTTATTGAGTTATTATTTATGAAGAACTACCTTTATAGAAAGAAGAAAGAAAAAAAAAATTTTCTTACATTCTATATTTAGAACAGTTAACAAAAGATACTTTGTCAATTTGAGAAGATTAATTTTCATTTCGAAGGATTCATTTCGATTGGCCTACTTGTTAATCCCAGTTTTTTTTTTTTTTTTTAAATTTTTCTAATGTTTTCAAGGAGGATTTGTGATCAGCTCTTGCTTGTCAACTATTAAAGATGATTTATCTCTGGTCTGATCGAAGTGTACTATTTAAATTGAACATGATCAATAGCCGAGTCTCTCTGGCTGGCTTTCAATGGTCAGTCAGAGTGAGTGGGTGCGAAACGGATCATCATCATTCATCTTGGAGTAACGCCTTCCGTGAACATCCCTTCAATTTCTATCAATAAAAATATAATTATTTCTAGATTGAGATTGATTTTCTAACGAAACTTTGTTTGACTTTTCAAAGATGAATTGAAATATTTATATTATGAACTCCTTTCGGCATTTGTTCATTTCTCCCTTCCTTCAGGAATATAATAAATTATTCATAGATTTAACATGAACATCCATCAATGATGTATTAACATGAATATTTACAGCATAAACATAAGGTCCGAGATCATATGAATATCTAATGCTTTCCAGGATAATCATTTTGCTACAAGATTACTTTTTTTGTATGTGTATTTTTTATAATAAAAAAATAATCATTTTTTTTAAAATATACTGCATATGTATGTTTGGTTTAAGAGAAGATTCTTGTTAATTTATTTACTAAACGTTAAACACATATTTGTGTTTATGTTCTAAAAAAATTAATTCATAATTATATAATAATCATAATAATAATAAAAGCTTATTAAGATCAAAAGTCTATAAATTTCAAATTTTATTTATCGTCAAAGAAATTTATAGTAAAAAATAACTAGCCTTTTTGTTCATCTAAAACAAAAACATTTTTTGCTCTTTCGCTAAGGTTTAAGTGAATATTGCGCTCTCGCACACTCTTATACACATCCGCACACTGATACTCTAACACATCGGCCTCTACCCAGTATATTATACTTTTCGCATCCCCTCCCGAATGCCCATCTCTCTTAGGCTCTGAAATGGGGTCCAGCATCTTACGGATCTTTCTCTTTGTAGAGTTTCCTTTCTATAAAGCCACTCGCTGATCTTGAATTATGTGTCTAATGTGAAGCTAGCATCACAACCACTTACGCCCCTGGTGATTCACGACGAACGACTTAGTACAAGACACCCCCCCCCACCCCCACCCAACTCCCTCAGACTCAATGTACTCTCGCTTCTTATCCGGGCTCATCACGACCAATACTCCTCTCTTTTCCAGCCAACTGTAATAAATATAGGAACTACTCAATAAATAAATAAATAAATAAAAATAAACAGATTTAAGATTCTCTTTACGTAACACAATACATTTATATATTTATATTATTTAAAAAAAAAGAATTTATTTATATATTTAGATGGTATTAAATATTTCATATTTCTTAAAAAATCAAAAAGAATGTAAATAAAATATGTATATTAAATTATATGCCTAATAATTGGAACTTGAAATATTAACTAACTGTAAGTAAGTAAATATTAAAAAAATATTAATTTATATTATTAACTATCTGAAATAATAATGGAATATAATCAATTTTATGTATTTAATATTATATAAAATAATTATATATTATTCAAACGTTTATTTTTAAAAATAAAAAAAAAATAGTTTTCAAAAATATTTTTGGTATTCACTCGCGTGAGTTCAATAGGTCAATCAATCTTCACCAAATAAATATTTTCTATTTCTTCTAAATATTGCACATTAAAAGGAATATTTTGAATTTTTCGGTCGATTTATATATTTATATATTTATCTTATCTTATTATACTAGCAAAAATTGTTAATATATATTTGAATTTTTGAAAAATTAAACCGCTTGAAGGATTTTTTGAAATTCACACCATAGATAATTTTTATAAAGAAAAATCGATTTGTATTGGTTTCAGCCTCGGGAAAAATCATTTTTTTCTTAATTTACAATAAGAATTTTAATAATAAAAAAAATAGCTCCGAACAACTAACTCTGGACAGCGCTTCCCTAAATACAAAATATTTTAAATAAAACAAAATTAAAAATATTTATTTTAATAATATTTTGTAATCAAATTATGATTTTATGTTATATCCACAGACCATACTTTAATAGCACGTTCAAGGGCGGTATGTTATATGACTATTTTTTTTTAAATTTCTGATCTTTTAAATTATTTGAAATTGTTTCATATATTTTGCCGTTTATTTGTTTTAAATAATAATCTTAATCTTAAATATTCATAGTTCTTAAAGAATAATTTTTTTAAAGTACCGAGCGGCGACTCGGTGAATCAGGTACTACTACTTATACTATGTAAAAAGAAAAAATAATTTATAAATAAAATTATTAATTTTCAATCACATTTGATATATATTAGTCTTATTTAAAGTATATGATTATTATACATACATACATACATATGTATGTATCTATAATGTATAAAAAATAAACAAAAATAAAATTTTAATTTAAAAGGATTAAAGGTGAAAGATTCGTTGATTTTTTTATTCACAATTTTTATCTCCTGGTAAAATGAATTGACGATGGGAAATTAATGATCATTTTGTTCCTCGCCATTTTATTTTTTTTTTTTTTTTTTTTTTATTCCAGGGAAAAAACAAACTTTATATATACATATAAATATATCTATATACAAATGAACTAGACAGTCGCATGGTATAAATTGGTGATAAAAAACCATGGTAAATAGGGCATCTAAATAAAAATAAATTTTCTTATTTGAAATAAAACAAGTTGAAGGCGCGTAAATGGGGATTTCACTCAATTTCGATATTGGCTTTTCTCTCGTATATGTATAGAGATACATATAATATAGTATTGAACAGGCATGCTTATCCCATCGGCAATCGAAACCTAACGAAAGAACATTAAACCAAAAATTCACATTATTTTACACGGATCACTGCACTTTATTTTTTACCCCATAGTCTTGAAAATATTCATGCTTGCTTATCGGCTCGTTTAGCTCGTTTGGATTTATCTTTTGCCAATATAATCCACCTTGATATATATATATATATATATATTTAGCGATATGTTATTTTTTTTCAATTTCACAAATTCTATCATTTATCATGCACACATTTAATGAATTAAATTAAAAACAATAAACACACATACGGAATACATTTAATTTAATATCAAAAGAAATTTCTTAGATTCTTGTATTATTAAACCAGTATAATAATTTTGTATAAACCGTTGTTCTTAAGTACAGTAGTTGAAGTACAGTAGTTCAACATTCTACACACACTTTTATTAAACGTAAAATAATTTTTATAATAAAAAAAAATATTTTAACAAAAAGTAATTATTTTACAAACCAGCAGCCTGTAGTATCTATTGAGTGAAAATTTCCATCCTTTTATAATTGTCTCGATTAAAATTTAACCGGCACTTCTATTAGTACAAGTTAAATTAGATAACTTATATATAACTGCTCATAAACAGGGCAAATAAACCAAGTCAATTTCTGAATCGCAACGTTTGGATTAGTCTTATTGGAAGTTATGATAGACAAGTGAAGGAAGATGTAGTAAATTATTCAGTTAAACAACCACCCACTTTGAACCACTTTTCGAAATATTGAAATAAACTCATATTTCAACTCACTTTAGAAGGTACTTCAAAAGTTATCCATGAGGACCCTAGAAATAAGCTCCTCACTGTGTGAGTATATGTAAAGCAAAGGAAAATCATAATTTAAAGTTGATTGTTAGATCTTTAGAATATATGGACATTAGGAATAATATTAAAAAAAAAAAAATTTCAGACTGGCAATGCATTTAGTGGTTTTATTAATCTATTTACTACACATTTAGGTAAAAAGAGATTCGAGATTGTTACACTATTCCAACTCTTCTCTCAAAGCTGGTTTAAATAATAATATTATAATATCGGTCATTTCAATTTAACATGTTACTTACAGCAGATCTTATCATCGGTAATGAAGAGAGAGTTATATTATTTCATGTTTCTTGATGCCACGCTTTAAGCTTTAACTATAGGATCATCTTTAAATGTTTTTGTATTTTTATAATTTTCACCTATATTTCTAAAATATTGATAAGGACACCTTCTCCTTTAAAAATATATATATAAATTAGTTAAAAATTAAATATATATATAATATACTCGTAAATAGTATTTTAATTTGAGTTTTTTTTAAATATTTTAAAATATTGTAGTCATGAAATAGAAAAAAAACTCTGACTTTTGTACAGGCCCGGGAACACGAGGATGTGGGTTAACATCGTTAACCACCACCCTACGTGGCGTTATACTTATGAATTTCATTGAAACGGAACCAGTTGTTAGCTTTGACATTTACCGGTCAGAGGGACAGACATTAAAACAATTCAAGCTATATATATTAGGTCGTCAAGTATGAAATTTGTAGAAAAAAACACAAAGTCTATTGATAACTTACAAACATAAGGAGTTATTCTAATCATCGAATTATGCACCCATATTGTCTACACACTTTTGCCATTTAAGTGGGAGGTTATTCAGGCCGTTAGTATAAAACCCTGGTGAACGGGAGTCAATGAATTCCTGGAAGGCCAGTTTAACTGCATTATCGGAATTAAACTTTTTTCCTATCAAGAAGTTGTCCAAATTTCGGAAAAAGTGGTAGTTAGTGGGGGCTTGGTCTGGTGAGTATGGTGGATGATGGAGAAGTTCCTACTCCAATTCCTGTATCTTTGCCACAGTCATTTGTGCAGTGTGTTATCATGCAAAAGGATAGGTGTCGATCTGTTGACCAATCTGGGCTGTTTTTCTTTAAGTTTTTGCATCATTTCGTCCAGTTGGTTGCAGTATATGTCTGCTGTAATCGATGAGCCAGGTTTCATGAACTCATAATGGATTACACCTGCGTGGAACCCGGAATTTCGGACCTTTCCATTTTAAACAAAATTGATTTAAAAAAAACCGTTTTACACTTTTTAGGGATTATAATAATTCTTTCAAACAAGCAAGCTGTGTAAATTGACAGAAAAAAAAATAACGGTAAAATATTCAGCCAATGTCAAGTTATAAGCTATTAAGGTTGGCCATATTACTAGCTACAAATTTCATCCTTGACAACCTAATAGTTCTTCAAATAATAAAAATTTTAAATTTATTTGCAATTTTAATCAATATGTTATAAACTTTATATATATTAAACATTTTCCATGTATTATATTTCTATAATTTGTATATTTATATTCTTATTATTAAAATATGTATATCCTTCCAAGTTTCAATGAAGGGCGTTAAATCTGTATCTGTATAAGATACATCAGATTCTATTAATTTCGTTTAATAATGTTTTGCTTCGTAAACACATTTTCAAATGTAACATGAAAATTGATATCAGATTTTTACAATGTATATAATAAGTATAATTTCTTGAAATTATCTAGTTTTGTTGGGGTTTTTAAATCTTAAACCCTACCATATGGCCCATTGAATTGTATTTGCAAATATATCTTCATTCAATATACTATTCAATATTTGAACTTAGAAAATAGTAATTAATTTCAGGTTGGGGTGAATATTTTATTTTATTTTCACTATGATAAAATTCATGATTAAGAAAGTAATTCATTATAGTATGTTTAATGATTTTAAAAAATCATATTTTGAAATAGGCAAAACATGTTTTGTTAATATTTGAACAATTGCTACAATAATTACTATATTACCATACTTAACTATTTGATAATATTGAAGTCGAAATTCTCGATAATAATTATCACACATAAGAGGTTTGCTATATTAAAAATAGCTCTAATGGTAAAACATAGAAAAGATTGATCCTTTTAAATTAATAAGCAATCTAAATTTCTATGAGAATCAAGAATCGATTGAAAATTTAATTTGGTAATTTAAATTGAAAGTTTTTTAATTAATATTCATAACTAGGAAAGTTTCAACAGTATAATAATATCCTATTCATTGTATTTAACTTCACAAGATTGATGAGATTTAAGATTATCAACGTTGATTTTAATTTCATTCTATAATTAATACACTGGCCATTGAATAATTCTATTTTTCGGGATTCGCTATCATTTCATTTATATTTTTAAAAAATAACGATCAACAGCAAATCTTATTGTTTCGTGATTTGATTCTTATAAAAGAACAATATCTGGATATTAGAATCTAATAACTACTGTTTTCAAGCACAATTGCACTGTAATCTGATTTACTCATTTAATTATAATTAAATTTCATGGTTATATGCTAATAATTTATTAACAAAGATAAAATTGAATATGGGAAATCAGTGGAACCCAATCTAATCTAATCTAATCTAATCTAACGTCTTTTATACTTTTTAATAACCTATTCTGTTTAAATTATAGAAAAAAAAAATGGGTTTTTATTATGTAATAGTTTTTGATACTTAATCACGTTCAATAAATAAAGACAGTAGGATGACCCACTGACGAACTCATATTTAGCACTTCTTTAAGTTTTGCATGGATTTCTTCTTCATTCGAAACAGCTTCAAATTTTTGATAAATATAACTTCTTAATGTTATATTACTTTGGTTAATGTAAAGATCTCCAATGCCTATTAATTAATAAATACAATGAAATTTTAGAAAATGCATGACAAGAAACTAAGAATTTCTTCTACCCAACACAAGAAAGATGTCATTTAAATAGATTGTATTATTATTTATTGAAAGTTATCACAATTATAATAACTGATTTATTATTTAATGAAAAACTGTTTGTTCTGTAATTAAAGCCGAAAAATAATTTAAGTGGTGTATAACATCCGTTTTTAATATTTTCCCTAAATTCATCTGAATTAATTAAATGAATGTTCTTACAAAAATGAAATGTAATAAAATTAAAATGTCTTCGCTATTTCTATAATTTTTTTTTCCAATATCTTCTTCCTATATTTATTTCTCTTCTAGATCATTGATTTATTTTTAGTCTTTATATTTGACTTCTTTATCTATTCCTTTCACATTCGTACATAAAGTAGAGAGGGAAAAAAAATTTCGAATATAGAATTCAGAGAATTCATTCATTCATAGATAAAGTTCAATCTAAAAGAAATAAATGTATCTTTTGAATTATTTATAATGAAAAATAAAAGGCAAATCAACACAATCATTTCAATATTAATGTTTCCAATGAGCCTATCTCTTTTTGGAACCGAAAAATGATTTGAAAATATCAAATATTCGTTGTATATCAAATGAACAAACATTTGTTCAATAAATAAGATAAGAAAAAAAAAAAAAAAAATAAATAAATATCCTTCTATGGTTTTTGTCTGTTCATCATCAATTTTAATACAATCTCTTGGCTCCCCACACAACCACAGCGGGTTTCTCTACTTCTGATTGATTTAATTTAGATATCGATGATTTCGTTTCTTTTACTAACAAGAGAGATACAGTATGCGTCCAATAGGATATCCGAGTATAGGTTTGGAATGGAAAAAAAAAATCTACCAAATTGGAAGGAAAAAAAAAATCTTGGCGCCCCTAATGCTAGCGTTATTCGGCGGCTCAATGCGGAGGGACAACGAAAAGGAAACCGATGGCTCTTCTTTTGAAAACAGTTTTCCTTTTTCTATATCGTATCCGTATATATATATATTTTTTCTTACGAAAGAGGAGCTTTATAGGAAAGATTCTTATTGAAGACGGAGGCTGTCACTAGAGACTGATTTCACTTGGAATTGGACGTTTTGGGTTTTGCCGATCAGCCCAGGCGCTCCTCCTTGGCGTCAGGGGAAGAGGGATGAAAGAAACTCCGTTAAGGTGAAATAAATAGAAAGAAGAGTGTTAATCTTTCCCTGCGACTTAATCCTTTTGAAAAAAAAAATGTTATTTTTCTCTCTTTTTTTGTTTTTTTTTTTTTTGTTTTCAGTTAAATTATATTTGTTTATTTAATTTTAAAATTTATAATTTATTTATATAATTAACATATCATAATAATAATTTGACATATGTTATAAATTGAATTTTACTTTTTTTATTTTAAGTTATTTTTCTTTATATATTTTTTTACTTAAAAATAAATCTATAAAATAAAGAATTCCAAGTCCATTTTGTATATAATATTTTTATTCATATTTAAATGTTTAAATATTGGGTGAAGGAAAAAGTATTTTCGGTTTGTGAATGAAATTTTTCTTTATTGATAATCAATTTTAATCAAGTACATTATGCCCATTATTATCTATGACCTTTTGCCATTTGCCGGGTAATTTCATAATTCCATCGATGTAGAACTTCTGTTGTTTACTGGCAAAAAATTCGGCCAGTGTTTTCGACGTTTTCCATCAAGGAAGTTTTCTAAAGACCGAAACAAATGGTAGTCGGGTGGCACAAGCTCTGGACTATATGGTGGATGCATTAAAACTTCCCAACCAAGTTCAGTTTGGAGTTTAGTTTTTGAAGAGTCATCAAAGATGTGTGTGGCCGGACGTTGTCATGATGGTAGACAACAAACACCCTTTCTATTGATCAATTCTGGCCGCTTGTTTTGAATTTCCTGCTGTAATCTAGTTAATTGTTCACAGTAGAGAACCGAATTAATAGTTAGGCTATAGAGGTTGTGTAACACCTCATAATAAACTATTCCTTTTCAATCTCAACAGACACACAACATAGCCTTATTTGCCGTCAATCCAGGCTTCAAAATCGTTTGTGATGATTCACCGGCCTTTGTCCACGACCTTTGCCGTTTTATATTCTCGTATTTTATCCATTTTTCATCGCCCGTCACAACTTGCTTGAGAAATGGGTCGATTTCATTACGTTTTTACATTTCACTGATAGATATTCGATCAATTAAATTTTTTTGAGTTAAATCGTGCGGCACCCAAATATCGATTATTTTTGAGTAGCCAGCCTTTTTTAAATGATTCCAAACAGTTTTCTGATCGATGTTTAGTGCGTATGCGATGTTTTGAGTGCTTGCATGCCGGTCTAATTCCGCCAGTTGCAGAATTTCATCGGTTTTTTCAGTGACTGGCCGGCCAGAGCTAGGTGCATCTATCACATCGAAATTTCCAGAACGGAATCGATTAAATCAAAGTTGTACGGTACGTTCCGAAACAGCATCTTCATCGTAAACTGCACAGATTGTCCTGCAAGTTTTCGCACCAGATTTTCCCTTCTTATAATAAAAAAGCATAACATAACGGATTTCTTCGAAAATTTCACTCATTTTCACACGATTATAACTTTTAACACAAATAACGAATAATAAAGCGGCCAACAACAAAAATATAACCTGTAGTGTCAACTTTAAAACGCGCGTATGCTTGACCTTCCATGAGTAGTGTTTCAGAAGATACTACCATCAACACCATCTCTTGATAAAATACCGAAAATACTTTTTCCTTCACCCATTATTAATTATTTCACAACAATAGTTTTGAACTGAATTTTCCACAAAAATTAGAACTAGTAAAAAGTTTTTATTAAAATTTAGTTATTTTGATAAATTTAAGAAATCCGGTTAAATATTGATAAAAAAAATCTAAATAAGAAAATAAAAATTTTATATCAATTTAATAATCAATCAGTGAAGCTTTTGGGTTTAATTTATTGCATTTAAATAGTTATAATTTGGAATAGCTAATTTATATAATATCAAATATTATTGAAAAATAACAAATTTCCAATAAAACTAATGATACTTGTTAACAATATGTGATTTAAAAATAAAAATATTATGTCTTTATTATTAAGTAGAACTTAAAAATATAAATTAAACTTTGAAATTGAATATTTTCTTAATATAAAAAAAAAAAAAATTCTAAACAGAGGTATTTTTGAAAAGATGTATGTAAATATACCGTATAATCTATTTTCTTTTCAGGAGTGAATTAAAAGTTGTTTTTTTTTTAATATATAGAAAGAGATGAGTGCTTATAAACAAGAATTATCAAACAGAAGTTGTTTACTGCGGATATCCTCCGTTTTCCTTCAAACTAGACTTCGTCACTGACAACAACAGACAGACCCAAAGTAACAATGACAAAAACAACCTAAGAACAAGCCCTAAAGGCGCTCTGTTGCCAGAAAAGGTTTTAATGCTCACAAGAAATCCAGAGAAGAAGTAACAACCCGAGACGACAATTCACAAGATGAGAAGAAATGGGCTTTAATCAAAAATCGGCTTTTTTTCACTCTCCACTCTAATTAAGGCAGAGAAAAAGAAAAATTATCACACTATCCAAAGAGACAACAAAAGATAGGGGAAAGAGAAGTGAACAGGAGTAACTTACTCTTAAATAAGAAATCCTTTTTTTTTTTTTTTTTTTTTAAGAAATTTCTTACTTTGTTTATTTTTCTAAATAATACATGTTTAAAAATTATCAATTTAGTTAGAGCTCTAGTGGTAAAGTAATGAATTAAAAAGCTTCAGCATAACCGCCAAATGCCACCACGTTAAAAACTTAAAAATTTATTAAATAAATAAAAAAAATATATAATAAATAATACACATCATGACCCAAATGAGCTTAGAACCAAAATGGATTAAAAAAAATAATTATCTAAAAATTTGAATAAATGAATTTAAATTTTAAATTATATTTTTGGAATTTATGCAATCGGCATTACCTGATTTTAAAAAAAATTAATATTCTTTCTTTTTTAAGAAAATGTTTTTATTATTTAAGTGGATATATTTACATTTAATTTAGCCATTTGTGAGATTTGATCTCTCGCCCTCAAATTAGGTCTACTAGGTCTAATTGTAGGCTATCTAGCTTATCTATAAGTATTTCAATCATTTTGATTAAATTAATAATTATAAAAAAGTTATATTATTTTTTTAAATTTATTTATTAGGAAAAATACATTTTTTTAACCAGTAAATCATCATTTTCACTTATATTGTAACGTATAAAGGAACTGAATAACAATTTGATTAATTTTATTCTTATCCTTGTCATCAAACCTCATTTAATTTAAACAGGAATTTATTAATTTATTCACTAGTAATTTATTAAATTAAATTTGAATTTAGTAAAATAAATAGCTAGTTACGAAATAAATTCAAAATGTATGCAAAGCGGTAAGAGAGATAGAAAGAGAGAGAGAGAGAGATAGATAGAAAATAGTGTTAGAACAATTAATAATAATAAAATGTACAACTTTATTGGCCATTTCCGGATGAGTTGTTAGTAAAGCATTTGGGTTTGATAAGAAAACATCTTTAGACTCTAGAAATTAGATCTATGCAAAACGAAACAGATAAACTATTTCGTGAAAAAGACAATTCTGATAAATTTAATGCCCCACTTGAATTTGGAGGCAGGAAAATAAACAAACAAAAAATAAATATATAAATATAAAATAAAATGGATGCGGTAGAAGGTGGGGGCGGGGGAGGGGTGGTAGAGAGGGAACAAAACAATAAGCCTTTGATCATTTCTAACGTTATCTATGTTGTCAGTTCTATAATGAGTTTTGTCAGAGAAAGTGACTTTACAATCTCAATCGAAAAATCAATTATGCTTTTCGTGTGAAAGGTAAAAAAAAAATATTATTGAGATGTTGCTATTAATTTAAAAATATTCAAAATCAAATATCCCTCCATTCCATCTATTTCATCGGCAACGAGATATAACGAGGAGATGCGAGGTGGGAGTTTACTTTCATTTCTTTGTTACCAAAACTCATTTTCTGTAAACTTCCCATGCTTCTGACAAGCGTAAACTATATTAAACGATAATTTCCTATGTAATAATGAAAAGGTACATGTAAGATGGCGGATTTGTGAAACATAATAATACCACAACCTGCCCCCTATCCTCTCTCTCTCTCTCTTTTCCTATTGCCCTTCATCTTGGCTTTTCACAGCCAACGTCAATGCAAAGTGCGTCAGAGAACTTAAGGCAATGTGCGAACCCAATTAGAATATTGAGTAAAATTTGACTCTGAAGTGAACAAGATTTGCCTAAAGTATATATATATATATAAATTTCTCCACCTTTTCACATTCAGAAGGAAATCAAGTTTCGATCAATGTTCATTTTCCCTTGAACAAAACCACATTTCCAAAATGCCTCAATTAATTAGGAAACTCTTATTAGACAACCTTTATATTCATGTGAATTCGCTTTTCATTTTAAATTAATAATAATGAATAAATAGAAAAGGAATCGTTAAAAACAAACGAGTTTATTATTTTCACAATGCTTTTAATTATATTTCTTTATAAATCTACCTTTTGTTTTATCCATTCTCCATCTTTAATAATGATTTGTCGTTGTTGGTGTTTTTATTTGTTCCGCTTTTCTTCTTGATTAGAGATGAGTGGCGCTTTTTGAATGAATTGTAATATAATTTAATAGAAAAATAATAATCTTGATTATACAATGTTTGAATATTATTTAAATAACAAAAAAATATTTATTTCTCTCTCAATGTCCTAATAATAAATATTATAATTTTATTTAAAATATATTTTTTTATTTCTCTTATTTTTCATTATTTTTTATTTTATATTTGTAGGCTATAATTATAGTATATTGTATATAAGTTAAATTAAAAAAATAATATATATTATAAATAATAATAATAACAATAATAAATTCTATATATAAATAAAAAGGATTTGGTATTGTTATTAGTATATGTCTTTTGGTTATTATTATCAACAACACCGCAGAAATTAATTTTTAAAAATTTATATAAAATTCCATGTTTATTATTCATTTCAGAACCATCGCGGGCTCTATGAGCATATCCAAGCAAACGTCAATTAAAATGATTTATAAATGATTTAATTCTATTATTCAATTATTAATAACTACTAAATTTTAAGTCGCAAAATGACTTAATTTTATTATTATAAAAATTAAAATAAGATTTTTTAAACAAATGATAAAAAGGAGTTATTTTAAATTTGTACCCTTATGAAATTGGGCTTTATTATTTATATATAAATTATTTAATTTAATAATTAAGACATAATTATATGCAGTTTTAATTTCTAAAACTGCTATATTTTGACATACTCAATACAGATATTTTAGTCATTTTATGTTAAAATAAGCGGGAGTGTCCTCCCCTAGACTTTCCCGCATATAAATAGGTATAAAGAGTTGAGAATGAATATTTAGAATGTGTAAACTCTTGGTATTGATAAAGAGCCAGTTCGTATTAGTTTATTGGTGTCAAATTTGATATTTGGTAACATTTATATATAAATATATATAGAATAAAGTGCTACTTCCGGTTAACTGATATTTTAAATGTAAAAAAAACAGATATGGATATAATATAAATATTTTTAATTTTATTTTATTTATAATATATAAGGGCTGGCTGTGACGTCATGAAGTGCTGGGTGACGTCATATAATTTTAAATTAAGAAAAAACTAATGAAGATGATTTTTCTCGAGGATAAAACCAATACAAAGTGCATAACACGTGGAGATATGTCCTCACGTGAAATTTGATATGAAAATAACCCTTCACTTCCTCTCTTCGATCGGCAATACTAGCACTTCCGGTTTCCGGATTTGAACCAAAAGTTGATCAATTCATCCTACTGATGTATTAAGTAAATATACCAAATTTCATCAAAATCCGTTGAGCCGTTCAGGCTGTACACATCTATACGGACGGACGGACGGACGGACAGACGAACGGACAGACATCATGCTAAAAATACTTTTTTCTGTTAAGAAAATGCATGATTCGTGGAGATATGTACCTAAAAATATCCATAGGTGAAATTTGGTGTGAAAACAATACCTCCCTTACTATCGTCGGTCGGTAAAAAAGAAACGCTACTTGTATAGGTAAAATGTCACTTTCGGTAGTCAGATCATGATGAAATTTGGTATCTCAATTTTTTTCATATTTTTAAATCTATATACAAAATAGGAAGCAAATATCTCGAAGCAAACTGGTACTTTACTTGAAAGGTAAACGCAACCAGTGTAGGTAAAGTACCACTTCCGGTTAACCGATTTTGACGAAATTTTGATAGAAATCTACAAACTGTGAATAATATCGGTGTACCAAATTTCGAAGCCCTAGCTTGATTAGTTTTTGAGTAAATTTGCTTACAGACATTACATACATACATACATACATACATACATACATACATACATACATACACACACACAGACATAATTCGAAAAATGGTATTTTCCGACTCAGGGAGGTCTAAAACGTCAAGATCTATCGAAATCTCGAAGTCGAAATTTTTGACGATTCCAATACTTCCCTTATACGAAGTATGCGGGAAAGTAAAAATAATGGGGTGATATCTTATTTTGAAAAATATTTTAATGGATGTTTATATTAATTCGTAGGGTTTTCTAATAGATGTCGTGGGGAGTATTCTCCGTAAACGTACTATCATTGTTATTAGTATATTTCTTGTGGTTGAAGCGTAAATAACATAATTTTTTACTTAATCAAATATGTCTAGCTTTGTTCTACTTCATTATTTTAACATGAAGAAAAGCGCTGTCGAAAGTTATTGAATTTTAGAGGAAGTTTATGGTGAGCATGCACTAGCTGAACAAACAAACTGTCGGAAATGGTTTGCTCGATTTAAATGTGATGATTTTGAGCTGGAAGACAAGGAACGACCTAAGCAACCGAAAAAATTCGAAGATGAAGAATTGAGTCGATGAAGATCCATGCCAAGCGATTCAAGATTTAGCTGAATAACCGTTGACTTTTCAAGAGTCAGCAAACGCCTGAAAGCCTTTGGGAAATTGGATCCCATACGAACTGAAACCTAGACATGTGGAAAGGCGTTTTTTCAGATGTGAACAGCTATTTGAATGACTGAAAGGAAGGGATTTTTGCATCGAATTATGGCTAGAGATGAAAAGTGGATCCACTACGACAATCCCAACGGAGAAAGTCATGGGTTAAGCCTAAGCCTGGTCAACCATCAACATCAACGTCGAAGCCAAATATCCATGGATCCAAACTTATTATTCTGTATACGGTGAGATCAGCGTAGTGTGATCTACTATGAGCTGCTCAAATCAAATGAAACGGTGGCTTTACCGAACAGTACTGATGCGTTTGAAGGAAAAATATAATCCTTCCTCACTCGCCGTACTCTCCAGACAATGCTCCGTCTGATTTTCACATATTTCGATCGATGAGGCATGCCCTGTTTGAGGAATACTTCACTTCTTATGAAAATTGTAAAAAAATGGGTCGATTCTCTAAAGATGATTCGTTTTTAGGAATCCGTATGCTGCCAGAAAGATAGCAAAAAATAGTGGCTAGTGAGGGATACTTAGAATAATATATTTGTAACTATTTTTGTGCGCAATAAATTCTCAATTTTCGAAAAAAACGCTACAAATTAATTCAAACACCTTATAATTATTTTTATTTTTTTAAACTATAAAATAAGATATGAATAAATAACTGTTAATAATAAAAATAAATATGAAAAATAAATGATTTAAGTGACATTTCAAAAAGATTTTAAAGTTAATAAATTGGTCAAGAATCAGAATCCTTGAATTTTTAATTATAAGTATAAAGATATATATTCGCATGGCTCCAACATTTTAAATTTGCCACCCCCTCTTTTATAATTAATCCTTTAATTTTTGTATCTTTAGCCACGTGCCTTTCCAATCTCCTGTTAAAGAAGTCCGATAGCCCTCATTCCAAATTATAATTTAATAGTTTGCATATTTTCTAAAAACTATTGCTGGCGACACACACGGTTAATTCAATACTTATCCCTTACTAATTACATTCATATTATTATCATTTCCAAATTTTCTCATACGATTTCCTTCTCGCTCCTCCAATATATAAAATTAATTGTAATTATTATATTTTTATTTTTCAAAACCAGGAATCTTTTGAAAAAAATATTTAATAATTATAATAATCACAAATATAAAAAAAAATGATATTGCTTTATATAAGTAAATGTGTTTAGATAAACACATGTTAATATTATACATAAAGACTTATTATGCAATAGTCAGAAAAGAAATATTAATATTTATAAATTTAATATTCTGTCTGATCTTAAAAGGTGCATAATAAAATAATAATTTTATATTTCTGTGTGTTCTATTGAAATACAATAATTGTAAAGACTTATTTAATAAATGTTTACACATACTTATATTTTAATAGTTATTTTATTTAATGACTTGTCTATCTATCTATATATATATATATAAGAAAGAAAAAATGAAATTATAAAGAAAGTTGTAAGTGTATATAATCTAAGTATTGGTCTATGCATGTTACTGGAATGGAGTGCCAAGTGAGAAACAAATCATAATGTCATCTGTTGTCAAGTAGGAGAAATTTTCATAAGTTGAATTCTTTGCGCACAACCTTATTGAATTCACCGAGTAATGGAAAAAACATAAGAGAGAGGAGAAACCTTGGGTCTTATTTTTTTTTTTTTTTTTTTTTTTTTTTGTATATCTATTGAAAGAAGAGGAAGAAAGAAGGGAGCAAGCCAATATTGAAAGGGGAAGCAGACGGAAGTTAGAGAGAGACATTTTTATATATAATAGATATGAATAAAAAGATGAATTGAAGTATTAAAAAGAAGAAAAAAAATAAAAGATAATTTTATATATGTATATTTCAAAAAAATGTTTAAATAATAGAATGAAAGGCAAATATCCTGATATGTATTTAAATATAGTTTTTTATCATTAGAAAAATGATTTTATAAATTTATTTATTTTCCAGATATTTATAATGATATCTACGAGTATATACATATTTTTATGTCGCAGGCAAATGGCAATTTTAGGGAAATAGCATTTTCCTGTCCCAATTGCTTCAACTATTATTTCATTTCAATTTGACTAGACAAAAGCCATTGGATATATCTTTGTTGGGCGAATAGCTTTAGCTATTACAGTAGCACATTACGAAATTATGCAAAAAAATGTTTGTTCTTTATTGTTTATTTATTTAACTAACATCAGCATGCCATAACTTCTCAGAGTAGTTTGGAGTTCTAAATTCATGTAAAGTTGGCCTCGGGCTATTGTTCGAGTCAGAATTGCCCAGGATTCTTCGGAGCTCCACAGCAACGCATTGAGTACAAAACCATCCAACCTATCAATCCAATATCTCGATATTAACTCTTGGTCACACAGACTAAGGCCCAGAATCCCAAAAATATTCCCACCTAAATAATCTCTTGAAAATGGCGCCAAAATGGGTGCCGAAACGTCGAAAAAACAATCTCACAAAAATACGTGATTATATCCCTGATAAATCTGATAGTAATAATAACAATAACAATAACATTCTCGGAAATCTAAACCAACACACATATATATATATATATATATATATATATATATATATATATATATATATATATATATATATATATATATATAATTATTATTAAAATTTACTTACATAAATATTAATTGTTTTTAAAAAAAATATTTTGGAAATTCATTTGACTTTTAATAATCAAAAAAAAAAAAAAATTCAAGATGTTAGCAACATAATAATACAAATGTACAAATATAATTGAATAAACTGTAAATATTTCTTTTATTTATATTATTTAAATATTAATCTAAAATTTATCTTATTAGACTGACAAAAATTAACTTTTCTGTTTTACTGATCTTGAAAATTGTTAATATATTTATGACCGCCTTCGTCTTCTTTTCTCTGCCCCCTGTACCCCCGAAGTAATACTGTTAACGCCTCTCCCTGATTTAGATTTATTTATTTTAAGGTCAATTTATTTTTATATAATTTTTGTAATTTTTTCCTTTTTTAAATATGTATGTTTTTTTTATTATATTGGTATGCCATGTGTTGAGTTTAGTGGCTACTTTAACGCCACTAGTTGGGGTCACATGACTCCTCACAGCCAATCACCATGCTCGATTTTGGCCCATGGCGCCAACGGCTAGCTACCTTGAAGCAGAGGTGATCTCTCTCCCTTGCTTGTGTGACTTCGTGTTGAGAACTTGTATTTTGAACGTGGATTCCTTTTCCACGCTTTTTAGGAGATCTACCTTACTTGCTGGATTAACGCCTTGTTGCGAAGTTGTATTTTTAAAGTGGATATCATTTCCACGCTTTTTAGGTGATCTGCCTCACTTGCATTTGAGACTTCAGGTTGATAACTTGTATTTTTTAGAAGTGGATATCTTTTCCACGCTTTTTAGGTGTAAATTCGCCATTTCGTTGTTAAACACGTGGAGACACTGTGTTTCAATTATTATTACTATATTTTTGTAATTTGTTTGTTTTAGCTGAGTATTAGCCAGCATTTATTTCTTTTATTTTTATATTTTAATTTTATTTTAGTTTTTTTTTACCTTATCTTAATTTTTCTTTAATTAAATACATATTATAACGCGGCAACGAACATTTCTCTTTTATTTAGAAAAAGTGAACCTAATCTTTCCTTTGCAGGCCCATATGTTAGCATCGGATATTTCATTAATTTAATTTGTTATTGCTTTACGATTTTGGATGTTCAAGGCGATTCGCCTAAGCGCTAATAGTCAAACGTACTGCACTCTTTGGTGAAGTATATTTAAGGGTTCCTTTCCCAAATAATTTGTTTTATTCCCCGAGTGAAAGAGTTGAGAATTCTTTTTTTTAACTCCTTCACTAGTGGCACAGGTGGTCCGACAGGCTGAACAATACTTTATTTAATCCGCGGCTTGTCCAAATACATACTAGTATATGGTTGAAAGGCGGTAAGCAAAAGGTATTAATTCATTTTAATTCAATCAGTATATTAAAATATTCATATCTTTTTGTGTTCTTATATAAAATATAAGAGAAAATGCGCCGTTCATGACTGGGTTCAGTATATATAGTTAAACACCTTTGTTGATGAGTTTTGTGTAGGATATTTTTTTTTCGACTTTTAAATTGTTTATATACCATATTAATAAGGACAACACGTTATTTTATTGTATGAAAATTTTTGTATAGATGTCCTCAGAAAAATGAAGATGGTTTAATAAACCAATGTTTAATTTATATCATCAAAGGACATCTTATTTAAAAAAAAATGTTAAAAAAGAGGGCTCGATTGAAAAGCGTGAAGGTTTTAATAAATTTTTATAAAAAATGTTTTATTCCAAAAAAAAAAAAAAAAAAAAAAAAGAATTTGATTGATATTTTCTCTATGTAAATAGATACAGAGATTAGATTATAAGATAAGAAGAGTAGAAATCATTATTATATATATATATATATATATATATAGTAGGATATTAATTATATATGTATAAACGTCCTAAGGAATTTATTAATATTCTCAGCCAAACCCGTAATAATCTTAAAACAATATTCACAGTCGATAAGAAATAATTTTTGAAGAACTGAGCGGCGGCTCGGAGAACCAAGTATTATCTGAAAAAAAGAAACGTTCTATTAATTTAATATAATTTTAACAAAATTAAATTCATTTTTTTCAAAAATTATAAATAAAAATTACTTAAGAATTTTAAATTAGAAAAAAAAAAATAAATAAATCAAATAGATTTACAACTAAATGGTAATCAATAAATTTAAGTTTAATAATCTATTAATTATAATTTCTTTAAATAGATTATTACTCTAACTAAATCCAATTTGCTTAATATTTTTTATTTTCACTATACATTATAATTTAAGTTTAGTTTGATAAATTGTCTAAACGAGATCTGTTTCGTTTTTTGAATATTTATTATAGCCAATAAAAATACTGTATTATTAAATATTTAATCACTTGGATTCTAATTTTGGGAGACGAACCTATAATTAGACAGGAAAAGTGAATTCCATTCCCCCTCCTCCTCTTTAGAGAGTAAAATAATAGACTTAATAGACTTGAAATCGAAAAAGAAAATCTAAATAAATGCTAATTGAAGTTGAGAAATTATGACTTCTTCTCCAGTTTTCTTTCATTCTCTCTTCATGACGTTTCCAAATCGATTATCAACACGCATTTTGTAAATATTTCATTTTCTTTAGTCAGTAACAATTTGATTTAAACGAGAAGCAACGACAAAGGTGGTTCGTTCTTCTGACGGTATAAATAAAACAACTTCACTTTTATTTTTATTTATTTATTATATATTTTTTTCTACAAAATTAATTATATTTATATGACTCTTGTTTTATTTTTTTTATTTATTCTCTTGAATATTGGATTTTATTTTATGTTAGAAGAAAAAAAAAAGAAAACTTCACAAGCTGCCTTGTCATGAATGGCTCGAGTAAATTATTAATCATTGAAATTATTTTTTTTTTTTGTTTTTGTCGTAGTAACAAACAAAAGGCGCCGGGGATGTTTAATTAATATAAAATATAAACAATATTTTCTAAAAAAAAAAAAAATTATAAAGGACAATTATGAAAAAAGAAAGAGAAAAATTTAATTAGGCTATATTTGGAATAAAAAATGATATTTAAATAATAAATAATAAATTATAATTTATAAATAATTTAATAAATATAAATATTATGAAATTTTTTCTGTAAGTTTTTACTGATCGACGATAGGAAGAGAAGGTATTGTTTTTACACATGTATTCACCACACATGTGGAGATTTTTACATATCTCCACGAACCATTTTGTTAACAGAAAAAGAGTATTTTTAGAATGTTGTCCGTCCATTGTGTTTACATATAGACGTGTATAGCTTGAACGGATCAACGGATTTTGATAAAATTTGGTAGATTTACTTAATTTACTTAATGCATCATTCATCAACTTTTGGTGTATATCCGGAAACCGGAAGTGGTAGTTTACAAAGTATTAATTTTATATTCATTGTCGGAAATTTTTTATTACATTAAACTAACTGGTGAAATAAAAAAGACA
Organism: Labia minor; assembly: GCA_963082975.1. Taxonomy (NCBI): domain Eukaryota; kingdom Metazoa; phylum Arthropoda; class Insecta; order Dermaptera; family Spongiphoridae; genus Labia; species Labia minor. The sequence goes on along the minus strand of OY720349.1, from coordinate 69,865,854 downwards.
TACATACTTATATACATATATAATATCACAAAAAATATTTTAGATGAATATCTGCATATACAGGGTATGTATATTTCTAAAATATAGTAATTTCTTTATTATTCACTTTGTTGTAATTTTACGAATTTATTTTTCCTATCGTTGGAAGTTGTAAAGGAAAAACTAGTTGGAAGGAATGATGCCGATGACGTTGATAGAACGAGGTGGTGGACATCTTGTCACGGAGTGTTGAAGCATCCATCAGACAAGCCCTTTTGGTAAGGGAAGGGTCTTTTGGGTCTTTTGGGCTCTCAACACGTCGAGAGTCCGGTTAATTTGACATGGCAAAACATCGAGCCATTACAACGCTTGACTTGAGCATCGACAGCCACTTGACTCCACTCGCAAACAACCTCCATCCACCTCCTCTCAACCCCGTTTATCTCATCCCTCACTCCTACGCAACTTATCTTATCATCAGAAACGGATTAAAAAATTTTTATCTTAATTGTTACATAACATCAATTTATTTATTTTTATTATTTAATTTAATTTTTAATGAAATTTAGCTAATAAAAATATTTATTAGAAATTGTTTATTTTTGTTTTAATAATAGAAACAAATCAAACAAATTTAATTATTAATTAAGTTTCTTATTGTTAATTTCTGATCTAATTTAATAATGTATGCGAATGAAGTCTCAAAAATCTACACCGATTGTTTTTATCAAGTTCAAGGTTTTATAGAAAGAAAATCTGGAATTTACAAAAATATAAAGAAACATTAACTTTAATTTCAATTTTTTCATTATTTAAAATTAGATAATGGATAAATTAATAATTAAATTTAAGAAATTGTAATCAATTATGTATTATAAAAATTTGTGTATTTGTCATAAACAATTCAACTATGTAGATGTCGAAGGTTCAATCTAAACCGAATTCAGAAAAATTGAAAAAATTATATTTTACAGAGATTGAAAAAGCCTAACATGATTTAAAAAATGGTCTTTTTTAGAACCTAAACTTCTTTAAAAAGATATATAATTATAAATAAATGATTAAATAATCAATTAATCAAATGAACAAAGAAAGAAATGGTTACTGAATATAATGAATTAAAATATGAAAAATTATTAAAAATAACTAATAAAGTTAATTTTGATATTTTAATATTGACCTAATAAACATAATATACAATATTAAAAAATATTAAAAAATATAAAAAATATATTATTATAAATTTATAATATATTTAATAAAAATAATAATCTTCTATATTTTTCTAAAGGGAATATAACAGAAAGGCTAACCATATACCTACTCGTAGGTACAAATATGATCATGAATGACTGACTATACGTTCTGTTCTATCTATCTATCTATCTATCTCTGATGAATATTGAAATCTCTAATGTGACTAATACTTAATTAAATAGAGGATCCAGTAAATGAAGACTTATCATTGAATAAACAGGAATTCATTTTCCAGATAAGAAAAACCATTAAGTTGGAGTTGATTTGGTGCCGGAGCAGATTCCATCAAAGGGGCATTAGCCAGAGGCTGGGCCAGTCAATTTAGAGGAGCCCAAGTGCGACATAAGCAAAGGGCCGGAAACTTTATTGAACCCGCTCCTATCTATAGATATAGAGAAGCCGTACTGCCATAATATCCCACTCCAGGGACGCAACAGGGAGCAATTGAATATATAGACTTTTTTATCGAGCTCCGGCGCCCTTCAAACAATTACAAACTTTTTTCAATAATTACTCTTTAATTTCCACAAGCGAAGTTTTTCATTGATAAAAGGGAACATTCACATATTGCATCTAGAAAATTCCCTTTTAACTTTATTAGCGCTGTAAATAGGATTTTTTCCAATTTAAATGTTTTTATTGTCTCTCTCTCTCTATCGATCTATCATATTACCTTGCTTTCTTTCACAAGTTAATATATAGATTTATAATGGAAATTTTGATTATAAAAGTATTCACAAAACTATTTTAAAATATGTTTAATATATATATATATATATATATATATTAAACATATTTCTATCAAAAAAAAAGTTTCCACATGGATTTATACTGAACCACCTCCATCAAATTTCTATTAATTTAAACGGGTAAATTAACAAGTAGACAAAGAAATTGTTGATAACCTCTATTGATTGTGCTAGCAGATTCATTTTCTAACACTATTACTTACACAATATATTGTGAAAATTTAAATATTTTTTCTTTTACTGATAAAAAAAAACACTTCTTGTCTTATCTTTCTAGCTCTATTCACAATACCCAGTTTTATTTTATATATTATCACATATTAAAATGTAAATATCTATATTGCATTTTACTCACACATACATAATATTTAAATTTTAGAATACTACTCGGTAAAACAACAAAAAAATTTTGACTAAAATAGCGGTTTTTTATTTTATAGGGCTTTAAATGCAGACAATATTCTTTTCTTTTTCTGACACCATTGCTCGAAAACGACTCCATTTTTTTAAGAGTGCAGTTTATTTTCTAATCCAAGCCATGATGATACATCCGCAATACAGTAATAGTCCTGTAAGATAAAGCAAAATCGTCTTCTTTTTCTTTATCTATATACGTTATAGGAATGTCGTAAATGTTGAAAGTGGCCAGATGATGCGGCATCCTTTTTTCTTTCCTGATACTCTGATTTATAGACGCCCCTGCTTTGCTTTTTGGATGTAGATTTCATTGAGAAAGATAAGGAGAGGAAAAAAAAAATTTGCTAGTCTTCTCCCAACCTCTCCTTTTTTTTTATTCTACACCCACCCCCTTACCTCCTTTCGCCGTGTCTCCCTTTCTTTTTACTTGAGAAAGGAAAAGCAAAGATATAAATAAAACTCCCCGATTTCTACAAGATGATGGTGGAAAGAGTCGCGTTGGATGATGGAGAGACTAAATAAAATTGAAATTGAGAATATAAAGTCACCAGAAAGAGCAAAATAGAGAGATATATTAAATAAAATAAGGACTTTAATTTGCTGGGATTCGAAGAAGAAAATTAGTTTTTAACGAACAAGTTGGCGTTGTAAATGAAGTAGCTGAACGAGGGCGAAAAGCTAGTAGCCAGCACATTCATTCTTTTGTCCGAATCACTTTCCACCCTACTATCAAAGAAAGACTCATCATTTGTGAATGGTTTTATTCCATTCCATTTATTGTTAATAGTTACTGATGATAGAAATTAAAAACACCAATAAGGGAGTTATTCAATAGCCAAGGAATTTAATTAAAAAAAGTATTGTGATATTTAAGGATGTTCTCACTTTTTTCAAAAAATTAATTTTTAAAAATACTACATACTTATATCAAAAATAAAAAAAAATACTAATAATTTATTTAAACACATGTTTAACTTTTTAATCTATCCATTTGAATCTAAGAATCTTTAACTAGGGTTCAAAACTTACTAAGCTAAAATACAAATTTAAATTATTAAATTATTTATTGAAAAATAATTAAAAAAATAAAACATTCTGTTCAGATCTCTCTTGAAAAAAAAAAATAATAATAAAAATCACTATGAAATGTTACAAAAATATTTATTTAAAATTGTAATTGTGACCAAGAGTGTTTCATGTTGGATTGTCGAATAAGATTCGAGAGACTGAAGAATCGCTGGAGACGACTTGCGTGTGTATGTTAAGGTAGGCTTATGAAAAGTGAGTTAGCAAATATTTTTAAAAGACCGTTTGTTACAAAATGATACAATTTGAAATAATCATTAAAAAAAAAAAGTTTTATTCCAAAAAATAATTTCTGTATTTTTGAATAATAATTAAAAATGAGAAAAGTATAAAATTGATAATAATAGGTGCAATTTTGATGATTAATTGATTAAGATGTAAAGTATCAATGTCAACAAATTAATCTAACTATTAAATTCGAAGATTTTGACATTTCTATACATAAAATAAAATGCTGAAGAAGTGTGAAAGAGGATCGATGCTTGGATCGATTCTTAGATCACTCTCAAACCAACATCGTTCTTTCGCCACAGTATCGTCATGTTACAAGAAAGATGAATAAAAGTTGCAGGAAATTTTGGAAAATATTTTGATTAATATAAATATATTGTACTAATTTTTCTTAATAAATGCCTTTTTAAAGTGAAAAAATGATCCGAATACATACAAGTATCTAATAATTGGCTCAACCAATTTATTATATTTCCGGGTAGAACAAAATTCAAAGTTTGTTAACTATACATTAAACTACCAAAGTTCGATAAACCAGGTAAAAATAATATATATGTATGACTCTACTGATTGATCTTCAAAGATTTTGGCCACAAGTTTTCTACAATCGCCCACATGCTATCCAATTCTTATTTTCTCTTAACGCTCTTATATCTGATTTTATATATTACTTTCCCTTCACAATCACATGAACTACTTTACTAGAAAATTGTTTTTTAAGGAAACAAGCTCTCTATTCACTAATCTCACTTTTCTTAAACCTAAAACTCCAAGCCATCTTCTTTATTTAAAAACAAATTATTTATTTATTCTTTATTTCTTTTTTTTTTTTTTTTTTATTTTTTTTTAAACTAGAGATAAATATATTAAACCTTATTTGATATTGGGTTAAAGTAAACTAGTCACATGTATACCTTCTGTTAGCTCAGGTGTGGTTCTAGGAATATGCTTAAAGGGAATAGAGCTAGAGTTGAATTTAAGATATATTGAAAAATTCCTCTTTGGTATTTTGTTAGCAAAATTTACAAAGATAAATATTAAATATTAATTATTACATTTATAATATTAAATATTTATGTTTAAAAATTTAAGAATAAAAACTTGATTATAATTTATAGATATATAAATAAATACACTAATCATGTTTAATGAGAAACAGCATTTTCTTTGTTTATATTAATTAGTCATCAAAATCATCAAGTAAAATAAAATAAGTAAAAATATGTTACAGTTATGCATAGGAATTGATATAAAAACATGATGGGAACATGAAAATATATACAAAAATAATTAGATAAAAGTAAATTAATGGATGAATTGAAAAAAGGTAATTTGGGGGCGAAGAACAAGATTTAGAATAGTGATTCTCATAACAGAGAACAATGGCAATGAGGGAATCGTTACGAGGGGTTACACGGACAACGATTGATCGTTACCTATCTCCCTAAATGAGTGGATCATTAAGTGCGGGAATAACCGACCGAGTTGCTGATCCAATCTGATTGCATTATGATAATCGATTTTGGAATTTGTCATTTTCATTTAAAAACAGGCATCATCGAGACAGAAAATCCAATTAGATTCTTGTCTTTTCAGTGAAATTTTGAATAGAATCAAAACGGAAATTATATGATAAATATCATGTAAATGATGAAGTGAGAACCGTGAATATGAGGGAGAAATATTGTACTATTTTTCAAAAATGATATTCCATGATTTCTATCAATGAATTTTATAAATAAATAATTAATTGAATTTGATATTATTACTTAAAACATATTTGTACATTTTATTGGTATAATCATAAAAGGAAAATAATTAAGTGATTTAAAATAAAATAAATAATCGGAAAAATATTTTAGCATATATCAGCAAAGGACTAAACACAATACAAAATAAATAATCATTAAATTAACACGATGATATACATATAATCTCACTAATTAATATACAAATCAAGTAGGTATGCTCTCTCGTATTTAAGGTTAAATCCAGTTGATGTTCCCTTTGTACTTATCGGTTGAACCCCACAATTGTGTTTACTGAATACTGATTGATAAACAGGTTAAAATTAAAAATTATAAATTGAAATTTTAGAAATGATAATGGGAAAATTTAAAAATGATAAAGCAGCGGAAATAGAATTAATAGAATTAATAGAATAGAATAGAATAGAATAATAGAATTAATCAAATTATTTCTTTCGATCTGGCATAAGGAAAAAATGCCATTAGAATGGCAGCAGGCAGTTATTATCTCACTCATTTTAAGAAGGGAAATAGAACCAACTGCAATAACTACACAGGAATTTCTCTTTTCACGACATCGTATAAGATTATCTGGAATATTGTTTTAATAAAATTACGATCATATGCAGAGGAAATACTTTGAGAGTATCAATGTGGGTTCAGGCCAAATCGATCAACATTAGATCAGATTTTTTCATTAAGGCAGATATTAGAAAAAAAAAACGCTAATTCAATATTTCTGTTTACCAATTTTTTGTAGACTTTACAAAAGCATATGACTCAATAGACCAGGAAAAACTTTTTCAAATTTTGATCTTAATGGGAATTCCGAAACAAAAACTAAGTAGTACATCAAGTAGTAGGTTCCGCAGACGACTTAAATATAATAGGAGATTCAGCAATTGCAATTTAAAGATAGCTTAGAAAAATTAATCGAAGCAGGAAAAGAGGTGGGGCTGGAAATTAATAGTGCTAAGGCAAATTATTTACTAACAGAGAGGAATAGTATATTAGAACACAAAGTCTTAGCATACAAAATGAGGAAAAATTTAAATTTTTAGGTTCTGTAATCATGAAGGACAATAACATTCGAGAAGAATTTAAAGCGAGGTTGCAATTGGAAAGCGCCTGTTATCATACAGTAAAGGGGCTTATCGCGTCAAAATTATTATCAAAGGGGATAAATATTAAAATATATAAAACAATTATTTTGCCGGTTGTATTATATGGATGTGAGGCATAGTCTATGCCCTTAGGAGACGAGAGTAGATTTAAGGTATTTGGGAATAGGATTCTGCGAAGAATGTATGGGCTAAAGAAAGATGAGGTCACCGGAGAATGGCGGAGACTGCATAACGAGGAATTGCATGACCTCTATGCATCTCCAGATGGTGAACTTTCGAGTTTCGTAGAGCCACAGAGATAGATAGATAGAAATTGAAATTTTATATATTTATGCTTTGAAGGTTTTCCAAAAACTGATTTAAACTTTAGTAGATTCTGGAGTGTAAGCTTACAAAATCAATTTAAGTTATTGAGCTATATCTAACAGAATAAATATCTTCTATTGAAAGATTCTTTAGTATCTGGCATTCGGACCTAAGGCTTTTGGCATTTTCTGTAAAACTTAAATAAACACTTTGAGTTCAATGACAATATTCAGAACTGAAGCATTTAGTTCAAATTCAGACGACGAAATGTTTTTAAAATGTATAAGGGATGATACATTTAAATCTTGTTCTAATGTGCGAATTTTCAATATCTAATGGCATTACAAAATATAATTGTACATATTATGTTTTCATATCAACTTTTGATTAATTAATGTTTAATATTGACTAATTTTAAAGAAGTAGTTTAGTTATTTTTTGTTTTTTTATTGATCAAAGCAATTCATTTTAAAAATCTCTATGTATACATCAAAATGATTTTACGAGGGTGACATTGCCTGCTTAACCTTTCACAATCTCGTTCTCCTATCACTTATTAATATTTGCTTAATAAGCCCTCAGGAGACCGATTCATTCTTCCTTTATTTACTTAGAAATTGGGAATTTTTAAATAAAAATTCTTTGTCAGTCAAACAATAATTAAACTCTAAATTCACCAAACAAAAGAGAAAAATTAATATCTTAAGATTTCTTTTACTTGTACTATATATGTATTTTTCTTTAAACATATACACATTTAAATTGGATGAATATCTTTCTTTCTATACAAAACATAAAAGAAAGATTAGATGAATGGAATTCTCATAAGACTTTACAACAATAAAATATATATTTTCTCTTTCTTTTACTAAATTAAATGAAGGTAATTTAAAAAACAATTTAATTATTTAATTACATTAATTAATGCTGTATTAAATTGAAATAAATAAATAAATATATATATATATATATATATATATATTTATTGAAATGATATTTCCTTTGATGTGCAATTTTTGGGGCATTTTGTTTTTTGTTTAAGATAGTTTGTTTTTTTTTTGTCTCTATCTCTTTCTCTCTTATTGGTATTCTTGATTTTTGCACAAATTAATATTTTATTTTAATTTGTAAATTAGTATATATATAATTAGATATTCTATAGAGATGCTACCAATTAAAAATTATTATAAATTGTATTAAATTATAATTGATTTTGTGATTTGATAATCTATAATATAATAAAAGACATTGTAATTGTGCTGGAGTGAGGAAAATCGTGACGTGTGTCTGTGTTGGGAGTTTGTTTATAGTCTTTGTTAAAGATTAATTCTTATCTAAACCATGAAATAATGAGGACGTTTAATTTTTCCCTCCCCAATTTTTGTAACTTTTTATGTTCCGGATGCTGAATTCACCGTCCAAAGTTCAGTTATCATTCCCTTATATATTGGAACGTATCCACAATAAAAAGAATTATTAGAAAATTAAATAATTCTCTTAAAAATCGGAAGAAACTCCAGAAAGCCAGTAACCTTGTCTAAAAGCCCCCCTTGGTCTTTATAACGAATTGGAACTAAATTGGAACCAAATCTATCTAAAGAAATCTAAAGAACCGATACAACACGCACACGGATAAGACTCTATAATTTATTTTATTCTTTCCCTTACTTTATGTTATTCAAATATTAATTTCATTAATATTAATGTTGTATAATTTAAATTGCTTCCTGTCGATTATAAAAGATTTAAAACTAATAGTAAAATAAATTCTGGTTGCAATTTTTTCTTTTAAATTGGAAATCAATAGACTTAATTTTTATTATTCTCTTTTGTATATAATCATTGTGTTATTCCTACAGCTTTCTCTATCTCTCATTCCACGTTAGATCTTAGTTATCTGATTGCTACCTTACACCATGGACCAAAACCTCTATTTTAATTGAATCTTCATCCCTCCCTTACTCCCCTCTTTCCCCTCTTCATCACACAAACGAGGGTCAGTGCGCACCTAAGTCAGCGCATCGCCATTACACACTTCCCCCTCCACTCCCTACCTACCCTCTCCTATCTACCTCTTAATTATAAACATCCTCCCTCAACCCTCACATCATCAATAAAACCATTAAATGAATGTCCCAGCCGAGATTTTTTTCCATGTATTAAATTCCTTTAATTCTTTAAATAATTTATTTTTTATAAATTATTTCTTTATTACCCTTTTATTATAAAATTTATTCACACCTCCCATTACACCCCCTAACCTCTTAAAATAAACCATTACAATATATTTTATATTTTGTTACATATACCAACCCATGATATAGATAGACCTATATATTTACCATATTAAATAAAATAAAAAATAGTATCTCTTTCATATCCATCATTTTTTTTTGATCTATCTAACAATTATAAATATAAAATATAAATGATTTAAATATCGTTCTTTTTTTTATTTTATATTTGTATGGATTTTTTTCTATGTCTATCAATGAATAGATACAGATCCATTTATACATCATCATGCATATCTTGAATATTAAATGAATGTTTAATGCATACTTTTTATTTTTTTGTCCATATTTCTATACATGTTTGAGCATGTTGCATACGTGTGCTCTTTATCTATCATATAAATTATTCATATACATTCATATTAAATATACATAGTATGTCCCAGAATGAGCAAGTAGAATTTGTGGAAAAAAGCATAAATTGTTTTAAAATTAATATGAAAAATAAAAAAAAAATGTAATAAAAACTAAATGTATTTAATGAAATCTTTGAAAAAAAAAAATTAGAAATATTAAATGAAGTCAAATTGATATCATTATAACAGTGAAATAATTATCTTTAAGTACAAATTTACTGAGTGATAGAAATGTCAGGTAGTACCATGACCTTTGTTGATAAAATGCCTTAAAATTTAATAATATTCTTAAGACATTCCATTACTATTATTATTATTATTATTATTATTATTATTATTATTATATGATTATACCATATAGTATTTAAAACTCTAGAATTGTATTTATTTCGAAAATTAATTTTAGTCCTGATTTGTCGAGCTTGTGATAGAGTTCTAATCTTGCTAATTTTAATAAATTAGCTGGAGTGTCTCCACTCGACTATCTCGCAATTTGAATTGGATTAAATAACCTAATATATTATATTTAAATTAAATTTAATTAATTATAAATTATAAATAATAAATAATAAATATTAAACCAGTGCATGTTTGGCTTTTTGTTGATGGCACCATGTCACGTGTTGGCGCGTGAGATTTGCAGTGTTAAAAAATTAATTCTGGTAATTTCAGCGAATCAATCAAGCTGACATTCTATATATAGCAGTTTTATACAATTATTAATCATGTGAAAAATTATCAAACATATATCTTTCTTTTTACGGTCACTTTAGAGGAAAAAAAATCAAAACGTTGTAGGTAATGACCCTCTTCCGGTTGAGCTACATTTCTCAAAAGTTGATAGAAAACTATGAATTTTGAATAATGTCCATGTACCAAATTTCATCATTCTAACTCAAACCGTTTTTGAGTAATCTTGCCTACATACATACACACACACACACAGACATTTTTCTCAACCTTAGTGGAAATGATTCAGCAGGAACCTTCAAAACGTATAAAAACATCAAAATCTCAACATCGAAAATTTTCGTGATCGCAATACTATCTCTGGCGAGATAGTAAAAATATATTACCATGACAAATCAAATGTTAAAAATAAATGATGAATTCTGGTGGCAATTAAAATCAAAAAATACAAAATTAAAGACTATTATATTAATATATATAATATAATAATATATAAAAAAAAAAAATAAAAATATAAAAAAATGTTGTAAGAATAGGAATTGGGACTTACCATAAGGTTGGTTGAAGGTATGTGGTAATTGAAACAATTTCTGATAAATAAATAAAATATAAATTTGTTTAAGATAATTGCTAATTTTAAAATATATAACAGAAAATTAATAAATGTAACTATACTGAAAAATATGCCAATAGCTTATTGTACCCGTCGTTATAATCATATATTTATTAATAACAAATTATGAACATCCTCTGCGCCTGTCAACTTTCCTCCTAAGCGGTGTTGGACCTTTTTCCCGAAGACCCCAGTAAGAGGAAAATTCCCTTTCCAGGATCACGAGCTTAAAAGGCAAGCATGTTAATATATATATTATTCATTTTTACAACTCAAACATTTAAGTTTATTATGGTTGTAAAATTATAAAAACAGATTTGTTTTAATATATAATATTATTTATTATAAATAAATTATATTATTATAAATATTATTATATTTTAAATTAACTATATTAATTTAATTATAATGTCAAATCCTCAAAAATATATGAATTTATAAATATATTATTTATTTTTTCTTAAAACATTCTTTAAAGTCAAAAAAATCAATTTCATATTTATTTATATCTTAAATTTGATATATATATATATATATCTAGTATAATTAATATGTCTACATAGTTGGATAGCATATTTTATTTATTATCATAAATGAGCACTAGGGTTGGCATGCTGACTCAAGATAGAGATGTCACTCTGATGGAGATACTCTTGACACAAGCCTCGTGACACTATCATCATGCATGAGTTTAATTATCTTCTCCAGGCAGGAAAGGAGGAAAGGTACCCTCGCCCTTCTGGCTGACAAATGGCCTGCCGAGGACGACTCGAGATTCATTCACCCTCCGTTCCGAATTTCTTGATAATGAATGATAATGATCTTCTCATTCTCTTCACTTCGTTTTAGATATTATCATCACTTTTTCTTTCATACTCATATTAAAACTATTTTTTTTTTTTTTAATTTTATTTTCTATCAATTTTTTTTTTTTTTATCAATGTAAATCAATTATTAAAACAAGAATTTATGTAAATCAACTATAAAACTCTCTAACATTCTAAATATTTTCAATGAGAACGGAATCTAAGGCATCCAAAACCTTTGTTTTTAATTAAACTATTTCTTCAACAGAATATTAACAATCTTCATAGTTCATGTAATCATAACTTCTTATCCTTTGTCATTGGGGTTAATTTTTTTATTAATAAATTTTTACCGACCGACGATAGTAAGGGAGGTATTGTTTTCACACCAAATTTCACATGTGGAGATTTTTACATATCTCCACGAATCATGCATTTTCTTAACAGAAAAAAGTATTTTTAGCATGATGTCTGTCCGTCCGTCCGTATGTCCGTCCCTATAGATGTGTACAGCCTGAACGGCTGTACCGATTTTGATGAAATTTGGTATATTTACTTAATGCATCAGTGGGATGAATTGATCAACTTTTGGTGCAAATCCGGAAACCGGAAGTGGTAGGATTAGCGATCGACGATAGGAAGGGAAGGGTTATTTTCACACCAAATTTCACATGAGGAGATTTTTTTATATATCACCACGAATCATACACTTTGTATTGGTTTTATCCTCGGGAAAATCATATTTATTTTTTCTTGATTTAAAATTATATGACGTCATCCAGCCATTCATGACGTCACAGCCTGGTCTTACATATATATTTATTCTAAATAAAATTAAATTAAAAATATTTATGTTATCTGTTTTTTTATTACATTAATAGATATATTAAAATTATTTGAAATTGTTTCTGTAGCTGGAAATTAATTTACTTCAAACCATCGGTCGGTTCGGACCTGGCCACAGGTCAACTTATTTTTTATTATGATTATTTCACACTTGACATCTTTTTTTATGCTTGATCATCAGTCAACTTAAAATTATTAATAATAATGTTAATAATAAAATTCATTTATTATTTTATTCTTAAATATACGTAAAACAATTTAAGATTCAATATTAAACAATGAAATAATATGTTTACACATTTTATTTATTAAGCTTATAAGTTCAAAAGTAATTTCACAAATAAAATGGTTGTTTTTTACTATTATATCTCGTAAGAGATAGTATTGCGATCACGAAAATTTTCGATGTTGAGATTTTGATGTTTTTATACGTTTTGAAGGTTCCTGCTGAATCATTTTCACTAAGGTTGAGAAAAATGTCTGTGTGTGTGTGTGTGTGTCTGTGTGTGTGTGTGTATGTATGTAGACAAGATTACGCAAAAACGGTTTGAGCTAGTATGATGAAATTTGGTACATGGACATTATTCAAAATTCATAGTTTTCTATCAACTTTTGAGAAATATAGCTCAACCGGAAGAGGGTCATTACCTACAACGTTTTGATTTTTTTTCCTCTAAAGTGACCGTAAAAATAAAAATATATGTTTGATAATTTTTCACATGATTAATAATTGTATAAAACTGCTATATATAGAATTTCAGCTTGATTGAATCGCTGAAAGTACCAGAATTAATTTTTTAATACTGCAAATCTCACGCGCCAACACGTGACATGGTGCCATCAATAAAAAGCCAAACATGAGCTGGTTTAATATTTATTATTTATTATTTATAATTTATAATTAATTAAATTTAATTTAAATATAATATATTAGGTTATTTAATCCAATTCAAATTGCGAGATAGTCGAGTGGAGACAATCCAGCTTATTTTTTTCTGTTTTTGTTAAACGATCAACCGGTGTTATTACTTATGTATTTAGATCTAAAACAAACATTAAGGAACAGAAGATAAATCAGCATTCATATTTATGATATTTTTCTCTATAATGCTATCAACGGACCAAGTTGCTGACAGTAACAACAGTATTCCTAGTAAGCCTATAGTTCTGAACTAGATTCATCCAATTTTTATTAACTAATTCTTTCTAAAAATCTTTCATTTTCTATTCCATAATTCTAAAAATATTTAAGAATGTATAGACATTATTTAATTATTCATTAAAACTTTGATTTCAGAAATCTGAAGCCACATTCATTATAAGCAACAAAAAAAAAATTGAAGACCACTGCGCACCATTGTAATCATAGATAATTATTTTACTTAATGTTATTTAAAAAAAATCAAATCAAATTTTAGTCATTAGAGGATTGTGCTATAATTAATTACTTTATTTACCTGACGTAATATACAAATATAATATTACTAGCTGCTCAGAGCGCCTTCGGCGCTCTTCACACCTAGACGGGGGCTCCGCCCCCTGTACCCCCGAGTGGTACATAATATTTGGTTGAAAGTAGTAAAAGGTTTTCATCCATTTTGTTTCAATCCTTATATTTCATAAAACATTCATTTCTTTTTGTGTTCTTATTCAAAATATATTTTAATTTAATCAGTAAATTAATTATATATATTATTATTATTGTATATGGTATATCTATCTATCTATGTGGCTCAAAGATACTCGAAAGTTCTTGGCCGCAACAACCACATTTCTCCAAGTGTTCCTATCCTGAGCCCTCTTGTCCCATCTCTCTTACGTCCCTTCCTACGCGTCATTGGTTTTCCAAGCAGACGTTTTCCAATCGGTCTCCTCACCAATATCTTTTTCCTCTCCCATTCTAGCCACGTGCCCTTCCTATCGCAGCTTTTTCCCTTTTATAACCCTAACTATTTCTGAAGATGCAGAGAGGCCATGCAATTTCTTGTTATGCAGTCTCCCCCATTCCCCGGTGACCTCATCTTTCTTTGGCCAATAAATGCAGGGAAGAATCCTATTCTCAAATACTCTGAATCTACTCTCATCTCCCAGGGTCATAGACCATGCATCCCACCCATATAATGCAACAGGCAAAATAATTTTTTTATATATTCCCTTTGATAATAATTTTGAAGAGATAAGCCTCTTTATTGAAAAGATAACAGGCGTTTCCCGATTGCAACCCCGATTTAAATTCTTCTCAAATATTATTATCCTTCGTGATTACATTCAATTTTTCTACATATTCAAATTCTACATTTTGTATCTTAAGATTTTGTATGTTAATACTCTTCCTCTTTGTTACTAAATATTTTTTCTTATCACTATTAATTTCAAACCTCCATTAATTTTTCCTCGCTATCTGTAATTGCAATTCCCGAATCTCCTATTATATTTAAGTCGTCTGGGTAACCTAACATTTTACAATTGATTTCTTCATCTTATTCTTTTTTTACTACCTTCAAGACAAATTTGAAGATCAAAATTTGAAAAAGTTTATCCGGATCTATTGAGTCATGCGTATGTTTTACTAAAGTCTACAAATAATTAGTGAACAGAAATATTGAATTCGCGGTTTTTTCCTATTATCTGTCATAATGAAAATATTTTAATTAATGTTGATCGATTTGGCCTGAACCCGCAATGATATCTCCTAATATTTCCTCCGCCTATGGTTCTTAAGTATTTTCTAAGTTATAATAGTGAAATAGAGTATAATATTTCTTGATCATTACATTTTGATATTTTATTTTCATTGCTAGATTATTATTGAATATTTTTAATTATAATGAAACTTGAGAAAATGCAAAAATAGAGACTTGAGACAATTTATAAAAATTAACGGCATAAAACTATAGATATATATTACCAATATATACATTCATTAATAGTATTAATTTAAATTAATTGATTTATTTGTTTTTTTATTAATTTTTTTATATCATAGTTATTTTCCTCCCTTAAAAGAAACTTATCTAATTCTGTGGTGCTAGGGGATTTGAAAATTATTCGTCGCAATATGAAGATTTCGCTTACAGTTTCTGTCATGTCCGACCTCCGTCCAACAGTTATTTCCCTCAAGTTTCTTGATTCTCTTAATCATGTGATCTATATATTTAATTTTTTTGATTTATTTTATTAAAATTTAAACAAATAAAAATTTTCACTTTGTTAGTTTATATAAATTTCAATTTAAACTGATTGTGAGTGATACGCTTTGCTAATACTCTGAATAATTTGTGTATAGAAATATTGAACGTTCTTAGCGAGATTTTTTAACCTTTAACTTTCAAATAGAAAAGAAATAATATTCAAATATATAGAAAGAATAAATAAATTAATAAATTAAATATGATCTAAATATTTTATTAAATTAATTAAAATGGGAACTTTTAGAATAAATGATTTAATTGAATTGATATTTGAATATTAGAATTTAAAATTAAAAGTGAAATATTATAATAATTCTTTGATTGGGAATCGCTATGATAATTCATTGTTTAAAATGATTCCGCTAGAGCTAGTGAGCCGCGAGATGCTCTTGAATGAACAACACGGAGAATTATATAAACTTTAAAAAATTAATTTCTGCGGTTATTGATAAGATATAAATAAAATTTATAGCCTATGTTACTCTAGACTCTAGAGGTATATAAGAATATTGTGATGTAATTTCATAGAAATCGGTTCAGCCAATTCTGAGTCTATAAAATAGTAATTTTCCGGACAGAAAGACAGACAGACAGACCGACAGACAGACATGAAAAATTCTAAAGTCACTTTTGGATTCTAGAGGTCATGAAACGCGAAGATATGCAAAAATTTTTAAATTCTGAGCAATGTGCAGACAAAAAAAAGGTTAAAAATAAAGGAAACAAAATCGAATGATATGAGGAAAACACAATATATCTTATTCCATTTCATGAAGGATATAAAATCTTGTGAAAGGAGAAGAAAACATCAATATATAAAATAATGTTTTATTTATACGAAAACCTTTATTTACTGTAAATATGAAAAAATAGAGAATTTGAAAAAATTTATTGAAAATTACTTTTCAAATCAAGATTCCATTGAGATTTGTGTCGAATTTTATCAATAAAGTTGTAGATTTAGAATCTGTGTTCAATATTATATATGAAGGTTCCAAAAATTTTAATGATGATATACTACTGTAAAAATGAAAATGTGCAGGTGAATATAAAAAAGTTAGTATTAGATACAAATTAAAAATAATAAATATATAAATACCATATACCTAAGTATGTATATCTATAGACTATAATAATTATAAAATTACTTAAATTAATTATATTGTATTTTGTAAATATTGAATGTAAATATTTATTTTTTTTTTTTTTTTCAGCAATTAACTATAAATTTAAATGAAAGCTAAATAACAAAAATATTTGTAAAAGGGTTACTTTCCACTGCATTTAGTAATCAAAATTGCACTGGTAAATGGTTCTTGTATTCAAATCATTTAAGCTGTGAGGGTAAATGATCCTTGTTCATTCGATCCAATAAAAAGAATGGATACTTTAAAATAAAACAAAAAAAATTTAATGAAAATTTTCTCTCTCATTCTTTGAGAGTGTGCATATAGAAATATAAAATATATATTTTATTAATATTATTCACTCATTAAGTGAATTAACGAGTAGGTATCTTTTTTTTCATTAACAATAAGAGAACCGTGCTAGATTAGTCCCAAATGTACAATTTTCTTTTTCCCACTTTCAATGGAGTTAATGGTTTAAAATAAGGGCTGATATTTACTCGGAGAAAATTATCTATTTTAAGCGCGATTAACTAATTAAGTATTTTATTATGACATCGTTTATTTTGCACGATTAAACAGCTATTTTTATTTCTTTCTACTCTATTTCCTTATTAAAGAAAATATTTAATTTAATCAAATAAGTGAATTTGAAAAAATTTAAAAAAAATATATTAATAATAATCTTTCCCAATAATTTATATATAACGTATTTTTTATTGATACTATTTCCCTTTACTTGATAGCAATAGTAACTATGGTAAACATATATATATATTTATCCGTTCATCTTTTAAGCCACTCAAGTCATTCAATTCAAATCATCTTAATATTTTTTTTTTATGAAAAATTAAAATTTTAAATAACAGAAAATACTTAGGATTCCCAACGTGGGGCCCACGCCACAAAGGGGATAATTGGATTGTCAAGGGGGGTAATTCGAAAATGGACTCGACACATGTTTAACCCTTTTTAATATTAAAAATTATGTAGATGTTACATGTTAGGGGACGTACGAATTTTAGAAGGGCTTATGTAGGGCATGGTACAAAAAAGGTTGGGAAACAGTGCATTAGATCTATCAACCAAACCTGAATTAAAAAATAAATAAACTAAAATATTTTATAAAATTTTTAAATTTTAACTTTTTTCTTTTACAATTTATAATGCTTTTATATTATGTTTTAAAAAAATCAGTAATATATTCATATATTATTTGTTTACCAACAACAACAAAAAATAAATATAATATTATAATGTATATTTTCATTTAGTAAAATTTATTATTATTTTTAAATATTTTCTAAGATATACGATATATATATATGAAAAAAATATAAAAACAAACTTTTAGATCCATTTATGTTTTTTAAACGAGATAAGTAGATTTTTCTATAAAATTGTCTTTTATAATTCATAATAATGTCCTTTGGGTTAAGTACTCGATATTGTACTTTAAACTTTGTCCCATTTCAAATCATAAAGTAATATAAACGCTTTTAAAGTTAACTTGTAATAGGGTCCAATTTTAGCATCACGTAACCGACATCCACTTAATGGGCGACAATCTAGGCCCACTTAGGGACTTCCAGGAGCCCTAACATCCCTGGAGACTAATTGATTTATTTGAACAGATAGTCCAGGTTAATTAACAACAAATACCCATCTCACTATGGTATATATATATATATATATATATTATAAACACTCTTACATATATATTGTCGAATATAATAGGCGATGAGATGATGGAGAATATAAATCGATCCCATCGTGGGTAATATCTTTTGATGAGATGCTGATTTATCGAGCTAATTGTCAGCCTCGGAATCGTGATAGGAAAGTCATTAAATGGACACCCATTTGCGATAAATAATCAACGGCTATCCCATCCCCGTCCTCTAAATTCTCCTTTTATATATCTCACTAATGGTTTAATTTATTGCAATTTATTATCTTATTTTATTATCTTTTTATATTATAAATCTTTGTAAGATACAATAAAAATAAACTATTACGAATTTGCATTATAGAAATCTCATTGATCTTGGGCGATAGTACAGAAAATAAATATATTATTATTTAATATTTTAATTAAAATATAAGTACTCATTTGATGCGATGCTCACAGCTTGTTAACACACATTCTTGTGGTCCCGTATTCAACCCAGCGTCCCGGATCAAAATCGGGTTGTTACTTGATAAAAAGTAGCCCCTCGGATCAAGAAAATCAAGGTAAATGCCAATTGGACTCGTTGTGCTGATCATAGGACACCTAATTTATATAACCGACTGGATAGGTGCTGTACTTGAGTAGGATGCACACAGGATTTTTAGATATTTACGTTTTTGTCTTTCTAATAAATATTTTTTTTTATGAGTATATTTTTACTTTTTAATTTATATTACTCT
Source organism: Labia minor (assembly GCA_963082975.1). Classification (NCBI taxonomy): domain Eukaryota; kingdom Metazoa; phylum Arthropoda; class Insecta; order Dermaptera; family Spongiphoridae; genus Labia; species Labia minor. Next base: position 69,846,622 of record OY720349.1, on the reverse strand, counting down.
TCTTGGAACTTGAAAGAATAAATCAAAGTTTGTAAATATTTAAAAGATATTTCGATAGATGTCAGAGATTACTGGTAATTTAACTGTACTTTTTTAATAAAAATATGGGTTTCATATATTAATGAGAGGTAAAGAGTTTCACAATTCATATGTAATCTAGAGCATATCTAAATAATTGTAAAAATCTCATTTAAGGCTCTCAATAGAAGGCCAAAACCGTGTTTATATGAGGGTTTTAGGGTGAATCGTACTATGGCTTTATTTCCACACCCTTCCTCTTTCCTCATCGTTTCAGATCAAAAGGGCCCATTTTCATGCCCTCTCATTTGTACAAAAGTTCATATAATTTATTTTCTAAATTATCTAAAATCGTGGTGTATCAACTTAAATAGTAATCATTTTTTCTGCTATTTTAGTTAAATTATTACTTCAATTTATATAGACCACCATTAAATGAAGACATTACAAATTAAAAAAAATGTTAAAAAACGTTATAAAGTTAATTATAAAGTTGTCATACCAGCTACTCAGAACGCTTCTTTTACCCCTTTCAGTGTCTCCAGTCGACAATCTCGCAAATTCGAATTGGATTAATAAACACATATATTATATTTGAATTAAATTTAATTAAAATTAATAAACAATATTTATTAAACCAGCGCGTGTTTGGCTCTTTATTGATGGCACCAGGTCACTTCAAGTCACTTCCTGTCACTTCCTGGCGCGGGATTGCCAATCGACGTGTTAAAAAATTAATTCCGGTACTTTCAGCGATTCAATTAAGCTGAAATTCTATATATAGCAGTTTTATACAATTATTAATCATGTGAAAAATTATCAAACATATATCTTTATTTTTACGGTCAGTTTAGAGGGAAAAAAATGAAAACACGTGGTAGATAATAAACCCTTCCAAATGAGCTACATTTCTCAAAAGTTGATAGAAAACTAAGAATTTTGAACAATGTCCGTGTACCAAATTTCATTATTGAAGCTCAAACCGTTTTTGCGTAATCTTGTCTACATAAACACTTCTTCTCGAAATCAAAATCTCGACATCGAAAATTCGTGATCACCATACTATCTCTGGCGAGATATTAATTAATTACATTTCACCTTATTTTGGACATAAAAATAAATTTATAAAAAATAAAATGATTAATTATTTAAATAAATACTGATTTATAAATATTTTTATATACCTTTAATAAACTAACTAAAAGAACAAAACTGAATTAGAAAAAATTTAAAAAACCTCAATTATGCAAATAAATGCCTGTAAAAACATAAATATATGTATATAAAGTATTAATCAAATTTAACTTAAATCCAATAAACAATTCAAATACAAGTTCTAAAATAAAGTATACTATTATTAAGTTTATAATGTTTTTTTACCAGTTGTCTAGATAATTTGATTAAAAATTTGTTATGTTGATTGTTTGTTAGTTAAATGTAACCAACCAAAGAATTTATTTGAAAAAATCCAAATTTATTTAAATAAAATGATTAAATAGATTGTATGATTATTTCCAGACAAACTCTGTATTCATTAATGCTTTACATTTTTATAAAACAGTTCTTATGAAGGTGCAATTTATTAATGATAGAGTATAACTACCTCAATAAGCCCATTAAAATAAATTTAAATAAATGAAACAATACTTTATCTTTAAATTAATAAATTTTTTGAATATTGTTATTAACTTTTTATTGTTTAATTTGAATTTCAAATTATTATATACTATATACCTATTTATTAGACTTTACAAACTCTTTTAAAAATATTTATAATATATATATATATATATATATATTATAAATCCGACACATATCATTATTATCATGTTTTTATTTAATAAAAGTAAATATATTTTTCGAATATTTATTTAATTATTTTTCTATTTATAAAAAGGAATATTTTCTTCTCTGATTAATTCAGTTCAATGATACCCCTAAATCAAATTTATTATTCACTATAGAAATAAATACAACCCATAAAAACCAAATATTATATTAATTTCTATATTCAAAGCGCCATTGATGGCAAGTTCACTTCTCAAATGACAGAGTTATTTTTTTCTTTTTTTTTTTTTCTCTCCATAGTAATATTTGAATTGAATCGTTACTTTTCCAAAACGCTATTCATATATAGTTTCATTTGTAAAATTTCAAATAGAATATAATAATATGTTCCTGTTTTGTAAAAGAGCTCTCTTATTGTAATTCGTTCTAATAGCCTGCCTTCTCAATGTTTAGACTCTCCATTGTGTTTGTTTGCGCACCGACACTATAGTCACAGGGTTAAATTTTGTATAAATGTTGTTGTCATGTATATGCAAATAAGCGCGCAATATTTTTGTTTTCTTTAGAACCTCAGTTGAAAGGCACTTTACATAACAAAAATCATATAGAAATATTCTCTAAAGAAATTAAAATAAACGATTTATATAAATATACATATATAGCAATTCTAGAAATCATATCTTATCATTATAAAATGAAATTTGAACTTCACATTAATGTTATATTTGTTTGTTTATTTTCTTCCTTTAGTAATATATATAAGTATTGTAATATATAAATATAAAAATGCTTTTTTTTGTATACATGTATTATGAGACGGAAATTTAGAAAGTTATTTGTTTGAGCACATGGCACACAGTATATAAAATATAACTTTCTATAGAATAATTGTTTAAAAAAAAAACAGGGAAATACCCAGATGATATACGTCTTCGTTACCCCAAGAGGGAGAGAGGGGTGGACAATTTTGCCAAGTGGCAAAGGAGGGGACGATTGGCTTCGACATATTTTAGTCAGTCTTGATCAAGAATTGAGGAAGGAGACACGAACATTTTCCTGGCTGGAAGGACATCCAATACACAACCCCTTTTTGAAAAATGTTGCTGCCCACTCGATGATCCAAATAAATCCGCCGGACGACACTCAAGACTCAAGTCTCCAATGAATTCTTAATTCCTTAACTACACAATATACGAACTGTGGTCGACCATTGGTAATTAATAATAATAATTTGCAATTGTGAAATATAAATTAAATTCCATTTAATTTATATTTATATTTCTAAAGGTACCAGTCAATTTCATATAACTACTTGTTATCTATATATTTTGTAATATTAATTCTTATAGTTTCTTATTAAATACACATAATTTTTAGTTATAAAGTTATAATATAAATAAGCATTTTTAATTGAATCTATTCAATCTTATCATTTCCCATATCAACCTTCGCGGATTCAATAACCCTTTATTATTCTAAATTGATCCAGAATGCTACCAAATTAATTAAACTTATTTTCAACCCAATTTTTCTCATAAACTACCTTACAATTTTCCTCCCATACACGACAGTATATATATAAATATGTTATATATTATTATTACTTTAAGTACTGTATCATCGAACAATTTTTGTACACTTCTTACAAACTTGAAGAACGATTGAAAAGTATATTTGTATAAATATATATTCTTTACAATAGAAAAAATAATTTAAGTAAATTGGTTAATTATTATTATACTACAGTAAAATTGAATATACTCTCTTCAGAAATCCCTTGAGGAGGGGAAGTCATACAAGTACTAATTATTATTATTTTCGATGTCGAGATGTGTGTGTGTGTGTGTCTATAGACAAGATTACGCCTAAACGTTTGGAGCTAGAATAATAAAATTTGGTATACAGGCATTATTCAAAATTCATAGTTTTCTCTCAACTTTTGAGAAATGTAGTTCATCCGGAAGAGGGTCATTACCTACAACGTTTTGATTTTTTTTCCTCTAAAGATATATGTTTGATAGTTTTTCACATGATTAACAATTGTATAAAACTGCTATTTATAGAATTTCAGCTTGATTGAATCGCTGAAACTACCGGAATTAATTTTTTAACACGTTGAATGGCAATGACGCGCCAACACGTGACGTGGTGCCATCAACAAAGAACCAAACACGTGCTGGTATAATAAATATTATTAATTAATTTTAATTTATGATTTATAGTTAATTAAATTTAATTTAAATATAATATATGTTATTTAATCCAATTCAAATTGCGATATAGTCGAGTGGAGACACTCCAGCTTATATAATTACTAATTAATAAAATTTATTAGGCCATTTAAAGAATATATTTAACATATATAAACCAAAAAATCTAATATTTCTTTATTTGAAGTCATATTCTATTTGTTTAGTTTAATAAAATTTTGAAATTTTTTCATCCTTCCTTGAATGGTTTGAAATATTAAACATTTTATTTTTAATTGTTTTTACATCCATATATATATATATATATATATATATATATTAAAATCCATAAATATAATCCGTTCTTTTTAATCAAAATTCAATTTCTTACCTTCCTTGTTTAATTCGATTTTACTCGTAAGCAGCTTATTGATATAAAATCTGATTAAATTTTATTTCTCAATATTATTTATAAAGATTTCCGAAATTGTGACCTAAATTTCAACTTATCTAATATTTTAATGGAATCTAAGAAGGGGATGATGAGTGGGGAGGATGATACGAGTGAAGTGAGGAGGGCTTGGAGGGAGAAATGATGGTTCGAGGCGAGATGGTGAGGTAGTTAATCAAACATCTTCCGCTTTCAAGTCTATTAGATATGCATAGGTATATATCTTTAATTTAATTTTGAAAGTCGCTCGTTCGTTTAGAACTTTTTCTTTTTAACTTTCCTTTGCCGCGATTATGCATAGTACTTACTATTAGTACTTTTCCCAATGGAGGCAATCTATTTATCTTAATGAGTTAACGAAAATGCATGTTAGAGCAGGGTTCTGAAATAAATTATTTAAGTTGAGAGCGGTGTAGTGGAATATTGATACATTCGAAGGCTGGCCTAATTGATGGTTAATTCGGTCGTCAGACGCCTTGTCTCGTCCTGCGAATAATAGATTCGCCGCATGCTTTCGAATAATTCAGCCTCGTCGCTTTCAATATGTTTGTCTTTACCATGAATAACTAAATAGGAGGCTGTGTGCGCGACCCCACGAGGATGTCTTAAGGTGCAACCAACGGAGGGAGGGATGCTTAACCCGTAATTAAATATTACCGTGTGCAAAACTACCCTTACCACCACGAGGAAAATAAATCCCTCAGGGTGGAGACAAAGAAATTGAATTTTAACCAGCATTAGTTGTTTTTATTTATTCTTTATTCTTTATTCTTTATTAGTATCCCTTTTTTTTACTCAATATATTGATCCTACTCTTTTAAATCTTTAATCAATTATTGATCATTTTCAACATTATTAATAATTCTTCATTTATAATTTTTCATGACTTTTTTTTTTATCAATTCATCGTTCAATAATGTTCAAACCCCAAATAATCATCAATAATTACTATCTCTCCAGAAAATTTTCGATGTCGAGATTTTGATGTTTTTATACGTTTCGAAGGTCCCTGAGTCATTTTCATTAAAGTTGAGAAAAATGTCTCTCTGTGTGAATGTGTGTGTATGTAGACAAGATTACGCAAAAACGGTTTGAGCTTCAATAATGAAATTTGGTACACGGACATTATTCAAAATTCGTAGTTTTCTATCAACTTTTGAGAAATGTAGCTCATTTGGAAGAGGGTTATTATCTACCACGTTTTCATTTATTTTTCCTCTAAACTGAAAATAAAGATATATGTTTGATAGTTTTTCACATGATTAAAAATTGTATAAAACTGCTATATATAGAATTTCAGCTTAATTGAATCGCTGAAAGTACCGGAATTCATTTTTTTACATGTTGACTGGCAATCACGCGCCAGTACGTGACGTGGTGTCATCAACAAAGAGCTAAACACGCGCTCTTTTAATAAATAATATTTATTAATTTTAATTATATTTAATTTAAATATAATATATGTGTTAATTAATCCAATTCAAATTTGCGAGAGTGGGGACACTCCAGATTTTTTTTAATAATGAAAAAGAGAAAATGAATGAAAGTGTATAAGATATGTTATTTTGCTAATATAGGGTAAATTTGAACAAGATGAAAATATCTATACATATTTCATATAAAATAACATATATTTATAATAAAACAAAGTAATATCAAAATATAACCAATTTACTTTGATAGGAATAGGTTTTTATATTACTATGAAGGTTTTAAGGACAATAGATAAGATAATTTGTGTTAAATATCAATCATCTCTATTTATTTTTATCCTAATTATGAAAATTATAAAACATTAATGAGTATAGAGAGATATTCACTTAAACTCAAGATGTCCCATTTCCCCTAAACCTTCTAACTAAAACTTTACTTGAAGAAATAAGAACGGTTGCTTTGTATATTCGTGAATATATCTAAAAATTCCATTTTCTATATCAAATCATTGATAATCATTATTTAAATGTATTTATAATTAATTTATATAAAAAAAAATTAATTGTATATAATATTATATTTATATATATTCATCAATTTATATAATAAATAAAATTATAATATATTTTTCCTTCCTAATCGCTTAATTTTTTTTTATTTTTGTTTAAAATGAAATTAAAATAATAAAAGTATTATATATAGAAATAATTTAATTAGCATGTAAAGTATATTAAAAATAAATACGGTTTTAAACAAATTGTTTACTTTATTAAAATTATTAAAACCTTTACAAATAGAGTTGAATGATAATCTAAAAAAAAAAAAAATTAATTCTTTTGAAACCTCGAAACTCAATTAAATTAGAAAGGTCTCGTTCAAAGAATTGTTTGAATTTCTAGATAATCTTCTATATATATAAAAAAAGGTTTTTGTCTGCACATTGCTCAGAATTTAAAAATCTTTGCTTATCTTCGCGTTTCATGACCTCTAGAATTCAAAAGTGACTTTAGAATTTTTCATGTCTGTCTGTCTGTCTGTCGGTCTGTCTGTCTGTCCGGAAAATTACTATTTTATAGACTCAGAATTGGCTGAACCGATTTCTATGAAATTACATCACAATATTCTTATATACCCCTAGAGTAACATAGGCTATAAATTTTATTTATATCTTATCAATAACCGCAGAAATTAATTTTTTAAAGTTTATATAATTCTCCGTGTTGTTCATTCAAGAGCAGCTCGCGGCTCACTGTCGGCCTAGCGAAATCATTTCAAACAATGAATTATCATAGCTATTCCCAATCAAAGAATTATTATAATATTTCCCTTTTTATTTTAAATTCTAATATTCAAATATCAATTCAATTAAATCATCTATTCTAAAAGTTCTCATTTTAATTAATTTAATATAATACTAGATGTGAAGAGCGCCTTCGGCGCTCTTCACATCTAGACGCCCCCTGTACCCCCGAGTGGTACATAGTATTTGGTTGAAAGTAGTAAAAGGTTTTCATCCATTTTGTTTCAATCAGTATATTACATAAAACATTCATTTCTTTTTGTGTTCTTATTTAAAATATCTTTTAATTTACAGGAAGACAGACAGACATGAAAAATTCTAAAAATAATATTAATAAAAAAATAATATTAAATTGTATATACATTTAAAAATTAGAATTTTTGAATATGTTTAAATTTTAACAAATGTAATCAATCATATGCATTAAGAATTGGACATTGTGAAAATAAACTTGGTATTAAATTTAGAAAAAACTACTGATATATAGAATATATAGACTATTCGAATATAATTTAGAACACTTTATCTCCTATTTTAACTTTAAAAAAACGGAGTGTTAAAAAAATAAGATGCCTTATGGATGGGTAAATGAATTAGGCTAGAAGAGGACGCAATTTATAATTTTCTTCTAATTCAGAGTTAGGACACAAATTGGACAACATTATATCAAATCTCGCTAAGAACATTCAATATTTCTGTACACAAATTATTCAGTCTTTCCAAAGCGTATGAATCACAATCAGTTTAAATTTAAATTTATATAAATTAACAAAGTGATTTTAAATTAAATTTTGAGTAATGTGCAGATATATCACGTTAAATATATATATATATTATATATTAATAAATAAAATATCATTCATAATATGAATATGAAATAAAAAACAAATATGATATTTTTCTATTAAAATAATTATTAAAAAAAATCAGTAAATCATTTGAGACTTTATTACAATGATGGTAGAGGTGATGTTAATTGATCGCTTTATATTGGTGAATTATGATAATTTCAATAGAAAATAGACTTACGTTTTTGATATAGTAGAGAGAGAAAGAAGGTCATCGCCGCCCGCCTGGTTTGAGTTGGCACGCGCACTCACACAACGAAATCGACTGACTGACTGACTGAGCGAGCGTTCATTCGACTAGGAGCCCCTGGCATTTAGGCAACCGGCAATACAAGCCACCCAATTTAAACTTGAAATATTTAAATAGTATACTCTATTATAAATATTAATCGAATTAATTCTGCATCTAATATTTACATAAAAATTTTAAAATAAATTTATATATTTGAATTTTCTAATATAAGAAACGAATGGTTATCAATTTTAATGGAATTTAGAAAAAAAAATAAACAAATAAAAATTTTAAAAGAAACTATTGGAAAATAAAATATGAATTATAGTATAATATCAAGATAATATCAAGATGATAGATATGTCATATATATTAGGTTTTTTTGGAATATTGTTTTGATATTTTCATAAATGGGTTTAAATAGAATTAATAAAAATAGAAAAGTAAAGAGCTATCAAAAGATGATTTAATACGAAATAAAAAAAGAAAATTTAAACAAAATTTATACAAAAATGATTAAGGTACCTTAAGTCTATACCAGTCTATGCCAGTAGGTATAGATGATTATTAAGAATAAGTAAATTTGAAAATTTACTTTATTTAATAAGTTAAATTTATATAAATTAAGAAAGTGAAAATTTTTATTTGTTTAAATTTTATTAAAATGAATAAAATAAAATTAAATATATAGATCACGTGATTAAGAGGAGCAAGGAACTTGAGAGAGAATAAGTGTTGGATGGAGGTCGGACATAATAGAAACTGTAAGCGACTAATAATTTTCAAATCTCCTAGCACCACAGAATTAGATAAGTTTCTTTTACGGGAGAAAATTAACTATGATCTAAAAAAAATAATAAATGAACTTAATAATAATAAAAAATCAAATAAATCAATTAATTTAAATTAATACTATTAATGAATGTATATATTGGTAATTTATCTATAGTTTTATAACATTAATTTTTATAAATTAATTTTTATAAATTGTCTCAAGTCTCTAACTTTGCATTTTCTCAAAATTCATTATAATTAAAAATATTCAATAAAAATCACAAGCAATGAAAATAAAATATCAAAATGCATATTTAGAAATAGTTAGGGTTATAAAAGCGAAAAAGCTGCGATAGGCAGGGCACGTAGCTAGAATGGGAGAGGAAAAAGATATTGGTGGGGAGACCGATTCGAAAACGTCCACTTGGAAGACCAAGGACGCGTAGGAATGGACCTAAGAGAGATAGAATAGGGGATCAGAATAGGGACACTTGGAGAAATATGGTTGTTGCGGCCAAGAACTTTCGAGTACCGTGGAGCCACAGAGATAGGTAGACAGATATAACATATACAATAATAATATATATAATTAATTTACTGATTAAATTAAAATATATTTTAAATAAACACACAAAAAGAAATGACTGTTTTATGTAATATACTAATTGATTATAGTATATAATAAATATAATATATTTATTAAACAAAATCATACCGTACAAATAATAATAATAATAATAATAAATAAAAACCGTTAAATCTGAAAGATCTGCAAAATTTTCAAAATTTATATAAATTCAGAAATATTAGAAATATATACAATTTCAATTATTCTTTATATTTCCAAGTGCCTTTTTGTCATTTGTACAAAGATATATTTATATATTTCAAAAATAATTAGAATTTTAAATATATTTAAATTTGTTATTAAAAAAAATGATTTAGATTATTTTAAAATTTTTACATACAACTTTTTCTATTTTTAATTTCTAAAAAGAGTTTATTGATAAAAAAAAATGGACAAATGTATTTTTTTTCATACAGTTTTATACCGTTAAGTACAGAGAATCTACCCCTCTGTTAACTCAAAATGCATTCCCTATCTTCCTCTTTTCTCTTCTCTACCTTCACTTACTTTCTCATTTACATTTATCAATTTTCTTATAGATACACCCTCTGGGCAAAAACCACCTTATTTTTACTCTCACCCTCTTTTATTTCCTTATTTCTTTCTATTCATATTTTCATTGTAACATATTTCGAAGCTTTTGTTTCATCATTTTCCCTCTTTGCATCCCCTTCCCCTTCTCCTTCTCTTCAACCTGTTTCTTTATACGTACACTACAATGTGCTTTCAATATATACACAATCAAATTCATTTTCAATTTATACCAAATTGATATCAATTTCTACTTCTTATTTAAATTGTTTTTATACAATTGACAAAATATATAATATTCCTCATAAAACATGAATCTACACATATTTCTTAATATTTACTTACATTTTAATGAGATATAGATCTAAATAGATTTTTATATTTTTTAATAATATTTATTACAGTTTATGACACTTGTTACTTAGATCAATTGTTATTAATTTGTAATCATTGCAATAAGTTAATATTGAGATTAGAATTAAATAAAAATAGATTTTGCTATTTTTAATATTATATATTCAAGAAAGACTGTCAACTGTCAACTATTTTTTTTTCTTTACAATTTTAATAAAAATAAACAAATCTTTCTCTCTCTTATATAAATAATTTTTATTTACAAAACTTATTTTTCATTTTTGAATTTATCTTTAATTTATTGAAATAAATATACTTAATCTAAAAAAAAAATAAAAAAAAACATTACTATGAAAAGAGAAATTATAAACAAACTAATTATTATTTTAAATCTATAATTAAATTATAATTAAAACAAATTACCATAATATTATTTCACTTTTACTTCCTTATTTCTTAATATTTCTACATTCTTAAATATGTTTTTTAGAATTACCCGTATACTGAGATTTATATCAATTGGTCTAATTCTCTAATCAAAATACATTTAATATTTCTTTGTAATTGTATAATATATACCTACATATATATATCTATATAGGTATGTATAATATATTATGCACAATACCATTTCATTGTTTAATTCAATAGCTAGAAGCGCCTGGAAGTTAGACACCCGACTATTACATTTTACCTTGAGGGAGATTTTGAGATTTGAGATTACAATTTCAGCTTTGTTCTATTTATTTCATTTTATATAGAGTTTAAATGATTTTATCTCGAATTTTAAGAGATAAGAAAATATACATATACATATCAAAGGTTAAAAAATGGAAACTATATTAAGAATCAAATACCTTTTAATGTTCAATTAAATCGATTGTTAAAACTAATATATTCGTATTTATATATTTATATGTACTATATAAATAGAATTCTTTATTAATTTAAAATATCATTAAATTGTTTATTCAGATATTTTTCATAATGAAGTTGTAGTTAATTTGAAAAAATATAAAATAAAATAAAAAAGATATCGACAAGTAAGTATTACTTTAAGTATTAATTTAAATTTAAAATTAAATAACCAGAATATTGGTTTGTTTCTGTGAATTCCGTTATTTTTTTTTAATGTAACTTTTAATAAAATATATTTAAATAATATTATAATTTTCTAAAATAACTAAATTATTATGTGATATTAATAAGTAAAGAAGTATTAAAAGTTGATTATATTGATACATCAGTAGTCCTTTTTTATTTTCTGTGTATTGGCTAAATAAACTTTGCAATTGACAAAAACCTTGTGTCCATCCGATTTACTTCTCTATTCTTGAATCATATTTTTAATTTCAGATTTTCAGAAGTTGGTTAAATAATTGTATAATTATTTGTATATTTTTGTAAAATTTATTTTTTTTATATCACTTCAGTTATATCCCAATTATTAATTTCAACATACGGTAAGTAACATTATTTATAAATGATTAGATTACAATAATTAAAAAAATCTCTAAGTTTATTTTCAAAATTGTTATTTTTTTAATTTCCTTTTTTATAAACTCAGACAGTTAAATTTTGCGTAATAAAATATTTATTATTAAATAATATATTTATTTATTATAAGAATTATATTTATACTACTATATTTAATAGTAAAATTATTATTAATTATTAATTATTTAATTATTAATTATTAATATATAATAAAAACACTTTTTTATTTTCAAAATTGAACTTCTTCTAACACAAAAATGAAATTGATTTATTTAATATAATTAAAATTTTAATACGAAATACCAACGAGTTTTAAAACCTAAATAATCTGATTAAAAGTTCTAAATAGGTACTATTCTATTTTTCCCCCCTTTGATGTTCGAATGAAATGAAAAGGGAAGAGAAACAGAGTTGGGGAGAAGGGAGTGGATTGGATCAGAGGCATAAAAAGAGAGGGTGAGAAACATAAGGAAAAGAGAAGGAAATACTGAAGTTTATTATATATATGTCCAAAAATATTAATAGTGAGATTGATAAGACTTCAGAAATAATAAACAAGTTTTATTTTTCTGAAAAAAATAATGAAAAGATATAAGCAGACTGAGGTGTAGGGGAGATGTTGGTTGTATCTGACTCGTGTTCATGATAAATAATTAATCATCACCGATTCATTATTCGTTGTCAGAAATTTGAAAGCAGCTTAATTTTCAATTAATATTTATATGCATCGTCACAGATTATTTGGATTTCATTTATATATAAATACATTTTCGTTTAAGAGTTACTAATCCATTTATTTTAATCCCACCGCTGAATAAAAAAATTTACTCTTTCAAATGGAGATTAAATATCCAATGTGTTTTTAATTTCCAGTCCAATATATGCCTATTTGAGTCAATTTGAAATCGATTGTAAACCCATCCATCAAGCTCAAGTGTTAATTGTGCTGAATCACAACACACATTTTTATATTGAGTTCATTTCTCAATTCGCTCATTTTTCATAATAAACAACACAGAATCAATTTATTTTGAATAAAACTAATTTTAATTGAGAAATTAATTATTATAATACATTAAAATAATATTTTGCAACCGTAGACAGACTCGCTAATATATATATATAATGTATTATATATGAGCGTTCTTTAGTGTCTGTTACAACAACAAAAATAAATAAATAGTGAAGTAAATTCTCTATGTAATCATTCGTAGCTTAAATGAGGTAGTCCTGTACTAAGGACCTTTAAAGCGAGATTTCAAATTTCATCAAGTTAAGTAAGAAAGTTAAACATTTAAAATATAAAGGCTAAAATATGTAGCTTCTCCATTGAAAAAATAGAGAGTACAAAGTTACAAAACTTATTATTATTATTATAAATTATTTTTTAATGTTTTTAGGAATTTTTTTAAAATCCATAGAAATATTTGAATATTAGTTGATTTTTATACTTAAATATAATTTTGGTGACATGAGTGTTTTTTTTTTAATTTTTTAATTAACAAAATATATATAACGTAATTATTATAAAATATAATTTATTTAATAAGTAATTTATTATCTATTTTTATTAAAATGAATCCATATTCACATTTACATATAAAAGTTTTATAATATTAAATAAATATTATTGAAATGTGACAAAAAGCTTTCTATTAAAAATGAAAAAAACGTACAAATCTTTTTATTTTTTTTTATTTTTGAATTTTACGATATTGTATAAATAAAATAAATAAAATTCGCTTTTAATTTATTTTACTAATTATTTAATTGATTAACAGTTAATCACTAAAATCATTTAAATAAATTTGATTTTCACTAAATTGCTATAGTTAGTGATTCTCATTCATAAATTTATTTATTTCGTTTGCAATGACTCTTTTGCAACCAAAATTGAATTCATTATTAAAACATAATTTTATATAAAGTATGGGCAATAGCTTGAATTAAATTATAATGTTAAATGTAATTATTTGTTATATTATAAATTACAATCAAAATTAATAAAATAAATTATTTTAAAACTATATATATATATATATATATAAGATAATATAAAAAAAAATTAAAAAAGTAAAATTATTTTTCAATATGGTTTATTTTTTCATGAAAAATATTAATACTACTAAATGAATAATAAATTATATTTTTTTTATTCAAATTTTAAAAATTGAATTAAATATTGCCCCCCCCCCCTCTCTCTCTTTATCCACCTTCAGTTCAGAACGATTTGATGCTATCAATCATTTGCAATTCAAGTTTCGATCATCTCGTTGCACCATTTCTAGTGTGTTTTATTTTGTTGAAAATAGAATTTATCATAGCAATGTTAAACTGTTGTATGTCGGCTGTTGATGTTAGCGAGAGGGGTGAACACATTCCGGGAGTAACGGTGGGTGGTAGAGAGGGGGGGATTGATGGTGGCGGGAAACAGAGAGTCGTTGCTTGGATAAATAATAGAAATGTATAAAAGAATAAATCAAGTTCTTTTTCTATATAAACCGTGAGGTGTGGGTGAGATGGCTGTCTTGTTTGATTTATTTTTTCAGTAATTATATATTTTTTTTTTTTTTTTTACTTCTGAAATCATGTCTGATAACCAGTTGATGACAGTTGGATTAAAAGTTGTGGTAACTTGCAAAAACTTATTGTTCCATGGTTGTTTGTTGTTTATATATATACATTATGCTCATGGAAATGTAATAATGATTTTTTAAACTGACTTCTGTTCTTTCATCAATATATTAAATGCGAATTGATTTATTTATAGTTTCTCATTTCTTTATTCATATCTGGGTTAAAAAAAAATCAACCAACATATTTATATATTTTGAAAATTAATTTAAGAAAATGATTTATGTTGTTGTTGTGTGTGCATATATATATATATTATTTTGGTTTATTTAGTCAGAGTGAATCAATACTTATTTCAATGCAATTTTTAAATCTTGGTTAAAATTAATATTTTAACTTTTTTACTTGAAGAATAGTTAAAATTTCTAGAAAAAGAATATACAAATAAAATAATATTCAAACATGGAGGTATGGAGTAATGGAGTAACCATGACGCTTGTTTTAAGTCGTGGGAGGTGGCACCAAAAAATTACGGAGAAATTCTTGTCGTCTATATTGTGTGTACCAAAACATTGAATTTTTCATATGACATAATACATTTTTGTTTCCAATTTTCTCGTATGTTTGAAAGTTTTTCATAATTATTTCTTCTTTATTTTATAATAATAGTTTAGTTAATATACTCGTATTTAATTATAAATAGTTTTTAATAATTTAATTTGTATTTAATATTAAATTATTTTTTATTAGATTCTAAGACCAGGTTTGGTTTACACCTGGGTTTAGGTTATAGATAGTTGTTATTTGATTTTTGTTTTTAATGTTCTGCATATGGATGCACGAACCGAAGTGGAAATAAAAGTAAAAGACAGCTAGGTGAAGAAGAATCTGGGAAAATTTTTTTTTGCCATATGTATGTATTTTGAATTTTTTTGATTAAATTTCAAAACGGTATATATAATATTTTTGAAAATTTTCTAGGTAGTAATGTTTCTGAAGACTTACAAGAGGAATTTGGTAAGTAATAAAAAAATAAAAACGTTGTAGGTAATGACCCTCTTCCAGTTGAGCTACATTTCTCAAAAGTTGATAGAAAACTATGAATTTTGAATAATGCCCATTTACCAAATTTCATCATTCTAGCTCAAACCGTTTTTGCGTAATCTTGGTTACATACATACACACACACACATTTTTCTCAACCTTAGTGAAAATGATTCAGGAACCTTCAAAACGTAAAAAAACATCAAAATCTCTGGCGAGATAGTAAAAATTGAGGAATAGAATATAAATTTTTAATATATCACATCTTTCAGATTTCCAAAAGATAGCAATTTAAGGAAGAAATAGATAGATAGATTTTTTGTTTATATCTATAATGATAATTTCTTTTTTTAATTGATTAATCATCAGCATTTCGAAGAGAATGATTGCATCAACATTTAATTTTTTTTTTTTATACATATATGCATATCCAAACGACCTGCAGTTGAAATAAAATAAAATTTAATGAATTTTTTCTTCATGAGAAAATTTTGGCTCACATAATTTTCCACAAAAAAGGCCCGAAATTTGATGATATATTAACATTAAGATCAATAAATAGTCTATAAATTTCCTACCTCTCTCTTTGTGATTTATATTGAATATTAAATTAAATCAGATAGTTTAACCAAATTTATTCCAATTTAAATTTTATTTTTATTTAAATGATCTAAAACCATTCTGACGTAGATGACTCGTAATTAGATGAGCCATTTTCATTTTCTAGATGAAGAATTTTTTTTTAAAATTTATGTTTAATCATTTATTAAAGGTGTAATTAAATAAATAAATAAATTTCATTCATTGTCTTTGTAAATAAATTGAATTACTTGATGGAATGTGAATAAAATAGATACGACCACTGTCGTCTTATAATTATTATTGAATTACCTAAAAGAAATACAATAATTAATTATCATTATCAGATGACAGACAACCTGTAGTGGTCGGGATAGAGCAGATGACCAGGTGGTGTTTACATATATATATATATATATATATATATAGAGAGAGAGAGAGAGAGAGAGAAAGAGAAAGAGAAAGAGAGTGGCTGTAATTGAATTGAATTGAATTTGGTGAATGATTGGGATGGATGAATGGACATTTGATTGAAAAGATGAATATTGCAATGAAAGTGAAGAGGATGGTAGGATGCTTTACGACGACGACGAGGACGACGACGACAACGACATGTGGACAGACTACTCGGGAGGATAGTTGCAGGGGAAAGGTGGAAGGAAGGTGGAAGATGGAGGAGGAGTGTGGCTGTTGCGCCCCCGGCTGGCAGGCCGAGACTAAACCAACCCTCCCCCGTTGTACTGTACTGTGCTGTGTATTTCATTGATTGCGCGTTGCCGGGAGCGCAGCCCCCTCCCCGAAAAGGGCCTTCGTCGGCGTCGTCGTCGTCGAACCCGGCTTATTCAGCGCCTGACACTCGACCGCACGCGCGCCCACAGTCCCAACGAGCGCCGTCCTGGCAGCCACGTGTGCCGCACGCGTCTTCCCAGTCGCCGTCGTCGTCGTCGTCGTCACCGTCGTCGTCCACGTCCTCTTGGTCCGTTTTGTCCCCGTTGCTGATTGCCGGCCCATGTGCTGACCCGGCTCTCGGCTTTGCTTGCATCCGCGTGACGGCGTTCGTCGGTGACTTGTTCGACCCCTCGGCCGCAATTAAGCCCACAGTGGCCTTAGCCCCGGGGCCCGTGTTGGTGGGGTACAGCCTGGTGGGCGTGTACCCGTGCGCCGTGTGGAGACCCCGTCGCGGGGACCAACAGCACTGCGCTAGCTGCAACTCGCGCGCCGCCGCCGGCCTAAGAGTGGCGTCGACGGTCCGCGCGGCTCCGTACCCGCAGCCCCCGGCGCCCGAACAGCAGCAGTGCCGGTGTTCGCGTAGCGGCGGCGGCGTCGCGGCCAACGCAGCCGAACACGACGAGGCCAACCATCAGGCAACAACCGCCACGGCAACGTTAGGCGCCGCCACGCCCATGCTCTTCGTGCCATTCTCAGTGCCTAGCTTTGCGCCTCCGCTGGCAGGAAGTCTCGCTGCCAACGCGAGTCCCTCGGCTGCAACCACCCCGGCAAAGGTAGCACACACAACTGTCAAAAACAGCTGATAGTCGTCGTCGTCGTCGTCGTCCCCTCCCTCTCCGCGGGAGAGTTTAACTCTCACAAACTTGTGTACTTGTCTCTCTCTTCTCTCTCTCTCTCTCTCTCTCTCTCTCTCTCTTCAATTTCATTCTCATCATTATCCACTTTCTTGTATTCTCTCTCTCTCTCTCTCTCTCTCTCTCTCTCTCTCTTTCTCAATCATCTCATTTCTTTATATTTATTATGTATATCGAATTATGGGTATAACAAATACCAAATCCAAACACATACATTTCAAATTATTCCATCATTCTTTATCGTTCAAAACAGATATTAAAAACACAATGAAAAAAAGCAGATGTTCATCATAATACTAATTCTTCAGAGGATAAATCAGTGTTTGTAAGATATACAAAAGAGAAGTATTTGCCTATTTTTAGAGATTCTAAAATTGAATTACCTTTTACCTATAAATGAATAATTTTATCTTTTGTATGTTTGTCCTTAAATGTAAGTTTAAGATAAAATAATACAATATTAAAAAATTTTACATAATAAGTGTAGAATAAATATTTTTTTTTAAATTTTAAATTTGTAATAAAATACATTTTTAAGTGGTATATATTATAAAAATCATTAGAAATAACTTTGATTAATTACTTATATATATAAAGTTGTTGTTTTTTTCTCGTCTCTTTCAATATAATAAAAAGAAAAGAGAAAAAATAATGCAATGTCGCCTAAACAGTGATTATAAAAAAAAAAAAAAAAAACAAAACAAAAAACAATTGACCCAGGCTCGTTGCATTCATTTCACTCAACTCACACATTTCGATGGATATCATAGGATAAGCGTTGAGTGAAAGTGAAATAAATTTCTAGTAATTGTCCAAATAATACTCAGATAAGCTTTTTTGAAACAAATAATTTATCCATTTTCATATTAAACAACTTGTTATCTGTTAAAGAGAAGTATCCCGGAGTGTGCTGTTGCTAAATTCCAAAATTGTTTCAACGAAATAACTTTAATGAAATATTTGTTCCAACTTGCGAAAGGTAGATGAAATTATTTTATATCAATCCGTGGATCTTCATTGAATGGATTAAATACCAAATGCATATAAAAAAATTTACATTGGAAGATAATTTTTAATGGAACATTTTTTCGTGAATAAAAAAAATATTAAATTTTTTTTTTATTAACATATATGAGAAATGTATCTATTTTTCAAATTATATATTTTACTCTTTTAAACGCGTTAATAATATTAATTTAGTCTTATATAATAATTTTGAATTAATTTTAAATAAATAAAAAATATTCAATAATTCATGCAAAACAAGTTACAATTACCTTTAACAAGAATGACCAGGCCGCCGATCGTGATCATTTATGTACTCATAAATTATTAATACACACATTTACTTTGTTCATAATTCATTTGTATAAACTTGTCAAACGCTATTCTACATATACATAGATCTGTTTAGAAATAGGTATTTTAGTTTTTATAAAATTCCATATAATAATTTATTTGAATCCCTTGATAGCAAAAATTGAATACCATTTCAAGTATAAATAAAATTATTAATATTATTTTAGTAAATCATTGAACACACAATTCTTATATGTAGAATTAGAAGAGTACGTTTATTTTCTAAAATCATCTATTTCAATGAAATGTTTAGTGAAATGTATTAATTTAATTGTTATATAATGTCTTAAATATAGAACCACAAAAGTAAAAATTCATCTCAATTTCCTAATTTAAACATTAAAAATAGATTTTTTTTAAAAAATCTAAATTTTCTTTCAATAATTCAAAAATTATTGTCCTTACATTGTAAATATTGTGATTAAATATTTAATTTAGTAAATTTGTGAAAATATAAATTCAGAATATAACTAAAACTTTATTTAACAATTCTGTTTTATCTTTAAAAGAGATATATTTATATTTATATTCTGACAAAAAATGATTTTATTAAAAATTTCAAATATCTTAACACTAAATATAATTCTTTACTTACTATATTTATTTATTTTGTTTATGTAATATTATTATTTATATTTTTTAATTATATTTTTTTTATCAATTATTTTAAATTAAGTTTTTATTCTCTAAATCAATGATTTTTATCCAAAATAATATAGATACAATAATATATCAACTTAAAATATTATATGTATCAGTATATAATTTTTATTATATTTTATTTTATAATTTGTATGAGTTTTAATAAAAGTTATATATAAATATATATTTTTATATTCTAATTAAATAGTAACAACTATTTAAGTTGATTCCGGGATCTTTACACGTGGGTTAATGAGGAATTTAAAATATGGATGGTTAATCTAAGTGATATATTATATATATATATATACTAGCTGCTCAGAGCTCCTTCGTCGCTCTTCACATCTAGACGGGGGCTCCGCCCCCTGTACCCCCGAGTGGTACATGGTATTTGGTTGAAAGTAGTAAAAGGTTTTCATCCATTTTGTTTCAATCAATGTATAACATAAAACATTCATTTCTTATTGTGTGATTATTTAAAATATATTTTAATTTAATCAGTAAATTAATTATATATATTATTATTGTATATGTAATATCTATCTACTCGAAAGTTCTTGGCAGCTACAACCACATTTCTCCAAGTGTCCTTATCCTGAGCTTCTGTTCCATATCTCTCGTACGTCATTCCCTGATGTACTCATCTTTCTTTGGCCCATAAATGCTGGGGAGAATCCTATTCTCAAATACTCTGAATCCACTCTCATCTCCTAAGATCATAGACCATGTCTCACACTCATATAATACAACAGACAAAATAATTGTTTTATATATTTTAATTTTCATTCCCTTTTATAATAATTTTGATGAGATAAGCCTCTTTACTGCATGATAACAGGCGTTTCCCGATTGCAACTTCGATTTCAATTCTTCTCAAATATTATTATCCTTCGTGATTACATTCAATTTTTCTACATATTCAAATTCTACATTTTGTTTGTTAATACTGCTCCTGTTTGTTTCTAAATATATTTATTTATCATTATTAATTTCAAACCTCATCTCTTTTCCTACCTCGATTAATTTTTCCTCGCTATCTGTAATTGCAATTGCCGAATCTCCTATTATATTTAAGTCGTCTGGGTCACCTAATATTTTACAATTGATTTCCGCATCTTACTCTTTCTTTACTACCTTCAAGATAAATTTTAAGATCAAAATTTGAAAAAGTTTATCCGGATCTATTGAGTCATACGTAGAAGAGGCAATGTTTACTCAATTTGAAAAAAAAAAAACCTCTGACAACAACGCCAATCAAGCCGGTTCTATAAATGAGGTGTCCTATGATCAGTAGAACGGGTCCTCTCAACCTTTACCTTGATTTTCTTGATCGGAGGCGCTACTATCAAGTAGCTTTTCCCCAATGTTGTTCCCGGAGGCTGGGTTGACTCCGTCATATAGACCCCAGCTAGAGAAATTCCCTTGAACCCAGGACCATGTGAATGTGAGGCAGGTTCGCTACCCACACACCCAATAGCGCCTATTACTCAATTTGAAAAGTCACTATATAAAAAAACTGATGATTGATTAATAACTTTCCGGCATTATTTCTATTAACAGGGAACATTTTAATTCCTGCTGGTTGCCGGTTAACATTACCCCTTAACCCTGGAGGTCCGAGTCAGGTGTGTAAATTAGGGTAGAGATGTCATTTAATTACGTGCCGGATGTGTTTATGGAATGCGTACCCGGAATCAGTTGCCAGCCCTTCTTCCCCCTTTCGTTGAAGAGATTTTTTCTCTACTCCCCTCCTCTTCTCTTGGAAAAGCTATTTGGATTTGTTTGACAACGGGAGCAAATCTTCATGAAAAACATATCGATTTCCTCCTATTGAAGAGAAAAAAAACTGTTTCATATTTTTTTAATCAAAATTATATACCTACACCCACATCGCAAATAAAGATAAATAAAAAAAAAGTTTATAGCGAATTTATTTATTTATAGGTTATAAATAAATATGAAATTGCATTATAAAATACTAAATAAAAATATAATCAAATTTTATTACTTAAAATAGAAGAATTATTTATTAGCTTTTTAATAGAAGTAAATCCCTATTAAAATAATCAAATCAATTTATTTAAATATCCATGAATGAAAGATTTAAATTTATCCTCGATTCATTTTGTTTATTTGTTTATTTCTATTTTCAAATTTTAATAATTAATTCATTTGAATTGAAATTGAGAAAATAATTAATTCTATCAAAAACAATAATAAAAAGGATTCTACAGTCTACTTTTATATTCTATTCTATATTATTACCAATAGTATTACTCATTAATATTGTATACCAACCATATTATTTATTTTTTCTAGAGGGGATTAATTATTGCCATGAAGATGGGCGCGAAGAAGCTATTGAGAGTTTCAAAGAAAGATTTAAGTATTAAATATTGAAGTATTCATATTGAAGTATTCATCAGTGAAATGCACATATTTTAAAAAATCTATACTTATAGTAGTTTATTATTTAAATTGAGGTATACCGATATCGATTACCATATTTGATAAAAAAAAAAATAAAAATAAACTAAAATAATTTAATTTAAAGAAATAGTCATAAAATAAATATATAATTACCAATATGTATACTAGTGTGTTCTTCTAAATTTAATTTACCTTCTATTTTGAAAATTATTACCTGTTTAATTTATGTAAATATATAAATAGCTAAATTATAGATAATTATTGTGTGTTACAATTTTTAATAATAATTTAATGGAATACAATTAATTTCATTCCATTAAATCATTAATCTTTAATTTTATTATTTTAACAAAGGCAAATTATTATTATTATTATTATATATATATATAGAATGTTTTTAAATGCAATGAAATGATATCAAATTAGAGGGCATAAATAAAATCTCCGTAAATAATGTCCCGTTAGTTGTTTTTTGGCCGAGATTTCATTCATTCATTCATTCGTTCGATTCATTCAATCAATCGTGTCAATCATTTATTTGAAATCATTAAATATGAAGTGAAATAATCCAAAAGACAAAAATAATAAAACTGAAGGGGTGACATTCCATTTTCATTCTATCATCAAGGATTTTTAGTTGATTAAACTCCACTGGCAGCCCGCGTCTGTTTTCGTCTTGTTAATCAAGAATTATTACACAGCTAACGAATGTAAAAATATATACATATATATCACAAAAATTGAATATATTTTCATCTGTTTCCTATGTTTGTTTATATTTCATTATTAATCTAATAAAATAAGCTAATTATATTTGGTGAAATGGTATCTGAACAAAAAATATTATTCTCTCTTCTCTTTGAGAGTATCTCCTTTAAAATATATACAAAACATATATACGAAACATATATATATATATATATATATATATATAGATAGATAGATAGATAGATAGATAGATAGATAGATATACGATATAAATATAGATATAATCGTTATATATATTTATTTATTTTTTTCATCGTTTGTTTATTCTTTTTCCCTCTTCTTTTTTAATGATTAATTCTTTTTGTTTATTATTCAAACTCTTTAATTTTTGGTTATTGACTTTTTTTTAATAAACTTTTTTTTTTGGAAATATCAATTTTTATTTATTAATGTGTACTTGAATTATTTTCTTCAATATATATATATATGTATATATGATTTTTTATAAATATAAATATAAATAAATAAATAATATAAAGAAATGGCCATTTTAAAAATATTTACAATATTTCCAACTAAGTATTACTAAAAATATTAAGATTATATATTAGATGGGTATGGTACCGATTAGATACACTTGAAATTGATTAATTAATTCTACCTGTTATAAGTTCAATAATTCAATAAATTTATTTATTAATTAATTAATATTGAAATAAATTCGAAGGATGTCTTTAGAGTAATTATGATATCTAATAAATTAAATTGAAAAAAAAACAAACTATATTGTAAAAGAGAATTTTAATTCTAATTATAAATGAATAATGCTGGGAAATACACAGAGTATGGTAATGATCTCTATAAAAAGTAATGTTATTTTAATATTGAACTATCGTAGTTTGAAGTTGGTGACTAAAACAACTACATTCCTATAACCGTCTCGATTTGATTGTAACTCCATCATCCATTTTCTATCCTTACCCAATTCTCTCATATTACCTTTGTGTTTACCCAACAGTCGTTTCCCAATAGATTACCCCGTAAACAAACTTCTCACTATCGTTTCTTCATCCATTCCTGCCTCTTGTTTCACCCATTTCAACCACTTCAATTTTATGACTAATTAAGTTTATAGAGGTCAATTACAAATAGTTAAAATTATGTTTCTATTTTAGTGTTAAGTTCATAAATGAATCAATCGGTTGATGATTGGCTGTTCCCTGTCTGAACACAATTGCCCTTCCATTTTCAACTCCAATAATAGTTTTTTTCGCACCCTGTTTTCTTGACTGGCCAATAAACGCCTAGCATTGTGTCCCCGTCAATCTTATCGTTTCCGATTCTGTCCACTTGTTAGCTTTTTCCCACGAACAAAAGTCGCCCGATTCTTATCGACTAAGAGAGGGGTTTGAAATTGAGGGATAGGGTACACGAAAAACGGACATTATGCCCTTTCAAAATAGAAGAAAAAAAAGGATAAAAAGCGATTTCTGTACTTTTCACTAAACAGCCGGAAACTTTGGATGTCAATTCAAGGAGACAACTCTTAAACAACATTTCGATTAATTCTGCCCATTGGACATTTTGATTTACTTTGAATTGTATTATACAAACAATGAAAATGATCTCATTGTTATTTATCGCCTTTAAATTTATTCAAATTTAACACCTTTCGTAAAAGATCACATTTACCTCTTTCCTCATTGAATTATCAAACTCTCCTTGGATTAACGAAATTCATTGTATCAATATTGAACTAATGTTTATCTACACAGAGTAAAATATATCCAGTAGAATGTTCTCTTTGAAGTCTAAATATTCTGTTATTGATGCTGTCAAATAGTTTTTTTTTTTTTTTTTTTTACTTAAAATTATTTGATCATAATATTAGATGATAATTTACTCCTTTGTTAATTAAACTATTTGAAGCAAAACAATTATAATTATATTTGACAATTAATCAATATTAAGATATCAACAAGTACATATACATATATACATATCCATGGCTATTGAATTTAATCAATTGACTTTGAAATTATTTGAAAATAATTTTAAAAAAGTATGCACAAATAAATCTTCACTTAAGGAAGGGTGAAAATAATTCATTTCTTTCCCTAAATTTACGAATAAAGACATTGAAATATTTGAAATGGAGAGGGGGAAGGGGGCGACCCTTCAATTACTTGATTAACTTCTAGAATTATTAGTTTATTACCAGTTCTCGACCTGACAATTCCACATAATTTTCAAACATTGAATTTTAATGACTTCTCTTAATAGAAACACATTGCATTTTATAGTTAAATGAAAATGTTAAAATTATGAGTTGGAGGGGATCTGACTTGGTAGATTGTCGTTTGAAAACAATAAAGTAGACAGATGCACGCGCGTTGCATTTATGGGCAAAATATTAAATTCATTCTTTATGTGTGTTCTATATATATATACTTTTATATTAAAAAAATCATAGAGAATGTTACATTGTCACAATGTTATTTAAGTATACCTATATTCACGTGTGATTTTTCTTTTTCTTTTAAAATAAACTGAAAGCATATATATAAATATATACATATATATTTTAAAAAAGAATTTAAAAACTTCAAATACAAAGGAAAGTTTTTGAAATTAAAGAATTTTTATTCTAAATTCAAGATCTGATTTTAGCTTCAAGGAACAAATACGAAATTGAAAACAAATAAATTAAATTAAATAATAAATCATAAGGAGTTTTAATTCACATTAAATTATTATCATAATGGTATGATTTGAAATGTGTTGTATTATTTAAACAAAATTTGTACCAAAAAAGAAAAATAATTCAAGTCGTAAACGGTGTTGCATATTAAAAGAAATAATCTCAGTATTTTTTGATAATCTTTAATTAAATTATAAAAAAATGCAAATGTATTTTCATTTTTAATAAAAAAGTTAATAATCCTACAATATAAAAAAATCTCAAAATAAATGGACAAAATCTCAAAAAAAGGAGATTTTATAATATAAAGTAATGGAAAATGAAAGCAGTGGGGAAGATAGGAACCAGACTGAACTGAATGATCGATTTCTAGGCTTTACTTTGACACCTTTAATAACGTAGAAACCCTCAAACCCTTACGATAATTGTAATAAAGCATCCCTTTGATGTTGAGTCAACAGAAACACAGGCTATTACATTTGTCCACATCTATTTTCAAAAGGAGAGAGAATTAATCTTTTTTTTTTTTTTCCTAAGTGTAGATGGCGAGTGAACAACTTCTAAGTGAACGAAAAACTCCACACTGAGGTCCTGAATAATAATCAAAGACCTCATTGAATTTATTTAACTTTGATTTCTTAATCAATTTTATTTTATATTAGCTTTGATATTTCATTAAAAGTAATGAAATTACATGAAAAAATAAAATTACATTCATATTCATTCATGAGAAAATTCATGAAAAGTTATTACACTATTTATAAGTAATTTTTGTTACAAATATGATATTTTAATTATATAATTATAAGTAAATAAATGTAGATATATAATAACTATTGGAAGTATATTTAACATAGGTACGTATATATTTGTCACGTAAAATATTAAAATTATTGTGAGAGAGGGGAAGAAAATAAATAGTATCAAAATTTAACTTGATCTTGTATTTTCAAATAATGAATTAAATATATAATTTAATATTTTTTTATCTGACCGCTACGCTAGTAAATCTAACCAATTTAATCCTAATTACACATTTATTTGATAATCTTTCACATTAATTATTAAATTATAATATTTTGAATTTTTGAAATTTTTGGCCTTCGTCTTCATTTGAAATGGCCCTTACTCTTTTTCTATTAGCTTTGTTTTTATAGTAAATTTGTACAAAATCACCTTCTAAAGAGGTTAGAAAAAAATTAACTTTTTTTTTAAATTTAATTCATAGATTAAAAGAGTTTTCTAGGATGTCAAGAAAAAAATCCAATAAACAAAAAAAAATTAAAGAAACAATTTTTAAAGTCGATATATTTCCACTTAAGGTATTGATAATTCGACAGATATCCAATGAGGCCAATTCGACTATATCAATAAAAAACTTTTTTTTATAAGTTAAATATAAGATAATACAAATCATAATTCATATATTTAAATAAATTAGTAGTAAAATAGTATCAAAATGATTACAGTAATATATTATATTAATAAATAATAGAGTAAATTATATTATTATGAATTTTTTGATTTATATTTTAATTATTTTATAAATTTATTTATACGATCAATTGATTAGGTATGAAATATATTTTTTTATTAACATATATTTAATTTGTATAAATAATGAATTTAAAAATTAAATTATTATATCATAATCAAAGTATATATACACAAAATGAACTATATATATATTGAGAGAGAGAGAGAGAGAGAGAGAAGAGAAATGGGGAATGGGATATTTTCAACATAATAATTTTTCTGTTAAAGCACTTGCTATTGTTTGTTTCATTATTGTATTGGGCATAGTGTTTATATGTATGCCCATGACATAGTATCCTTTGGATATACGTACATGTAATATAATAGATAGATTTACAAAGCAAAATCTGTTATTAAAACTGATCAAAATTATATTATAATTTAATATAATATTATTATATGCAGGAATATGATTTATGGTAAAGAATCTTTTTTTTTAATGGGAAATAATTACCATGCATATTTTTATATGATTTTTAAAATAAAATAAAAAATTTTAGTTATGTTTTTATAGAAAAAAGATTCTCCAAATGAAATGAACTTAATTAAATTATTTTCGTTCATTAATGGGAGGCAACCCTTTTGGAAAGAATTTGCCCAAGTTAAAAAAAAGATGTCCTCAGGGTAAGATAAGAATTGAGATAGAGTGGGGGGGGGGGGGGGGTTGGTTGAGAAGTGCCGGGTTGCCGCTCCATACGTATCCTTGTGGCTGATGAGCCGAGCTCCCCGTTCAACAGCAATTACAAGGCGCCGTTAATATTTGATTGGGCGCGTATCATCCAATTTGCCGCGGGGCGCCCGTTATTACGTAATGAAGGCAAGAATTGGGGGCGACGGACCAAAGTGGGAGAAGGGGAGGAGAGGGAGTGAGAGGCGCTATTCTGAAATATTCAGCTTTCATCCCTTTTCGTCTCTTTGTTACTTTGTTCCTACCGACTCAATACTCTCGTCCTCAACCTAGCAGACTGCTTCCCGCCTTGCCATGTTTGCCTTTACTGAATTTTTCATTCACATACAATTGGCAGAGTTTTTTTTTCTCATTTAAGAGAAAACGTTTTTTTTTTTTTTTTTTTTTTTTTGATGTTCTTCCATCTATCAATTTTAATTTCTTTACAATCTGAGAATTGATTGTCGTTCTTACAATATATCGATAACAATTGTATTTATTCCAGATATTGTTAAGAGAAACGAAAAAAAAAATTTAAACGAACAATGCATCTTTCTCAAACAATAAGTCTTAATATCTAATATGTATGTACTTCATTTTTATTCTTTAAAATACTTAAAATGTTTTAATAATTAATTCAATTTAAAATGAGTTTATATTACATTAGATTTGTTGGTTTTTTTTTTACCGAGAGACGATGGGAAGGGAAGAGATATTGTTTTCACACCAAATTTCACATGGGAAGATTTTGTCATATCTCCACGAATCATGTTAACAGAAATAAGTTGACCTGTGGCCAGGCGCAAAACCGACCGACGTCCATGGGAGAGGGAAGGCAGAAGAAATCATGAGCTCACGTGAGGGCAAAAATTAATTTTACTTATTCAATTTTTTCTTATTTCTTCATAAATAAAAACAATAAATTATTTCCTTCCTTTTCAAGTAATATTTATGTTATTTTAAATTATTTATTTTTGAATATAAAATTTGAAAATAGAATAGAATAGCAGGAGAAATGTTTCAATGTTCAAATACAAAAAAGAAGGAATGAATGGGATGAAAAAGTTGGTTAAATCGATTTATTAAAATAATTCGTATTAATCTATTATTATTCGTCGTATAAATACGTAGTATAATTAATTTGTATATTAATTTCATTTAACGAAAGCGAAATAATAGAATTTATTTTGAAAATAAAGGCAAAGGCAGTTGAATCTCATCCATTGGGGGTAAACAATGCAGCATTGCTATGCTGTCCCCTTCAAGGTCACCGATAAGCAAAGCCAATCGACATGGCGGAGAAATTTATCAATCGTATATAATTCACATATCAGTAAAAAGTTATAAATCTATCATTTATAAAATTCAATTTTTATTTGAATCTTTTCTAAAATTTATTAAACTTCATTTAAATAAATAGGAATAAATAAATTTACAATTAATTCATGATTGAGGGATGATTTCGGTGGTGAGGTCGGTCAACGTCTTCCACTGGAAAGGAATTGGCAACTGAATGCGCTCGAAGCACTTCGGAAGGCAGGCAGACAGGCCAGGAAGGAGGGAGGGAGGGTGGGTGGGAGGTGAGGTGAGGTGGCAGAGGGGTTCAACATGGCGGCAAATGTTTTCAATCTGTCAAAATTCAATAATTAATATTTAATCAACGAAGCACCGTAAAATTATATAATAGTAGTGAAAAAGAATCTACGTTTCATAATGAATCTATTCGTATAGGTTTTACCTGTTGTTATTAGGCAATATTTTTGTTCAACTGTAAAAATAAACCGATGTTAAAATTAATTAAAAATTTCCATTTAATGATACAAAAATTCAATTTTGTTTAGAATCTGGCTAAAATTATTGTCAATGGATTTGTATTGGTCACAATTTACAACATTTAGTTAAAAAATTTAATAAAATGAAAAACATTGATTAGATTGGTTTTTCTAATTCTCCAAAGCGTACTATAAATATGAGTTCCAAGTTTTCTACTAATGTGAAGCGTTGGAGAGGTGGGTCCTCTCAGAGACATATAAGACATGTCTCACTCGTGAATTTACGGGGTTTTGCTAGTCCAAAGATTGACGTAATCTGGATATATTTGAATTAACCCCTCTAAGGAGTCTCCTATAAAAGTCAAGATTTCAATTTTTTTTTTCTTTTTAATGATTTTTATTTAATATGCTAGGTATTCTCATTAATCCGAATAAATTTGATTTTTTGAATGATCAGAGGAGGGGAGGGGAAAGAGTAAGATTAAGGGAATGGATGGAAAGGAGTCAACGGGTAAAGGACATAATTCCTCCAGGTAGAAGAGGGATTTAGAAGAAATCATGAGCTCACGTGAGGGCAGGGACGCCAATCCCTGAAATAGAATTCTTTTCTACTGGGTTTATAGAAAAGAATCTACTCGCTACCCGGGATATTATTTTTAAATTTATTAAAAATTATTTTTACATTTCATGAAACTTATTCAATTTTTTTCTTATTTCTTCATAAATAAAAACAATAAATTATTTCCTTCATTTGCAAGTAATAATTATGTTATTTTAAGTTATTTATTCTTGAATATAAAATTTGAAAATAGAAATATAGCAGAAGAAATGTTTCAATGTTAAAATACAATAAGTTGACCTGTGGCCAGGCGCAGAACCGACCGACGGTAATAAATTAATTTCCAGCTACAGAAACAATTTCAAATAATTTTAATGTTTCTATTAATGCAATAAAAAGCAGATAGGCATATAACATAAATATTTTTAATTTTATATTATTTATAATATATAAGTTGTGCAGGCTGTGACGTCATGAAGGGCTGGGTGACGTCATATAATTTAAAATTAAGAAAAAACTAATAAAGATGATTTTTCCTGAGGATAATACCAATACAAAGTGCATGATTCGTGGTGATATGTAAAAAATCTCCTCATTTGAAATTTGGTTTGAAAATAACCCTTCCCTTCCTATCATCGATCGCTAATACTACCACTTTCGGTTTCCGGATTTGCACCAAAAGTTGATCCATTCATCATACTGATGCATTAAGTAAATATACTTATACCAAATTTCATCAAAATCCGTTGAGCCGTTCAAGCTGTACACATCTATACCGACACACAGCGGACGGACGGACAGACATCATGCGAAAAATACTTTTTTCTGTTAAGAAAATGCATGATTCGTGGGGGATATTTAAAAATCTCCACATGTGAAACTTACTATCGTCGGTCGGTAAAAAGTATCTTTACTATGATGTCTATCCGTCCGAACATTTTGTGTCCGTATTTAGTTATTTTAATTCAAGTTTTAATAATTGTGTTTGATACTTTTCATATATAATGTTGTTTAGAAATTAATTTATTTCAAATCGTCGGTTGGTTCTCAGCTCATATTTTTTTTTTTTTTTTTTTTTTTTTTTGTTTCACAAGTTACTAGCGTACATTCAGAATATTTTTATGTGGACATCAAATTATTTCTTTATGAAATACATTATTAAGACTTTTTGTTTTTCACCAATAACAAAAGTTTTGCAGTAAATGTTCTTAAAATACTTATAAACCTTAGACTTATATATATATATATATATGTAATACTGAGAAAGGGTTTTCAAAGAAGAAAACAATGCTCTGGAACTAGAGTTTTTATTAATTGATAAAAATTATAAAATACATTTAATACATTTAAATACATTTACTTTCACATACCTAGAGAATTGAATTTCTGTTCTTTTATCAGTTTTATTTTAATATTCACAATTTTACTAAATATGAGATAAATCTTGTTTATGTTTATTATACTCGTCACTGCCTATATGAAGTATTAACTAACAGTAAATACACTAAATACACTAACTCCATTAGATGACGCCAAATACAATTTTACATCAACCCTCCTTATTGACTCTTTTTTTCAATCTGATAAAAAGAGTAAGGAACTAATTTATTGCTATGGAACAAATTTACCTCTCTTCGTTTTCTGTCCGTTTCTACTTCATATATTGAACTTGCAATCTTTCTCTTTATTACAAATGGTCCTTCTCTCACTCTATCCAATTTATTTCTATTTAGCTTGTTTCCATTTGATATGTAGACCAATTCTCCTTCTTTAAATTCATAATCATATTTATTTTTGTTCATCCTCTTACTATTTCTTTTAGCACTTATCATAGCATTCATTATTGCTTTCTGTCTGTCTATTTTTAATTCTGGATCTCTTTTTAATTCTTTGGGCACTATTTCAGATTGATTTCCATATAACAAATACATAGGCGCGAATCTTGTGCTTGAGTGAATTGTGTTGTTATACTCTTCAATACAGGAATTTGCAATCGTTGTCCACGCCTTTGACTTTCTCATCTCATCCATCCTACATCGGATTCTGTTCACTAATGTTTGATTCAAGCGTTCATTTAGTCCGTTAGATTGTGGACTATCTACACAAGTATAAATTAGTTTAATATTCTCTTTATTTATAAAATCTTTGAATTTATTAGAATTGAGAGCGCTGTACCTGTCCACCAATAATATTTCTATCTTATTTTTTTCTGTGATATTTTTAATTAACTTAATAAAATCTTGTGTCATTTGTCCTTTTGAAGTTAAATGCCATACATATCTAGAGAAGTGATCTACTAATATATGTAAATATTTTTTTTCGGAATTATTTCCACTAAAGCCTCCTATAGTATCCATAGACATTATGTGAAAAGGGTATTCTGCTGGTCCTAATTGAGATAATAAGCCTATTGGCCTTCTTGTTCTGGTTTTATTTTTATTGCATATCTCACAAGTCCAACAAATGTCTTTTATTAAACTATCCATATTATAAAAATAGTAATGTGGTCTTATTTTTTCAGCTATTTGTTTGATGCCTATATGTCCATACACGTTGTGAATTTTTTTTATTAATTTTGATCCAAATTTTTCAGATATAAATATTCTTTTTCTATTATTTAGAATCTTAAAATTTATTTCACCTTCTTTTAAAATTTTCTTTGAATTTTCAATTTCCTTTTTTATTGTCTTTTGATCTTTTATTATTTCTTCTATTTGGATCATGTTATTTATTTTAATACAATCATCTTCATTTTGAAATTCTTCCAAAACTGGATTCCTAGATAATGAATCCGCCTCTATATTATCTGTTCCTTTTTTATATATAATTTTAAAATCATATTGTGATAAATATAAAATCAAATCACCTAAGGCTTCATCCGTTCTTGATTTGGATTTTAAATTTATTAATGGTTTGTGATCAGAAGTTACAATAAATGATTTTCCAATCAAATAATGCTGCCAATAAACAATTGCTTCTTTAATTGCTAAGCATTCCAAGAAAATTATCTCTTTCTTTTTTTGACTTGGGGTTAGTTTTTTTGAAAAATATCCTATAGGATGTAGTAACCCATCTTCTTGTTTTTGTTTTAGGACCCCGCCAAGGCCCATTCTTGATGCGTCTGTCTCTAAAACGATATCTTTTTCATGATCGTAAATTGATAAAATTGGAGTTGAAGATAAATATTGTTTAATTTCTTGAAAACACTTTTCACATTCCTGGGACCAAATAAATTTTTCATTTTTTTTTAAAAGATTATGTAATGGAGATAATCGTTGGGTACAATGATCTATAAATTTATGATAAAAATTAATTTTTCCCAACAGTTGACGTACCATTTTTCTTGTTGTAGGTCTTTTAAACTCCTTGATTGCAATAAGGTTATCATTAATTGGGCTAATTTTACCATTCTCAATCACATGCCCTAAAAATTTTATTGAATTTGTGGCAAAAACGCATTTTTCTAACTTCAATTTAATTCCTTCAAGTTTAATGGCTTTAAAAACTAATTTTAGATGATTTAAATGTTCACTAAATGTTTTGGAAAAAATAAGGACATCATCTATGTAATTTAAACAAAATTTTTCCAACTTGTAACGTCTCAATATACTAGAAAGCATTCTTTGAAATATCGCAGGACTATTTTTAAAGCCAAATGGAAGAACTTTCCACTGCCAATGTCCTTTTTGGGTTATAAATGCTGTTTTC
Source organism: Labia minor (assembly GCA_963082975.1). NCBI lineage: Eukaryota > Metazoa > Arthropoda > Insecta > Dermaptera > Spongiphoridae > Labia > Labia minor. Next base: position 69,812,716 of record OY720349.1, on the reverse strand, counting down.
TTTCTGTCTTTCACCCTGATAGGTATGGACCAAAAAGCTGAGTTAACATCTAATGCTGTGTACCATTTACAACCACCTACGTGCACTACCAAATCCTCTATTCTAGGAAATGGTTGTGGTTCCGGAACAACTAACTGATTTAACTCTCTGAAGTCTACACATAATCGGGTTCTTCTACCATCTTCTTTTTTAAAACATAAAGTTACTGGCGAAGCGAATGGAGAATTTGATTCTTCTATTAAATCATATTTTAACAGTTGTTCTATTTGGTTATCTATCTCTTCTTGATCTTGAAATGAACACCGATAAGGTTTTTTTGCAACATATTTTTCTTCTTTTAATTTAATTTGACCTTCTCCATTACCAATTCGTCCTACATCAAATTTATGTTTAGCAAAATTTAATTTGTGATTATTTATCAATTGGGTAATACTATTTTTCTTTTCTTCTTCAATATTTTTCAAATTTATATTATCTCCTTTCAGTTTTTCTTCTAGCCTATTTATGTCTATTATTTTATTATCAAGTTTTTGTTTTATATTTAAATTTTCATCCTGGATGAGTCTATATTTCTTTATTACATCCAGACCTAGTAATAAATCATATTTAAAATTATCATTTTTTATTACTAGCACTTCTACTTCATCTTCTATTTCACCTATTTTTAAGCGTACAGTTGCCCGGTTATTACAAAAATCCACCCCAGTAATAGTTTTAAGCAAGCTTTCATTATTGTTTAATCTACAATTTAATAAATTTACAATTTTATTATTAATTAATGAATTAGTAGATCCATTATCATAAACTGCCGTAATCCGCTTGTTTTTATCAATTATTATTGGAATTTTTATTAAAGAATTGGGAATGGATTTTTCCGGGCATTTTAGTTTTTTTGGTACTCACATGAAGTTTCTTCGTTACAATCTTGTTCCTCAATCTCTAAATTGTTAACTCTATTGATTGGTAAAGTTTTTTTTTTATTATTCCAGCAAAATTGAACTGGATGAAATCTATAAAAGCCTAAAGATTCACATATTTCACAAGGCTGTTTGTTCTTTTTATCCAATGTTTTAATTTTATTTTGATTATAATATGTATTTCTCTTGGTAGTTTCAGGAGAAATTTTTCTCTCAAAGTTCTTACTTATACTGTAGGATTCATCAATTTTTTTTATTTCCTTCATTAAGTCATCAAATGTATTTACTTTTTCTCTGTCAATTTGATTTTGTACTTCCACAGGAAGAGAGGTTACTATTTGATAAGTTCGAATTATTTCTGGTATTATTTGATCAATTCCTAATAATAAATTTTCTTTTTTTATAATGAATTCAATCAATGATCCATTCATATATCTATAATTAAAGGCCTGTCGAATTGGAGTCCAAGTTTTATTTTCAAAAACCAATATAAATGATACTTTCCATTGTTTCCAATCATTCAAAGATAGTTTTTTTATATTGGAGGTATACCATCCTAGGGCACACCCCTCTATAAATAACTTAAGGCATTCCACTTTATCACTATCATTTTCAACATTAAGTCTATCACACTCTTTCTCAAAAGACTCTATCCAAGGTAAGGCATCATATTTCTGTCTATTAAATTTATCAATTAAAAATTTTTTTTCTACTTTCTGTAAATCCACTTTGTTGGTTTTGTATAATTGTTTTTCCAATTCTCGAATTCTTTCTGACAGACTTTCTTCTTTAGATACCTCATTTTTTATCTTATTCTCACTAATTTCCAATTCTTCTAACATATGCTCTCCAATGCAAAAGTTTCCACCCTCATCCAAAAAAATTTCCTTTAGTTCTTGCTTAAATGGCACTGATACTTTTCTATATCCATTAATTTTTGTAATTGACGTCATGCTGTTTGTTATACTTTTTATTTTGAGCAGTGTAGGATATTTATTGATTCCTTTGATATCATTCGGTAATACATACCATGTTATTTTGTCCCAAGATAACGCTTCCAGTTCAAATACATTCTCTTCTTTCTTTATAATATGAAGGTATAATTTTTCTAATGGACTCATTTTATTTTGGAATAGAAATTCAATTTGTAATACTGAGAAAGGGTTTTCAAAGAAGAAAACAATGCTCTGGAACTAGAGTTTTTATTAATTGATAAAAATTATAAAATACATTTAATACATTTAAATACATTTACTTTCACATACCTAGAGAATTGAATTTCTGTTCTTTTATCAGTTTTATTTTAATATTCACAATTTTACTAAATATGAGATAAATCTTGTTTATGTTTATTATACTCGTCACTGCCTATATGAAGTATTAACTAACAGTAAATACACTAAATACACTAACTCCATTAGATGACGCCAAATACAATTTTACATATATATATATATTATTAAATAATGCTTATAATTACTTGAGCTATATTAATTAAATGTATTTATCTATCTCTGTGTCTCCTCCGTAATCGAAAGTTCAAACAAGCGCATTCCTCCAAGTATTCTATCCTGAGCTACACCCATCCAACTACTATTTTCTTCAATCTCTCTCACTTCCCTTCCTATATTGACCACCCAACACATCTTTGGTCTTCCAAGTGGACGTTTCCCCCACAAATAATCTTTCTCTATTCTATCATCATCTGATGTGATTAAAATTAGGAAGCTAAGCTAAATAAGAAATAGCGTTATCCATTTAAGAAAATTAAGAATCATTTATACTGATCATACAACACCTTTACCCTGCTGAGGCGGCAACCAACATGAAATGCACTATTTTTCCATTGGATGTTCAAAAAGCAGAGTTTTTTTTTAGATATTGGATTGAGAGATTCATGAAGATTATAAATATCTGGTTAATAGTTTATAAATAAGCTCTTTGATACATAAATATGTTTGTTAAGATGAAATAAACTAATATTCTACTAAAAATAAATTCGATTTGAATATGAATTTTCCTTTATTTTTTTAAATACTTTGTTTTGTTTTATTGGTAATTGCAATCGGAACTTATTTAGCCAGATTTTGCATTTTTTTGAATGATTATATTATATGAATTAATTCTTAGCTAAATAATTGAAGTTTTTATTTACTTTTTTTTATTTTGATTATAATGTCAGTTTTAATTCAGGTGGCTAAAAAAAATGTTTTTATTCCTCTTACCATGTCCATCATTATTTATTTTTATTTTATTTTTCAACAAATAAATTCACTTTGAAAAGAAACAATTATCAATAAGGATTTCGATTACGAAGTTGTTTCGTGAAGGCGTCAATTGAACTAAACGCCTCTCTTCGAACCCTCCTCCCCTATCTTACCAACACGCTCAGAGTAGAGATTCGATTTCTTTCTACCCTCATTCTCCTCCACCCGCCCCTTTATCCACCATGGCTACCACCTTTTCATTCATTCAATCGCACTGAGGAACCACTTTTGTTGGCATCTGTTTCAATCTTGTCCACAAATCTTAAAAAAATGAAGTTAAAAAAAAATCAGCATTTCCCTGAAGAGCGTTTAATTGATTTGTCCTCCGCCCTTAACGCCCTTGCGTTTTTATCATTTGTAGAAGGGAAGGTTACGAATTTCTATAAAGTCAACATGATGCTGAATCCCTTAATTCTATAATGAATTCCACCTTATCCTGTAAAAAGAAATTTATATCGCACCCGAGAATCGATGGGGCGTTTTTTTTCTTTTTTTTTTTTTTTTTTTACTGACACGACGTATCCAAATAAATGTTAAGGATTTGAGATTCGAAGGGAAAAGTTCGTTGCGAGGAGGGCGTCTACTAATTGATCAAGTTTCCTATATAAGTTTGTTTGAATTTCGTAATGGATATTTTGTGTAGATTTATTCAAATGAGTTTTTATACGTATATATGTTTAACCATTAATGTCGCACCATGGGTCTTTATTAATAAGTCATTTCTAATATAAGAAGAGTGGGTAGATTCGTTCAGAGTAGTAATCTAAATCGAGAAATTTCATTAAATTCAATTAAAAAATTAGAGGAACTCTCTTTTAATATTTGCATTCATTAAATAAAGGTTCTCTATGTTATGATTTATGATATACAGTATTAAACCATAATATGTATTAAATGAATGTTAATGAGTCAAAAAGAATTAAAATTTAGAATTGAAACCAAGAAAACATTTACTTACTTACTTTATTTACTTAATGCATCAGTATGATGAATTGATCAACTTTTGGTGTACATATATCCGGAAACCGATCGACGATAGGAAGGGAAGAGTTATTTTCATACCAAATTTCACACGAGGAGATTTTTTTACATATCTCCTCGAATCATGCACTTTGTATTGGTTTTATCCTCGGAAAAAATCATCTGCATTAGCTTTTTCTTAATTTAAAATTATATGACGTCACCCAGCCCTTCATGACGTCACAGCCAGCTCACACACATACTTATAAATAAATAAAATTAAATTAAATTAATATTCATGTTATATCCATAAGTATATTAAGAACAATATCATTTGTGATATTTATTTTTGGGAAACGTAATTATTTTAGATTGTTTTTTTACAACCATTAACTATATATGTATCTACCTTCCATAAATCTATATACTTACTTCTTTAAATATCAATATATTTATTTATTCCTAAAAATGCTTTTTGTAACTTCTTTACACTAATCAATCTCTGTTTTATTTGTACATATTATTAAAACATTTATTTTATTAATTTATTATTCATAATAGCGGTTCCTTAACATGAATTTGTGTTGTTGTTTTTTTGTTTTTTTGTACAGTTAAGTATCATTTCATTTCATTTTCTTCTTTTTTTGCCTTGTATATTCTTTAAAAAAACGAATTCTAAATTAAGTACTCACTAATCGAACTTCTTATTGTAATTTTAAAGAAAATCTATAATCGACGACAATGACTTGTGCTAAATAAAAAAAAAACTATCTTCCAAGGATATTATGAAAAATAACCTTTGCCATATATTTAATTTAGTGTTTTTAATTGTGTTTATAAAATTTGGATTTTGTTTTGTAATTTTTATTACTATTCAAAACTAGAAGAAATATTGTTAAATTTAAGGATAAGGTAAAAAAAATCAGTTATTATTTGAATTTGAAAATAGAAAGAAAAAATGGCTGGTATGCATTTATTTAGAAAATGATATATGATTGGATAAGAAAACAAGTTGTAAGAAATCAAAGCAAAGGTCATTCCAAAAGAAGGTCGCGTGATAAATTAAAAAGAATAAAGAAAAAACAAATAAAAGAACTAGAAGAATTCTAATAAAAAATTAGCTGGAGTGTCTCCACTCGACTATCTCGCAAATTTCAATTGGATTAATTAACAGTTATATTATATTATATTTAAATTAAATTTAATTAATTATAAATTATAAATAATAAATATTAAACCAGCGCATGTTTGGCTTTTTATTGATGGCACCATGGCACGTGTTGGCGCGTGAGATTTGCAGTGTTAAAAAATTAATTCTGGTACTTTCAGCGATTCAATCAAGCTGAAATTCTATATATAGCAGTTTTATACAATTATTAATCATGTGAAAAATTATCAAACATATATTTTTATTTTTACGGTCACTTTAGAGGAAAAAAAATCAAAACGTTATAGGTAATGACCCTCTTCCGGTTGAGCTACATTTCTCAAAAGTTGATAGAAAACTATGAATCTTGAATAATGTCCATGTACCAAATTTCATCATTCTAGCTCCAACCGTTTTTGCGTAATCTTGTCTACATACATACACACACACACATACACACACACACACACACACAGACATTTTTCTCAACCTTAGTGAAAATGATTCAGGAACCTTCAAAACGTATAAAAACATCAAAATCTCAACATCGAAAATTTTCATGATCGCAATACTATCTCTGGCGAGATAGTAAAAATATATATTTTTAACCAATTATATAATTAATCTGTCAATAAATATAAATAAATTATCATTTTAACGAATAAGAAATTCCCTTGAAACCATTTTTTCGATAAGGATTTTGTGATGTGTGAATTTCTAATTAAATAAAATAATTGGAAAAATATTTTAAATATATAGAAAATTTAATTTAAGTTTGAAAATAAGATAGAAAATCGTATATCTAAAAAATGTACGAGTACTATATAACTTTGTATATGAATATATTTATCTATCTATATCTAAAAATAAAATTCAAATTTTTATTTTATTATTTTTTGATACCATCCCTTAAGAAACGGAAGTTTCTTATCGTAATATTATTTTATATACACACAAAAAAAAAAAAAAGAAAGAAAGAATTCTCTTCACGTGAGCTTTGCAAGTAACTTGTATGTTATAAAAAAAGTTTTCATTCTCTTCTTTTATTATCGAAAATTTATTTTTTTTTCTTTATTATTAAGTAATAGGAAAGTGGATAAACTCAATATTCTTCACTGTGGTGGCTTTTGAAAACTTGATAAAATTAAAAGGCCCAATTTACTAAATTTCACGAGCAGTTAAAAGGATACGTGGGGCCCAATAAGCTACCATACACCTTAACTTTTAAACCTGCAAAACGATCGGGGCTGCATGAGCTATAAATATGGATGGAGGATTTATTAAAGAGTTATAAACTTATTTTCTTATTTCTTGTTAAAACATCTATTTACTTTGAGAACTTTTTTGGCGACGTTTTTCATGGAAAAAAAAAATAATCGCGTGGGAGGAATGAGTGTGGAGGGAATGAAATAAGCAATGAAAGTGGTTGCTTATGATATTAAATGAAAAGACTTCTTATATAGCTTAAATATTTTATAATAAATCAATAATTTTTTAATAAATTTCAACGTTTCAATAAATACATTATTTTTATAAGCTTTAAACAAGAGATAATTTATGAATATATTATATTCTTTTAGTTATAGTATAGTAATATTATACATATTATAACTATATAATAATGATGCAATTACTTGTGAACTACATATATTATACTACAATAAATTCATAAGTGTCAATTTTGATAAAATTTTACAAAATATTGGTAAAAAAAAAGGTTGAAAAAGCTTTTTATTCCTTTCTTTATCCCTGGTCATACAGAATCACATTCCCTCCAATATCTCTATCCTGGGCTACCTCCATTCAACTCCTATTCACTCCCAATTCCCTCATGTATCTTATTATATGTATTACATTCTCTCTAGGTCCTTGGTTTATCAACCGGTCACTTCACAATTGGTCTTCCTACAAATAAGTTTCACAATATTTTTCTATTATATTTAGTAATTATAATAAGTAATTATTTATTATAAATAAAAGATCATAGAAATAATTATTTTATTATTTTATAATGTTAAATATTCTGAGTTTTCAATAATTGAATATTTATTAATTAATATTAATATTAATTAATTTTTAAGAGTTGCTATAATTATTTTATTTTTTATTAAGTAAAAATAATTTTGTTATAATTTTTTGTCTAATTATTATTATTATTATTTTGAGAAATTCGTTAAAAAATTGACAAATCAAATACTAAACTAAATAATAAATTATCTTAACCGTTTTTTTATATTATATTAAATAATATAAATGAATGAATGACCTCACACAAGTGGGTTTAGATTTCAAGATATTGTTTCAAAGAACATTTCTTTTTTTTTCCTTAATTCTTTATAATTTATGATAGAATTGTATAACATCATGTTATAGTAACATTTCATTCTACAAACAGATTAGAATAAATAATCGGATCTCTTTTTAAGTTTACAAAAAGAAAAGGTTTAGAAAATAAAATATCGGAATTGTTTTTTTTAAAAACATGACAAAAATAAAGTTATCAATTGGAACAGGTTATTTCCGGTGGCTGCCGTTATAACGATAAGAAAGTCGAAACAACTTCAACAACAACCAATTGTAGGGGGATATCGCATTTAACTGTTGATCACAAATGTGGGTTACAAAGTTTAAGAAATCTTTAGTATAGTTTGAGATGATATTGACATTTGAACTAGAACTAAATAGCAGAAAATCTAAAATAACAAGCAATAAACGCATGGCAAACAAATATATTTTCTTCACTTTAATATTATATTCCTCAATTATAGTCATCAATAAAAAGTTGTTCAATTACATTTATACTATGTTTATATGCATTAATTATAAAATTTTTATACATATATACATATAAATTGATTAAATAGCATTTCGTTTTCTAATTTGTTTTTCAATTACAATATATTGCTACTTGTATGCTCATTTGATACTAGTTATTTTCAATTTTACTATGAACTTTTATTTTTTTATACTTTTATTCTTATATGAATTTTTTTATTTTGTATTTTTATCATTTTTAAAATTTCGAATTTTTATAATTTATCTGAAAAAATATTTAGTAATAGTATCTTTGGAAAATTAAATTTTATAATATTTATTTAACAATTTGCACATTTACCTACAAGATATTAATCAAACAACAAACAAAAAACTTGAACATCTATCTTAACTATATATTAGTGTATTGTCTGTTATTAATTTATTAATAAGAGTTATATTTAATTAACACACATAATGAATAACAGAAGGTCGAGGATTCAAAGATTAATAAATAAACAAAAATTAATTAATTAAAAAGTTAAAAATAAAAATAAATAAATAGAAATGTTTCTAAAAAGTCTTAAAAAAGTAAGTAAATATGTATTTTCTTTTTATTTTGAATAGCATTGTCTGTAACTGAGTAAAATACAAATAAAATGGGGGGGGGGGGGGGGGGTAGTTTTAAAGAGGGCAGGTGGGGGTGGGTGGGTGGCTACACTTGTTGATAATCTCCACCCTGTCACTGCTACAAACAACCCTGCCAACGATTTCAAGATTGGTTTGTGAGGAGGAATGCACATTATCAAGAAAACGAGTGTCGCATGCAGAGTGATTGATACCAGGCCGATGGTCATTCTTCACACAAGTGTTTATCGGGCATCCAGGAACTGAAACCATTCATCAAATTGAGGGAGGTAAACGGGAACGTCGATGTCGTTGAGGACGACAAAATGAGACGTTCCCGTCAATGGTGACAGACATTGCGATGAAAAATTGAAGTTCACAGAACATCATTACACAAACACAAACATTTGAACTGATAAAACAATCAGAGAGGGAAAAGTGGGCAAATTACATTTCAGTGAGGGTTAATTAAAAAAAAATACACGGATTATTAATTAATTAATTAAAACAAACCAATTTGTTTTTTGTGATAATTAGCAGAATACAGAAATCAATTAGATATAAATCGAGGTTTGTATGTGATAATAAAATTATATGTTTTATCAACGCCTGCGAAAATATATACAAACAATATAATTATCAGCTGAATTAAGCCCAGTGATTGTCTACTTTCAAGGGGTAATTGATAAGAAAGGGGTTAACACAAATTAACATCAATCAATCTATTAAATTTTACAATCAAAGTTATTTATTTTTATTGATTTATTCATTATTATTAATTTATTTTTTCATTTGTTAATTTATAAGAATTTTTTTTAAATTGCCCTTCTATGCTGCTACAATTATTATTTTTTTCATTTCAACAATTCCATGAACATATTTATTTGTCACATATTTATATTTCACATATATTATCGGAATTGTTTTAATACATATAAAGTAAAGTCTTTTGATACTAATTATATATATATATATATAGTTATTCATTTAATTTAATTATACATTTTTTTTTCTTTTATTTATTGTATATATGTATTACTTTATGTTTTTTGGTATTTTGTCATATTAAGATAACAAATTCGTATAATTTATTAAAAAAAATTCAATAAATAATTATATTATTAACTGAAAATACAATTTAATAATAAATTATATTCTATGCTTATTAATAGTAACTTGAATAGTTCATATATTTTCTTAATCCCCTTTCGGGAAGGATCACGTCAATAAGCGTTCTGACTCATTTTACTTGTATTGATATTTCAAATTATAAATATATAAATATATAAATTATCATTTCAAATTATGGAATTATAGATTTATATTTGATAATATCTTACAACAAAGTTTTCAAATATCTTCTACCCTTTCCAAAAATTGGTTATCGACGAGTCATTATTGTTGTTCAAAGGCAGAATTCACTTCAAGCAATACATCCTCTCAGAAAGACACCGATTTGGAATAAAAACTTTTGTATTATATGATTGCGAAACAGGAATGGTTTTAGACTTACTAGTGTACACAGGAGTGCGTGATAATTTACTAGGTTTTAGTGATAGTCTTATAAAACATCGGATGACTAAATAAGAAAATAGAGGGCTTATTTTATATACAGACAATATTGGTATACAAGCCCTAATTTGGTCATGTATCTTCACAACAAAAACACTAAAAGTACCACGTGGAAATCCAGCAACAATATCTTAGCGATTTGGTGGAGAGATAAACGAAAACGCGATGTTTTTATGATGACTACGATACATGAAGGACAATTGAAAACAACTGAAAATAATCAAGGACAGAATATAGTGAAACCAGACTGCGTTATCGGCTACACTCAAAATATAAGGAGGATGGTAGATAAAATCGACTTTTTATTTTATTTTTGAAAGTAATTTTGACAAAAGTATTTCATGACTAGAATTCTAATTCCATTTCTCAATATACTCTCTAAGAGTAATAAAAAATATTTGATGTTGTAGATATTTAATGAATCCCAAATAATAGAATACACAGTGTATTAAATAGAAATGTGTGAGCAGTTATAAATTAAAGTGTGAAATACATAAAAAAATAAAATAAAATAATTTAGTGTTAAATTAAAATACTATGTTTTATATAAATAAAAAATAAAGTAGTTTAAAAAAAAAAAGTTGACTCGCGAAATAGGTCAAAGAAGGGTGCCTTTGTTCCGACTGAAACGTCCTGGGGCTCTTGATACTAATGAGGATTCACCGACCCTCACCAGCTGGGACCCATTTATTTTTGAAACGCATCGATCCAAATCTCGACAACTTAATAGTCGAGAAACCAAAATGTCTCTTTAATAAGTTAGCAGCCGAGTTAATGCCGGGAAACATCTCAACTAAACCACTCAGATAAATAGACTAGCAGCCCCCTGAACTTGCTACCCTCTCCCAAGCTGGCTCATTAAGGAGTCATTCGTATTCGATTTTCAGCACTTGGAAAATCTTTAACCGATTGACAAATTGGAAAAAATAAAACTAAAAAAAATTTATGTCCAGGTCTTCTGAGCTTGAAATTTCTCTAAATTGTGTAAGTATATTTTTTTCATGGGACGAATCCCATTCATTCTATCTATGTCACAAACTTGAATTTATATTTATTTTTTTTAGTATCCACCATTTATAAGAGATCTGGTTAATTCTAAAATTGAAACATGATATTTTTTTTTGCAATAGTTTGTAAAATAAAAAAAGAGTCAAGGTATTTTTCTTATATTCTTTGTTATAAAATCAAAAGACAGTACTTGTATATTATTCCTTTACTATATAAATGATTAATATAAATCATTCATCTCTGATTAGAACAGAACATTCCTTTAAATATTAACTTTTAAAATTTCGAGCATTCTGGGGAAAAAAAAAAAAAAAAACTATTTAACAATTATAAGGAAAGCCCCATGAGAATATATAATAAATTTGTCAATAGCCATTTCCTGTAAATATTAATCCTCTGAAATAAACTTGAGTGGCTATGACAAAGGCAAGTAACAAAGTAACAGGTGAATCGGATAACTAGGTATATCCTGCCTCTCTCCTTGGTAATTGAAATCCGTCTCTTACCATACCATACCATTCAGATGTGGAATGAATTGTATAATATGTATATTTTGTCTCTTGCCTCAAGATTTAAGAGATGATCCTATGATTTGAGTTCCATTCCAGTAATGGCTCGCTTCCTTGGTTGTACTAATTATTGTACTCTCCAACGGATGTAATACTCTCTGCAAACGCAAATTGAATTAATCAAATTGTAATTAATAAGGACTAAAGTGATGACGTGCTTAAAGCCATTCTATTTGTAATTAATCTATATGAAATTAATAATAACGATGATCTAATAATAAGGTTTGGGTAACACTACTAAATTGCGTGTTAGAATATCCGTCTAAAGAATAATTTAGACAACACCGTAAACACTAATTAAAATCTTTAAAATAAACAAAAATTTAATTATTTGCAACAACTTCTCTTATCTACTACTCTTTTTATTTTAAAACTGGTGACTTCATTGATAAATTGATAAAGTGATCCCTTGAATGCACACTCTGTCTGTTGCGAAAGGACCAAGACTACGAACCCCCCCCCCCCCCACCCCCTCTCATTTTCTCTACTCTTAGTCACCCCTAAGAAGTAGAAACATTTTTAAAAGCAGTAAGTAATTTTCATTAATTAATGTGTGGTCTGTTCATTTTTAATAGCCTGAATATTTGTATTTCTTTTGTTAAAATTAATAATTAATTTAATTTTTTTTTTCTTTTTATTTTTATTGTTTTAGAACAAAATATACCTAATAATAAATAATAAATGAATATTGGAATAAGTTTTTTTTTTTTTTTTAAATACATCATAGATTGATTTTATTTAGTTTTTCATCTCTCTGATCTCGTTATAATCTGATATGATTGATATCCAGGGAATTTTTCTCCCTTCCTGAGTGTCAAGAAGGACTTATGCCAACAGTGGGGAAAGGAAGGGGATTCCTATCGATCTCTATAATACCGATTTTGATGATATACCATTCGTGTTCGTGACATCCAGTTGTTCTCTGAAAGGCATTGCTCTTATAGTAGTAGTATCCACCGATCCTTTTAGGCCCTCAAAAGCTTTGTTCAAACATTCTGGACATTTAACATCTTGTCACTGTTAAGATCGATGACCAAAGTTTATTTCCCCATTTCTCTATTCCTAAAATACTATTTATCTACTTTCCATAACAGACTTGTTATAAACAGGAAATGTAACTATACCTATATATATATATATACCCTTGTTATATGTAATATCAACAATTTTATTTATTTCCAAAGAAGCAGAAATATTTATAATTATTTATAAATTTAATATATTTTTAAAAAGGTGTAATAGGATTGAAAATTGTATATTTGTCCTAAATTAAATTGAGTTTTTATTTTTTCTATTTGTATAGCATTAGAAATATAGAACAAACACATGCCTCTTATATTATTTATTATTATATTACTTTTATTGTGTTTATTTAAATAAAATAAATTACAGAAAATAGAACATTTTCCTATTTGAAATAATTATAAATATACTCGTATGTATATATAATAAATATATAGACATTATATAACATTAATGATACTATTAAATTTTTTTTAAAAGAGGTATAAATACAATTAAGCCTTCATCAAAGGCTCTGATGCCTCCACCCACCAAATCTAATACCAGAACTGCTGTCAAATATTAATGTTTCATAAATAATAATTATGTTTATAAATTTAATTAAAATAGAAATATTTTATATATGTTTCTATAATTCTAATTATTTTCTTTCTTTTTTTTTTTTGTTTTAAAATATGTTATGAATTTTATTTTAACAAACGAATGTAAATTAAATTTTAAAATATACATTCCTCTCTAATTTCAATTCAATACTAATAAATTATTAAAAAAATGCAAGGTATTTTTTTTTTATTGTTTTTCGCATAAATAATTGAATAGTATGTAACAATTATTATCCCTTTGATTCACTTAATAATTAATATATTTGATTTTGATAATCTTTTAAAACAACAATTTATAATTTACCCTCATAAAATTGAGGATCATCATAACCATAAAATTTTATAGATTTCCACATAAATATTAATATAATAATATATTGAATCGGGAAAGAGGCTGCAGGTTTGATTTTAAAATAAAAATAATGGAAAAAAAATTTCTATGAATTTGATATGATAATTGGCAATAATTAATAAAATTAAGCTTATAAATGTGCATATGAATTACATGAGAATCATAATCCCAGACTCAACGAGATGCATGGATAATATGGATTATTTGTAATTTCCTCTCACAGCCCATTCATATTCGAACTCAAATCAGTTATCGGAAAATATTTTATATATTGAATGTACTAATTAAAATGGTTATATGTATTATATGATTAAGGATTAGCGTTTTGTTTTCCATACATTATCCATGATTTCTTGATTTTCATTATATTGAAATATTTCCTAGTTAATAATTATTATCTGAGATTACATCTTATATATATTTACTATTATTAATAGTATTATTGGTCCAGTATAGATTAGAGATTAAAAAGATAGAAATATTATTTATTTTTTGTTTTCAAGATTTTTCCGCAATATATTGAATAAAATATAATAACAAGATTGAATTACTTAAATTTTTCTTAATATTAGTATAATTTGTCATAATTTTACTGTGCTTTTATTCATTTTTATAAGTTCTATGAAAATTCCTTTATTTCGAAATCATAAAATTAATAATGACTATTATTTAATGAAATGTGAAACATAAATATTCTAATCTCAATTGAATATTATTCATAGTTATTATGAAATAAAAAACTTATTTGGTGTCATTAATTTATTAAATAAAATCCCAGTTGCCTTGAAAAAGTGAAACACTTATAAGATAATAATAAATATTGAAAGATGCTTTCATTTAAAAAAAGAATAAAACAGAGAACAGAAAAATAAATTAGAAAAAATAATTAGATCAATTTTTAGAATCTTGTGTTAAAAAAGATAAATTCAAAAAACTTGACCTATATTTATTTGATAAAATTATGTAAACTAAAATTATCTAATTTAAAATATTTGGAAAAATTTCATCTTTATTAATGTTAGTATTTGCTTTATTAATATACTATACATTTCGGTTATTACACCATTTTAATTAAATTTAATTTAACTAAGGAAATCTATTAATTTCATTTGCTAAATCAGGAATTATACATCACATTCATATAATTATGAATTAATAGATATATAATGTTGTGTTAGTGTTTTTTACAAAAATAATTAAAAAAAAATAAACTCAAAGTTATTATATTTGATTATTATAATTAAAATATTATATTTTGTATCCTTGAAGCAAAAACAAAATTACAATTGTTTGGTGTCATGGAAGTAAATAGTCGTTACAATGTTTTTATTTTATTTTGACTATAGTAAGAGAAGAAACGTAACATAACAGAGATATTTTTTTTTTTTTTTTTTTTTTTTGGTTTTAGTTAATTGATTGTCTGTTTCATTTAAAGAACAAACAAACAAACAAAAATTGGCGACAAATCAATTGACATCTTTGACGATACATCTCGCTTAGTAAGCGACGTCAGAATGAACATTGCCAAAAAGCTTGCCGATCTAAACACAAGGGGAGAGGTTGCTTTTGTTTGTTTGTCTAAAGAGAGAGAGAGAGGATGAACGAAGTGGAAAGGACATGAAAGATCGACAGAATGTGTTGGCAGCTCCAGGAGGATATTTAATTTACCTTAACAAGAGCACACAGTAAGCTACCATTGTGTATTTTGGACTGAGAGAAGTCAAGATGGCGGTTGGAGACATTCAACCCGTTCGATACAAGAGTTTGAGTGGGTGTGGGAGGAGAGAGTAGATGGACCTAAACACGACGATAGATTGAAGATTTGCTATCAATTCCATTCCTGATCAGTCCAAATGAGTTTTTCTTTTCAAAGTAGATTGAAAAGAACTATGAGGTGATCTTAAAATAATTAAGTTAGATGTAAAAAGAGAAGACAAATTTTAATTATAATACGTAGTTTATAAAGGGAAAAAAATATTTTATTATTTTTATTCATTTCATCTTAGTAGTTAATCATTTATTTTTAAATCCTTCAAAAAATATAAAAGAAGTACATAAATATATGTATTATATGTATTGGTTATTATGTAGGTAAATTGTATACTAAAATTATAAAAAAAAAAAAAAAAGATAATAAAAATTATAAATTATTAGTAAAATATTTTGTTTTTTGAATTTATTTCCAAAATAGTAAAAAGAAAATAGTAAATCTTGTTTTTTACTAAAGTTATTATTATTATTATTATTTTATACGTATGCTTGCTTATGAGGCATTTAGACTACCAATTAGCTCTTTTTTAACACTGCTAATAATTTAGCTGCCTTTGCTCGACCCGAATAGAATCCAACGATCCACCGTTGAATATAAAATCAGGAAACTAGTGATTTATAGTGATTTATTTTACGTTTTTCTTTTTCTGTTTTTTTTTTTTTTTTTAACCTCGGGATAAATGACTAAGATCACGCCAAGTTTTCTACGGTTTCTAAATTCCGAATTTTTCCATTTAATTCCGACTAGAACTCACCCCCTCTCAGATAATCTGCCTTTGGGCGTTTTTAGTCCCCTCGTTGGTAGAAAAATTCTATCATCCCATCAAGATTGAGGACATACATATATCGTATTGGCTACCACCTCCGTTTCCATTTCCTGCACTCACAACGTAATTGTCACTAAATCCTAATTGAATCATGGTTACAATTTCCTTTAAAGATGAAATTCCATTTTAGAACAATATTTCTTTTTTCTCAATCCTTATATATTATATAATTCTAATTTACTAATATAATAAAAAATAAATAAGTTTATATTATTACTACTTTAAATATAATATAATTTTAAAGTTTATTTTTTTATGAATTTTATCATTATATCATTTTCTCTCATATTGCCTGAAATTTATGCAACCAATTTGCTTTACTTCTTTTTATATATATATATATATATATCTATATATATATAAACCCCATTATTAGGTATGTAAGTTTAAGTAATCAAAATTTTCAAAACAATTTTTAAACGTAAAATTAATTAATATTGTATATTTCATATCTTCTTTATGTATTTATTAGGGTCACAAAAACAACATTTCTCAACGAATTCATATCCTTCGAAAGGATTGTATTAGAAACTGTATTTTTTCGCCCTAGATATAAAACCAAAAGGGCAAGTGGTCAGCGGAGTTTATGCCGTTTATTTCTATTGCCAAAAATGAATACAGATATCCTTTTATATTGTTATGTTTGAAACACATGGCTACTTTTTGAGGGTTAGAGAATTTTTATTTAACTTTTATTTTCTTTAGACCTCTACATTTAAAAAAATCTTTTATTGATATTTCGTTATAAATATTTATATTAAATTAAATGTTTTTCGATTTTTATACAATAATACTATTTTCATTTTTTTTTTTTATAAATTATCTTTTTAAAATATTTATTTCATTTGAAATAATTGTAAAATTTTCTAACAAAAAAACCACAAATTTATAAAAAATAAATTAAAAGGTTCACTGTTTATTTTAAACTGTTGTTTATGAATTTGTATTTTGCATTTTTAATAAAAATATTTACGTATTTGCCAATATTCTCTTTTGTGAATGAAACAATTTAAATTTCATAAAATTCTTCTATTTCTTACATCGACACTTTTAGAAAATAATATAGAGATAAATTTAATTATAAATAAATAGAAATTTTTAAATTTAAGTAATTCACTGTTTATTTTAAATTAAATAATAATCACTTAGATAACTTAGAGTACTCGACTCGTCTATTTATAAAGTTCATTATATTTGATATTTAATTATATATTTTAACAAATTTATTTATTTTTCTTTTCTTTCTCTAAATTATTAATATTGATGATAAATAAAAAATGAAAATGGATTAATTTTAAATAAAAGATGGGAGACACATCGACCTAATTGATCTAATCTCCCTGTCCATTTCCTCTGCCACTTATTCCACTTGCAAAGGGTGGAGTCAAGCACCTCAAAGGGGAAGGAAGGAAGGGCTTTTGTGCTGTAAAAGCGAGGCCATCTGAGCCGGCAAGTCCTTCCGCCAGGTGAATTATTCAACATGTGTGACTCAACGGTCTGTGTGGGTTGCGTTTCTCTTGTCTATTCTAGCCACATTGCGAACGAAACAGGACCTCCGTCGACATTTGGCCACACAATTTTATAGCATCCTTTTCCCAGGGGACGGTCCACTTCTACGATCTTGCGTGTCCTGATAGATATTGGCTTCAAATGAACTCAACTCATCGCCGAAAAGTTCACCTCAACTACTCCATCAACAAATGACTTTCATGATTTTATATTCACTTCAATCTTTTTTTTTTTTTCAATTCACCTTCTCATCGTTCGTTTTATTATTTATTATATGTGTATTATTTAAAAAAATATAAAAGTTTTGATTTTAATCTTTATATTAAATGAATAATTTTAAATTGTATTTGTGTGAATTTATATTGGCCTAATTCAATATATAGAAAATTTAGTTTTATATTTTAAAAATATTTATAATTTATATAATAATTGTTTTCTGTAGATTTTGGTCCAATAAAATATATAGATTACTATTGTTATTTTTAAAGAATCATCGGTCAAAATTTAGTTTCATATTTTTCCAAGAAAATAAAAAAAATTGTCCATTTTATTCTCCACTATGAATGAGAAAAAAAAAATCAAAGTGGAAATCCTTAGCGGCTCTTCTCTAAATCCTCGCCATTTTTTCTTTCTTGAATGGCTGTCCAGATAAAAATAATAAAAACAAAAATCTGAGACAAGAGATTTCTTGAAGGCGAAAATATAATAAGTTTGTGCTATTCCGGAAAGTGAATGGGAAGGACTTTTGTATAAATAAAAACTTTAGCTAGAGGGAAGGTGGATGGGGGGGGGGGGGTAGGAAAAAAAAATAAAGAATTTAAATACGCTCCACAAAAAAAAAAAGAGTGAATTCCTAATGATTTTTCATTTTGATGAGAATCGCGAAGAAGAAAAGCTGATTAGTAACCATTGTTTCAAAATTCATTGCAGGTTTCCCCATCCTCAATCACTAACGCTATTCCTTCTCCCTCTCACTCGTGTCGATGTTTTAAGCCCGAATGAATTTTCTTATGGTTCAGAGCAACTTTTTTTTCCACCAAGTGCAGGGGGGTTTACTGATGGAGTGAGAGAGATAGAATGGGGCTCGTAGACTTCTTTTTAACCACGAGGTTTTGCACCCCCCCCCCCCCCTGGGCTACAATGCGAATAAATTGGGCCGGCGCTTTAAAAGAATGCGAAGTTCCCCAACCCCTTCACTATTCAGGAGCGAATCTTCATCCACAGGAAACCACCCTCTAGGAGTTCTCATTTTCATAAGATGGAACATCATAAATATTCAAACATCCCCTTGGCTTTAAAAAAATAAAAAAAAAAAAACACTATTGGTCTCTAAACTTATTTCCTTATCATTAATGGATTATTTTTTTTTAATTTCAAATGAATTGTCTAATCAACTAGTAATTTAATCTTATTTTAAAAAATTAAGATATCTAGTTTTTTCTTTAATTTTTATTATGATAATAATATGAAATTAATTTCTTGTTGAGGAATGTGAAGATGTTAATCAATCATAATTATACAATATTTTCAAATTAACAAACTTTGAGATGATGATCAAATAACCTATATTATATATATATATATATATATATATATATATATATAATTTTTATAAATTCAAATGTCAGAAGTGCAAAACCAATGTAAATTTAAAATAGAAACAAAAAGAAAAAAGATAATTATGATAAATATTATAAATTAATTTTCGAATAAAGTAATCTTCAATTTATTCCCATATCTGATATTTTATTTACCTTTTTTTTATCTATGTGATTACATAAGTAATGATTATGATTTCAAAAGTCATGACCAATTAAAATTTATTCTAATTTCTAATTTAGAAAATACACCATACATTATGCATCTAGGCCTGGACACATATTTGACAACACTTCTCCTACTCCACCAAATAATGTTGATTTGATTCTAAGTTCTGTAAATATATATAAAGAAATATTTTTTATATATATAAAGAAATTGGAGAAAAATCAAGTTCTAACTTTGTTTATTGGTTTTATGTCAAAATAATATTTGATCGCGGTTTTATTAGATTTTCTTTTGAGAGTATAGAGAAATTATTTCCTTAAGTTTTTTTTTAAATAATTTAACAATTTAATTTTTTTACTCTTTTTATATTTAATTTTTGGTTTGTTAAAATATTCTTAAATATATCTTTTTGATCGATATAATTTATTTTATATCAATAAAAAGTGATAAAGCAAGAGAGTTTTAAAAGAAATTACTTTTAAATAATTAAAATTTTACCTTTGAAAAATATCTCAATATATTCACCGATTAACCCTTCAATTCAGTCTGATCTTTTGAAACAAAATTCATTGAAAAGAAATGTTGCTCATTAACGTTCCCTATTAAATATATACTCGTATTATTATTTGGAATTATTTATTTATTTTTTGGATTTTTTTTTCGCTTTTTTTTTCTTTTGCTTCCCTATCCACAAAAGCACGTTGTCTGTCTGTCTTTTATTGAATACTCAATTATTCTCTTTCTATTTGAAGTTTCCACTCGCATTTAAACTCGCTATTCACCCAGTTTTTCAATTCAACATTAAAATCATTTCAGTTGCAGTGTTTTTATTTTATATAAAACGAAATGAAAAAAAAAATGTAAATAAAAAAAACGGTCACCATTTTATTCGTAAGAGGCGGCTTACATCTTGAATAAGCAAACACTTTTATTCTGATTAAAACTTCATTCATTTCGTGTTTTTTTTCGATGGCTCTCACAGTCACTTCTATGCAATTTCAAACAAATAAAAATAAATAATCTAGTCATCAAACAAATTGAATAAAACTTTTTTCTATGATAAAAATAATAGGGATTGGACTCTGTAAAATAAATATAAGTATAATTGGATAATTTTTAAATTTAAGAAAATATTAAATAACATATATTTTTGAAACAACTAGTAATATATATGTTTTCTATATATCTATATATAAATATATATATAAGTATAGATAATATATATGTTCAGTTAGGTTTCCATCAAAGTTTTAATTATTTTCAAGTTATTTTTACATTTTATTGTGAGATTTGAGTCTTGACTTTTTGGCGCCCATTTTGTCGCCATTTTCATGAATTGTTTAGCAGGGAATTTTCGGGATTCTGGATTTTATAAAATATATATAGGAATATATAGAATTAATATGAATATGAAACATGTGATATATTTGATCTGAACATAGCTTGTGAGTAAAATGTCATTCTAGAAAATGGTTATATTTAGGGGTGTTTGCTTATTTCTATTCATTTGGTCATAATTCAAATCTCGTTTTAATGTCGTTTAAAATCCCTAATTTTATGTAACTCTGCATTACCCAGAATTGGAACTTGTTAATTGACAGTCTAATTTCAGTATTTATTTTAAATTTTAACAATCTTGAAAGGTTATTTATATATATATATTCTTTAAAGTGTATCTTAATATTAACCGCTCTTTAATTATTCGTAATTAAAAAAAATAACTAAATTTAAAAGATTTATAAGGTAATGGACAAAAATGAATTTGTATTAATGTAAAACGCGATGTTATAAATGTAAACAATTATTATTATTTTTTATTTAAAAAAAAAATTAATATCTAATAGTCTTTGCTAAATAATTATATGTATCTGAGTTCTAAACCTTACAAAATTTCTTTAAAACTTTACATATATATTAGCTTCTTCTTCTTCGAAATACTTCTTAATTAATTTTATCCGGATAAGCCCTATCAAAGAGGATCACTATTATCTCACATAATTAAAAGAGTAAGTATGAGAAAAACAATACATTAAATAGATATTCGTTCTATTTATTATTTTAAAATCAAAAATTTATTGAAAATGTTATTTAATATGCTGTTAGTAAGTAATTATTATTATTAGTTCCTTTTAAGGAATTTCAATAGAAATAAATTTGTCTTTTTAATGTTCCTATATTAAATGCACAGATTCACGTTGAATATTTAGAAATTCCAGAGAAAGCAATTTATTTTAAAAAATTAAAATTGAATTAATCAAAAATTTTTGAGGTTTTTAATAAAAAATTATCTCTTTTGTTAAATATGTTATTTCTTAACTCAATGATTTTGTCTCGAAAAGAAAGTTAGTTATGGAAACAAACTTCATATACGAGTATAATATATATATATATATATATATAACTCTAATTTATATCACAAACATATTTCTTTTTAAGAAATACTTTTTAATTTTAGTTGATTGATTTTTTTTTTTTTAAATTTGTTAGGTTTATACACACATCTTCATTTTCTGTTAACCAAGTGATTGAACTTACAATAAGATTGAATTTCAATAGAAATAAATTCGTCTTTATTAAAGGGTCCAATTTTTATTGCTCGACAAACCTAGGTAAAGTTATATTACCAAATTTTTCTACAACAATACTGCATGAATCTTAAAAAATTATTTATATATATATATATAAAACAGATAAAAAATGTATAATCAATGAAATTACTTTCAATAAAATAATAAAATGATATTATTATATCTAAATATCTACCTATCTCTGTGGCTATACGGAACTCCAAAGTTCTTGGTCACAGTAACCACATTTCTCCAAGTGTATCTATCTTGAATCACACACACACCCATCTAATCCCTACCCACTCCCATCTCTCTTAAGTACCTTCCTCATTGTGCACTCACCGCGTCTTTAGTCTTCCAACCGGTCTCCCCATCAATATATTTTTCGCCATTATTTCCTCTCCCATTCTAGCCACGTGCCCTGCCCATCGCAGCCTTTCTGATTTTATAACCCTAAATATGTCTGGAGATGCATAGAGATCATGTAGTCTTCGCCATTCCCAAGTGACCTCATCTTTCTTTGGCCCATAAATGCTTCGAAGAATTCTATTCTCACATACTTTAAATCTACTCAAACTGCCTCAAAAACCCATATAATATACAACCGACAAAATAATTGTTTTATATATTTTAATTTTGATCTCCTTTAATAATATTTTTCATCAGATAACCCCTTTACTGCATGACAATAGGCGTTATCCATTTGCAACCTCGATTTAAATTCTTCTCGAATATTATTATCCTTTGTGATTATAGAGAACCTAAGTATTGAAATTTTTCTACATTTTCAAATTCTACGTTTTGTATGTTAAGATTTTGTGTGTTAAGATATTATTATAAATAATTCATAAATGACATTTACACTAAATTCACCTGAAATTTCTTATTAATATTATAACAATGAAAGAAATGAAAGAAAAACCCAATGAATATCTAGAAACAAGAGAGAAGTAGAAAATTAGTTTAAAAATGAATCTTCACTGGTTGCAAGTTGTTAAAGATTTGTTGTTTCATTCCAGATGCTATTTACAGAATATATTAGAAAAGTTGTTTTGTTGTTATAATTAAATTTTCTTTCGGAAGGAATTTGAGCTCTGACAAGATGAAAGAAAGTCACGAATCCGTTACGAAATATATTAAAGAATTTCTTGTTGATGCCAGTCATTTGACTTGGAGGTGGGTTCTTCTGTTATTGACACCTACTCATGAACTAAGAGAATGGGGAGGGGCTCTTCTTTCCTTCAAACCTTTCTTTAGCTCTACAGAAATTGTTCTTGATTTTGTTTTAAGTATCAAAGAGAAATTAAGAAATTTAATCATAATAAAGAACCCTGTTTGAAAAATTAAAGAATTAACTTCTTTATAATTTTATTATAATTAAAATAATACTTATTTATTGGTATTTGTTTAATACTTTAGTGTTATTGACTTTTTAATTTTTTTTTCGATATTTATGAGCTTTAATAAAGAAAAGGAGCAAGTAAAAAACTGACGATGTAAAGTGAAATATGAAATATAGTATTATCATTATTATAAGTTTACCTATATTCCTATATATAATATCAAATTGTTATAATAAAATTGTTCATTTTAATTGAACATATATTGATATTATATTGATTAATTACAAATTATATATATTTAATTTTAAAAAAGTAAATAGTAATAATATCTGAAATTAATAAAAAAGTTAATAAATTAATATATCTTATCTTATTATACTAGCAAAAATTATATATATATATATATTTGTATATAGATTTATATATATCTTTGTACATTTTTGAGATATTAAACCGCGCTAAGGATTTTTTTGAAATTCTCACCATAGATAATATAAAGAAAAATCTGGAGTGTCTCCACTCGACTATCTCGCAAATTTGAATTGGATTAATTAACATATATTATATTTAAATTAAATTAAATTTAATTAATTATAAATTAAAATTAATAAATAATATTTATTAAACCAACGCGTGTTTGGCTCTTTGTTGATGACGGATGATTTGCAGTGTACTTTCCGGTACTTTCAGCGATTCAATCAAGTTGAAATTCTATATATAGCAGTTTTATACAATTTTATAAACATAGGAAAAACTATCAAACATATATCTTTATTTTTACGGTCAGTTTAGAGGATAAAAAAAATGAAAATGTGGTAGGTAATGACCCTCTTCCGGATGAGCTATATTTCTCAAAATTGATAGAAAACTACGAATTTTGAAAATGCCCGTTAACCAAATTTCATCAATCTAGATCAAAACGTTTTTGCGTAATCTTGTCTCCATACACACATACACACATATATACATATATATACATACAAACACACAGACATTTTTCTCAACATTGAAAATTTTCGTGATCGCAATACTATCTCGCCAGAGATAGTAAAAATCGATCTATTTTGGTTTCAGCCTCGGGAAAAATCATCTTTGTTAGTTTTTTTCTTAATTTAAAATAGGAATTTTAAATGGCGCCGGGCAACACGGGACAGCGCTTCTTTAAATACAAAATATTATAAATAATATCTTTAAATATTATTCTGAAATTTATTATGAATTTTACAATAGAAAAATCAATCTTAATATGTTTTATTTTAGTTTTTCCTTCATTATTCAAAGAAAATTTGAAATTCACCTTGTATAAAGTAATTGAAGTATATAAAGTATTTATATAACTAAACACGTTTATGAATATGAAAAATGTTATTATAATCATAATTAATTAATTTATTCATAGAGAAACGAATAACTATGATTAATTAATATTTATAATTAAAAAGGTATTATTATATTAGTGGGTATATATTTACAATATAATACGTAGTTGTTAATTACCTCTTAGAACGTTCATTCAGCTATTTTGGCGTCTTTTCTTATTCACTGTTCAATGAATACTAAAATTAAAATTCTTTTATTTTATTTTAATTTATTTTTTAGTTTACTATTTTAATATTATTTTTCAAAGAATTGGCCGAGGTTGCTTATCGCTTTTCAATGAAATAATATAAACAATGTAATTATTCTGGCTGGGCTCTATATCTTTTATTTTTTATTTATTAATAATTCAATTGATAAAAAAGAAAAAATTTAAGGAATTTTTTTCATTAGAAAAAGATATAATCTTATAATTTATAAATATATAAATATTTTCTTTTACAATTAGATAAGAAACAATTTTTTATTTTTTATTATTTTGTTATTTATTTTATATTTTCATATTTTATAGTCTTTAATTATATATATATATATATATATATATATAATAAATTTAATTAATTATAAGTGGCAAAGTCATGACGGCTCTCCCCCTCCGTGTATATATCTTATTAATACTAGCAAAAATAGTATAGGTATATATGTACATATTTGTATTTTCGAAATATCAAATTGCTCAAAAGATTTTTTTGAAATTCACACCATAGATATACATATTATTATAATTAATTTTGTTAATATATAACATGAGAGTATAATAATTTCGACCAAATATAAAATTATTTTACCTCTTTTTTTCAAATATACATACTTATTTCGCTATCAAGACCAACTTAATGTGCACGTAAACCAAATTTTAGAAATCGTATTTCTTTCAATTATTTTTATAATAAATATTATTCAGTCTTTCATTCAATTTTTCATATTTCCAAGTTCAACTTGACTATAACGATATATTAAACATTAAACCATCGCGTCCTTGTCCAAAAATAATAAGTTTAAAATAAATATGTACCTGTAATACTTTTAATCCGCCGTTAAATAAAATATTAATTTTTTGTGTGAATTCTAAATATAAAAAAAATCTTTAATTAATAATATATATATATATAAGACAAGCATACAATAGATAAACATAATATTTATAGATTTTCGTCATATATCTATTTCTAAACGTAGTAATTATTTATGAAAATCCTAATAATTTTTCATCCAGCTACATTGTATATACATACACATTGTATTACATATATCTGAAGAGTCAATAATTATTCGTAAATGTTTTATATATATATATATATATATATATATCATTCTCGACGGCTGTATCTAAATCATAATTGGGATGGCATGAGGGAATAAAGTAGAGCGAGTCGACACTCGCGGCGTAGGAGTATATAGGTACTACTGGCTAATACGAGCATTAGTTATTGCCAAATAAATGAATAATTTAGATGCATGGCCTGCGCCCAGCTTGGCAGATTTACCGGCCGGTAATGAATCAACTTGTATACCCGGCCCATGTATATATTAGAGTTGATATTAAGGTAGCACGGGGGGGGGGGCATAAGAGAAGGAAAGGAGGGAGGGGGTTTGAAATTGCACGAAATGGAGATTTGCCTATGAATTAAACATCGACGGATGGCGATGTCGTCGTCTTGAGGCCACCCTCGGCACATCCCTCGTCCTTTTCCTTCAATCGTTGATCCGCTTGTCTATAATATTCCTGCTAGCTGCTGCTGCTGCTGCTGCTGCTGTCTTAATCTGTGCCACGTCGCCTCAAAGTTTGCATCTCATTTTAATGTCCCCATTTACTCTTCATTTTCAACCTTGTATACTGTAATTACAGCGTCAAAATATATTTGCATGAAATTTAAAACTAATTTAACTAGTTTTCTGTTAAATCGTTAATCCGTTAATAAATAATTATTGATCAAGTCATCGACCCATTTGTATTAATTATACAATAACAAACTATAAAAATAAATATGATTCATTACATTTATTTTATTAAAACCAAGAATTATTGATCTATAGATATGAGGACAGGGAAATAAAGAAAATATTTTTTAAGAGGGTGGACGAGAAGAAAATCATTCATGCAATATCTGTTGTTTATATAAATTTATAAAAAAATATTACCAGGCTCTTTTCGATATAAAGTCCATCTACAGAAAGTATAGCATTTATACTTACAATAGATTCTCATTGTAACTAAAGTAGAATTTTTAATTTTGTTTTATTTTCATTTATTGATCACTGATTTAGGCCAAATTTTAATTATTTTATTTATTAATCATATATTATACATAATACAGGGGTGACCACACTTAGTGATACTTAGAGCCATATTGAAAAATCGAAAAGGTGTCATGACTTTAAATTTTTTAATTGAGCCACAATAACCCGTTGTTATAATATACTATTAGATTTTATAATTATTGTAAGGTTTCAAGCCATTTCCTTAAGTAGCTGATCATTAAATCACATCTTGAGCTCAAATATTGAAATTTTGTTATTTTTAGTTTTAGTTTTTTTTTTATTTTTATTATTTACCAAACAATTTAAAAAATAAGTCGAAATGTTTAGTTTAAAATCAGAGGTTCTCAAACTGTGACATATGTATCACTGATGGTACGTCATAACCTGACGGTGGTATCTAGAGTACATTTACTCTTAGTAACGGAATTATTTTAATGGTACCTCTACTATTTTGATGAATGTTTCTGTTTTAAATAATCTTGAGCCTTTTACTTTTTAAAGTTTGTTTGTATTTACTCGTAAATCTTTTAAATTATGATTAAAAAAATTTTTTTTCCTAGTAATATTTTCAATTTATTTTAGTACATTAGAAGATATTTTAAGATAATGATAAAAAAAAATATATTAAAATCAATAAAAAACACAAAAACTACATTCTTTTATTTATTCTAGTAGGTACATATTTATATTATTATATCAAAAACAAAATGTCAATAATTTTGATTAAATTTAAAATTTAAAAATCAGTTTATCTTAAGGCTAATAATTATAAATTAACAAAGAAAAATTCAAGTTGAAAAGTTTTGATCTATAATAAATTAAAAAAGTTTTTTGATTGATGAAAAACGTGTTGGTTGAGGGAACATCATTAGAAAATCTAAATGGAGAGAGGCTAATGACGCCATTGGTGTGTATATCGATAGATACTTGATTGACCTTAGGCTTGTAAATTGTAAAGGGACAGAGATATGAAGGTAAATTAATATACGCTTTAATAGAATCCAAAGTTTCATTTATTAACTCGACACAAAAGCGGAGAGATAGACGATGTTGAAGCAGGATCTACCAAAAAGGGGTTTGGGGAATTCAAAACTAAAGGAAGCCAAGGGGGAAGTGATCTTAAAACTTTATCTTTTATCATCTTTCAAAAAAAAAAAAAAAAAAAAAAATAAAAGTAAAAAATAAAAAAACACAAACTTTTCACTACTTAAATATAATAATTATAAAGAAGTTGATAATAATTAAAGAAGTTTTAGCAATACAGCCATTGTTACTTATAAGAGTTTTAGTTAGAGAGAAAGGAATAGAAAAAACTCTCTAACCTTTTAACTAAATTTTAATTATTAGCAATAAATAATTAAATTCACTTATTCACTCAGTCATATTTTTTTAATATAAGGGTTAATGATTATAAAATGAAATATCTAATCAAATATGTTAAAATTACCTTTATCTTTAAAATAGTGTAATCTAAATGAATGACTAAACGATATATAGTCCAGAGAGTTAGTATTGGATGTAGAATACCCCAATTTTTTTTTATTTTTTTTTTTTTTTTTTTTGTTTAATGAGTATTCTAAAGATAAATCAATTTTTCCACACACACATCTAGTATACAATCCAAAACACCCTAGACTCTCAACACCGTGGTCTGGATTTAAGTCCCTTGTCTGGAAAGGGAATTTCTATAACCCTGGGGCATATGAGCCGAGCTTCACCCAGTTTTCAGGATAAAAATTGGAAAGCAGCTTGAAATAAAAAGTAGCGTATCCGGACAAGAAAATCAAGATAAAGATTGAGAAAATCCATTCTCCTGATCGTAGAACACCTTTACCGACAACCGACTTGATAGACTTTCTTTTCGTAGGATGCATATAAAAAAGTCAGAGGTTTAAAATCTATTCCAATTTAGTTATTGTGTCTAGCCTTCGACTAGTGCCTAAAGCATCGAAAATGAGGAGGACAAATTTCATCGTTTATATTTGATTTCCAACGAGATGAATACACAATATAGAATTGATATGTGTAGGTTGTTGTTGGTTGTATGTGTCACAGATATTTTTAGAAAAATAACTTGTAAGGTAAACAAATTGTTAACAAGGGTCTTCGTCAAATAGATCGTGTTTTCAATCTGACCAATTCATTCTTTCTGGTTAAATGAATCATAGAGTTATTTCTTTCAAAAGAGAGGGAAATGAATAACAGAAAAAAAAGTAGTAAAAAAATACTAATATTTATTTTTTTCAATTATATGTATATATATTTTTGAAAATAAAAAAAAACCCACTAACATTATAAATTGACTATAAAATTGGGTACATAAGTAACGAAAAATAAAATATAAATTCTTGTTTTTTTATCAAAAATATTAATTAATAATTATTTTTATTAATAAAGATCTTTGAAAATTCCAATTAAATATTAATTTGTCTAAATTGGTATTAACATTTCAAGATGACTGAGAAATAATATAGTTATATGAAAATTTATATGAAATTTATTTTGCATCATGCAATATTGAATAAATCAAATAATAAAGATATTGTATATATATGTACATATATATTCAGTATTTTTATTATATTATTTTTATTTTAAATTTACAGAAAATTTATATGAGCTAGAAATCAATTAACTATAGGATAAATAATCATTTTTGTTGAATTATGTATATTACCTTTAAAAGCCCTAATAAAAGTTTTTCGCTTAATAGGAATTATTAAATTTAAAAAAAAAAATGCCTATTAATTTTATTTATTGACATCTTTTTTTTTTATTCACTTTTGTTACATGTAAAATCCATTTATAATATCTAATTAATATTGTAATGAGTGAAAGTTAGACATCGGAGGAAATCAAAAGCTTGTGTTTGCCCTTTGTTCATCACTGACTTTTGCCCTTGCGGCTTGCTGCAATTGTCTCTCTCTCTCTCTCTCTCTCTCCTCTCTCGAGTTGTTAAGCCACTCTATATGTTCAAATATCAATCGTGACAAACAAGCTCAATTAATAATCAATTGAATTATGGTGCATCAGCAAGGGGGGTGTCAACCAAATGTCACATAAGAACATTTTCAATTATTATCAATTATTCATTATCACTCCTGTTCATAGAATTCACGGGGCCCTGACTCGACCCTTGCAAATATACTGATCTGGGGGATGGATAAGTAAATTAACAATATTTTATTTACAATACAAATTTAATTATTTTTAACAATTTTAATTCAATAAATAATTAAGTATTTTTAAAATTGTTTACTTATCATTAATATAATTTTTTTTTTTTACAGGTAAGACTCAAATCACTTCCTTCTACTTTCTTAAATTATGTAAGTAAATAACATAATAAATTATTTCAAAACAATATAAATTTATTTTAAAGGCAAAAAATCAAATTTTCTATTTAATTGATATTCAACCACTTTTGAGAAGACAATAGTTATTTATTCCTTCCAAGGAGTTCAAACTAAGAGAATAAATGATTTATAAATCTGTCACTTTAGTTGACATTTAAAACTTAACAACACAAATCACTGTTCCTTGAGAATTTCTTACTTATTTATAAAATTTGAACTTATTCAAAAATATGGTGTAAACGCTATAACGTTTACTTTCTATTTTGCTTTTGCACACATCTAAAAATAACATCGAAATCTTGTCAAATATTCTCAAATATAGCTAAAAATATTATAGAATAATGTCCTTTAAAGATATTAAATTGGTGTATCAAAATTGCATTGGAAATCTATTTATTTATTTATTTATTCAAATTTTTTTTTTCCAAATTAATCATTTGAAGCTTTTAAGTTATTCTAATTGAAATTCTTGACAAAATTTAAATTTTTTGTATTAATTTTATTTTTATTAATATGAAATCATTTAATTTAATAAAAAAGTAATTTTAGAAATATTTGAAAACGAACGAATAATATCCCCAAGGGCCTAATAAAATGTACTATGCTAGTGTCTATTTGTACTAAACATACTATACGTATCAATATTTGGGATTTCAATTCATGTTTATTACTCTTCTTTCTTAGATTTAAAATATTTAAATTCTTTCTTTAAATTTTTGTCAATTTATTTTAAGATAAATTTTAAGAATCTTTACTTACTCTTTAATAAAATTCCTTCGTATAAAATATTTTACTTTCGCATTTCGAAATTCAATAAAAATAAATGTATCTTGTTTACTTTTGTTGCTTTTTATTCATCATCCAATTACAAAAGACTGGAAGGATTGGGTTAGTGACATTCTCGAGTTGTCGTTCCGGATCCGGAAACGATAACAAATAATAATAAGGTATCGAGTTAAAGATTTGTGGAAGTCAATGACTTTTTGGCAGTCCGCCCACCGATTGTAATCCTTATGTGGAAGGGGTGTATTCTTAAAGCAGGCGTGGCCGAAGCTGCCCCTTTGACCAATCGCGGGTCGCGCTTTCTAATCATGGAGGATGCTCTGGAGAGAAAGAGAAAGAGACAACTGCGCCGTCGCCGTCAATCGCGGCGCCGATCAGGGGATAATCTACATATACCTCAAGAAGAATGTGCGTTTCATCCTCCGCCGACCCACCACTCCATTCCTTGGCAAAACTCAACATTTATTTAGGTCGGCGCTATTATTTATCTCAGGACTGACCAAAACATTTTAACTAAATTGAAATTTTACACGGAAGATCTAGTTAATTGGGTTTTGGAAAAACAAATAAAACAATTATCAATATTTATTAAAATATCTCTCTGTTTTTGTTAAATTAATGAAATATGTCGATGTTATTGCTGATTATCAGTTAAATATAATAGCTACGTATAGGTATGTTTATAATATTGTATTCCTTTGTACATATTTGTAGAGAACTCAATAGTCTTTGGCCTTATTAACCATATTTCTCCAACTTTCCTTTCCCTTCCATTCAATTATTATTATCTGACAATTCTATTATCTTTGGGCAGCATTTTCTTGGACTACCCATTGTTGATTAATTAATTGTCTTCCTAATAAATAATTTTTCGCCAATATTTCTTCTTCCATTCAAACTTAAATTCCCGTTGTCAAAATTAATATATGTATATTATTATTATTATTTATTTTGTGTTTCTGTTAAAAAAAAACTAGACTAAAATTATTAAAGGATTTGGATAGAAGAGGATAGTGCTACTAGAGCTCACATTCTATGTTCCAGAATTAGGCGCTACTCAATGAGAAAATATTTCGTAGAAGCAATCGCATTTCAACTTTTCATTCTTCAAAGAAATATTTCTTTTTTTCTTTTGTAAATAATCTTCCCACCCCATACCTTACTCTCTCTCTCTCTCTCTCTCTCTTTGGGATTCTAAAGTTAAATATTAAATTAAAATATTCAGAGTATAAATACATTAAATATAGAGTTGGAGAAAGGAGCTGCAGCTAATGAAAAAAAATCTGTAGTGTCTTCACTCGACTATCTGACAATTTGGAATTGGATTAATTAACACATATGTATATATAATATTTAAATTATGTATAATATAAAATTAATAAATGATATTTATTAAACCAGCGCGTGTTTGGCTCTTTGTTGATGATGGCGTCTGTCTCTCTGTCACTCTGTCTGTCTGTTCGCTCTTTTGACAAATTGAAATCGACTTTTTATTGAGATAGACTTTTTAAAATTTTTATAAATATTTCAATGGATCCCTAGAAGGTATAGAAGAAATATAATTGAATTATAATTAATTAATTGTAATTAATTAGCGATTAGTTACTTTTAGTAACTAACTCCTTTTGTATTGCTCCGATTAATTCTTTTTTCAACGGATTCTGAAACATACATATTGATTTCAGGATAGATTTTCATTTTGAACGTATTTAAAAAATGTTTATAGTATTAAAATTAATGATGAATTCTTATTAATCAGTTGTATCGCCAATGAAGGTATAAAGAAAATATATATTTTTTATACATTGTATATGTCCCCGATAGAAAGGAAACAAAACAATAGAATAACCTTTTTTATGAAGACAATATATATATTGAAATATATAAGCATAAAAATAGCATTTTTATATATATTATGGAAATATAGAAAGTTATTTGTTTGAGCACATAGCAGAGTATATAAAAGTTAACTTTCTAGAATTATTGTTTAAAAAAAAACCCAGGGAAATACCCAGAGATATACCTCTTCGTTACCCAAGAGGGAGAGAGGGGTGGACAATTTTGCCAAGTTGATTGGAGGGGATGATTGGCTTCGACATATTTTAGTCGGTCTTGATTAAGAATTGGAGAAGGAGACACGAAATCCCTTGAAGGAAGGACATCCCGGGTAAACACCTTTTTGAGAAATGCCGATACACACGAGATGGTCCAGATAAATCCTCAGGACGACACTCAAGACTCAAGTCTCCAATGAATTCTCAATTCCTTACCTACACAATATACCAAATGTGGTCGACCCTTGATAATTAATAATAATTTGCAATTGCGTAATATAAATTAAATTTCTATTAATTTATATTTCTATTTTTACGGTACCATTCAATTTCATCAATTTCTTATTAATTTCGTCGTATCATATTAATTCTTCTAATTATATTAAATACATAATTTTTAGTTATAATTTAAATATGCATTTTTAATCTGAACCTATTCAATTTTATCATTTCCCAAATCAACCTTCGCGAATTCAATAACCATTTATTTATTCTAAATTTACCACCAGAGTGCTACCAATTAATTTAACCTGATTTTCAACCCAATTTTTCTAATAAAAATACCTTACACACACCCTCCTATATACGACAATATATATATATATATATATATATATATATACATTTATAAAATCTCATATTAATAAAAATTATTTATTTATAAATATAATATAATAATTATTATTCAATAATAGCATTTACTTAACATAATGCATAAAATCAATTTTGGAAGATTAATATAGTTTTTCCAATGGACTAAAAAGAATAAAATAATATTTATATAAGCTTGATAAAGTTTATGGATAAATTGCTTCATATTCAACGAAAAACGTTGGGCGCATTTAGTTCTATGCAATTAACTTCCTTTATAGAGCTATTATTCATATATATTAACAAGTAACACTTGATATAATATATATAATCAATGATTTTGGATTTGATTGATAATATGTAAATTTAATAAAAATTCTTTTAAATTTTGATACATACTTTGATATAAGTATATTACAGTGAAAAATAATAAAAGATTAATTTCTTAGCTCTTAAACTATCAATTTTATTGCATGATAAAAAAATTTGTCAGTTTATGTGTTTAATAAAATATTTATTATTACAAAAAATTGACTTGATTGTTCCTATAAATAAATTAAACTAAATGCGCCCAAAGTTTTTCGTTGAATATGAATCAATTCATCCATAAACTTTGTCAAGCTTATAGAAAAATTATTTTATTCTTTTTAGTCCATTGGAAAAACATTATTTTATAAAAATTTTTGATATTTATATTATTTATTATTTAACATTTATTAGACATTTTGGTTTAAACCTATTTTAATTAATAATTATTTAAATATCCTTATATTTTAATTAATCGATCCCTTATTCTCTAATTCGGTAGACATGGACTATTATTACTAAGCTAAGAATTAGTTTTTAATTAATTTTTATATCCTTACTTTGAGAATTCGTTAGATGTTAACTATGTATTGGTTTTTTTCCAAAATCGATTATTTTAATTAAAAAAGAAACTCAACAATTTCTCTGTTACTTCAATCTATTTTTCATCTTCCTATAATTTCATTTCAATTTTTTTCAGTGACATTATTTAAAATCCTGTATCTTTCTTCCTTTACTTACAGAAAACAAGCCCTCGGCAAATTACCGTATAGTATATTTAAAAAGAAGTGAAAGATAAAGATAGAAAAAAATATGAATACAGCTTCCGTGTCATACGATAAAGTAGATTTCAGCCTAAACAAATAACGACTCTTTCCCATTGGTTATCTCCATTGCATTTGTTCCAAATGTTGGTACTTGGGATTAGTCCAGGCTTTTCAATAGAATAAAACATCAACAATGATATTTAAAATAATCCTATTATCGCTCTTTGTCATTCGTATTATAAAATACTACTAGAAGTGGAATGCAGGTTCATTCATTCATCCATCGATACCCTCCCTCCACAAGTACGAGTATATGTCACTTACTTTCTATGCAATCGAATAAGTTGCCTCTCAAATTGGATTAGTGCCATTCCGATCAGAACCAGTATTTAAAAAAAATATTGAATTATTGATATATACTTTATATGTATAAAATAAATTCATCGATATGTTTATTCGGGCAGGAAAAATATTTAATCTCTAAATTTTTCAATTACTTAAATAAATATCAATATGGTTGGGGAATTTAATTTATCCACTTAATTTTTATTATTTTATTTCATTCGGGAAGCCCCAAACAAATTTCAATAAACGTTTATTTAGTTTTAAAAAGTGAGAGGATTTCATTTCATTTAGCTTTTTTTTTTTTCTCTCTGTGAATGGTAATATCGGAATTTCGATTTTCATAAATTAGACTAACTGGCAAATCAATCAGTGCAGAGAATTTCAATAAAATCATGCCCGAGGATTACGTATGAATAAGTCCTTTTGGAAGATCGAAACAAATAATTTGTAGAATAGAATGAATAGATTAATGAGAATTGTTGGATAAAATAAATAAATTATCTAATAAATATTAAAAAATACAAAATTATTTTTAAATATTTCATAAATACTTACATATATATTAAATTAAAGTTTCACGGATTTATTGAACAAATTTTTCTTAAGGTGATTTATTCATATTTACATAGATGTACATATATGTTCATACCTATATACCTAGATACTTGTTTAATTGTATTTTAGGTATCATTTAATTATTTTTGCTTTTTTTAATTTTAATATGTGTGTGATCAATAGTTTTTATTTTAGTTCTATAAAATCGTAAACATATATCAAAATTATATTTTTATTTAAAAACGATATATCTATATATATAAAGGAGACTGTATGTATGTATGTATGTATGTAATTCGTTTACTTTTTTGCTGTCTTAGTGTAATATGTTAAAATGTAAGTTATTTACATTTTAACATAAAAATTTAAGGATTAAAGAATAAAAATAGAAAGTAAATTAGTGAATATTTTAAAAATAAGACAATTTGTGGAACTTGAAATAACTAAGAAATGAGAGGTGGAGGGGATGAGGAGAGAGGTGGGAGTGTGTGTGTGCGGGAGAGAGAGAGATTTAAAGTTTATATATAGTTCTCCGTGTTGTTCATTCAAGAGCCAGGCGTGGCCCACTGACTGGCGGACTCATTTTACACAATGTATATAACTCTAGGGATTCCCAATCAAAGAATTATTATAATATTTAACTTTTTATTTTAAATTCTAATATTCAAATATCATTTCAATTAAATAATTTATTCTAAAAGTTCTCATTTTAATTAATATAATAAAATATTTAAATCATATTTAACTTAAATTATTTTGTATTTATTCTTTCCATATTTGAATAGGTACTTCTTTTATTTTAAGGGAGGGAATTAACTATGATCTAAAAAATTAATAAATGAACTTAATAATAAAAAATCAAATAAATCCATTAATTTTTTTTTTTTTTTTTGTCTTAAATAATTTTTTTGTTTTCATTTGAATTATCCTTTACCTACCATATATATATATACCATAGAGTGGGTAAATACATGCAGATTATGAAATTTATACAGACACAAAAAGTGTTCATTTATTGAACTTTCTAAATGATATTTCAAATAATTAAAATATTTATCTAAAAACAATGTGTTTATCTTGAAATTATAATATATATATATATATCGTATAAACTAATATTTTATAGAATAATGTTGAATTTAACCTTTCTTATTTTGTTTTGTGGTTAATTATATTATTAAATTGCAATTTGGATTACCCACATATTCATTTAAATAGAATTAGATGTATTTGTAAGAATACTTTTGTTATTAGAAGGTTAAAAAAATACTCATGATATGTTGTTTTTTTTTCCATTTTCTTATCATTATAAACAAATCTTTCTACTAATTAAACTACTTCCTTCTTTAATACTATATATGTAACTCATTTATATTTAATAGGAATACATATTATGTAATTATTTGATATTATATTTATATTATTATAATGAATCAGAAAATTACACCCATTTTGAATTTTAATAATTATTCTATTGCCTCAGAATTTATAAAATGTTTTTGCTCTAAACAATGTAATTAAATTGACCCCTTCCACTTGAGTAATTATTTTAATTGTATTTGTGTGATTTATTTTAATTACCTTTCCGGGTTTAAATGAAACCCAATTAAACAATTATTTATATAAAAATAAATACTTACTTATATGTATTTAAAATCATAGTATATAATAAAAAAAAAATAATTCCAGTTTGTGTGTATCTCAGGAGTAAATAAAATTAAAAATATTATCTAAATTAAATAATGAAAATACTGTTTCGCCGTTCTTCTTTTGTAATAATTCAAATATATTAATTGAGAATAAATATCGATAATATATGTAGTAGACAAAAACCGGATTTTTCGGATCCAAATAAGTTATCTCAAATAATGTGTGTAATGTAATACGATCTAACATTTTATAAAAATTAACAATAATTTCTCATTAAGTTTACTATAAAAATACATTCAGACAGACCCACTTACTATTATTTTTATTAAAGCAAATTTCAATTTAAAGATTTTCGTACCATTTGAATGATATATTAAGAATGGCAGATACATAAAAATTGTTTTCTTTTAAAACTTAGAAATCAATAACTTACAAATGGGAGGAAAAGGTGATATTTATCAATAGTTAGTTACCTTTGCTGATATATGTAACTCACATCCACAAGGATACCTCCTAGAATTTAATATTATAAAATGATATGATAATCAATAAGTTTTACTTTATATAATTTTTTATAAAATATACTTCGTCTTATATATACGTATATTTTTATATACTTACTAATAATTTAATTATCAACATTTTCTTGATTGTATTCTAAGAAACGAAACTCCATGGCGATATATACATATTGAGTTAATATTATATATAATAATAATTGCTCTTAAAAAATTCTAAAATAAAATTATATACATATTAATAAATATAAAACAATTATTTTTTTCCGGGTGTGTTATTCGCGTGAGAGGCGTGGACTATGACCTTGGAAGACGAGATAGAGACGAGCAAAGAAAGATGAGGTCACCCGGTGAATACTACATACTCGTAATGATGAATTGCATGACCTCTAAGCATCTCAAGACATAGTTAGAGTTAAGAGTTTTAAATCGAGAAGATTTTGATGGTCGGTCAGGACACGTGGCTAGAATGACGAAAAATATGTTGGTGGAGAGGCCGATTGGGAAACGTCCGCTTGGAAATCCAAAAGGGTGGACAAGAAAGGGAGAGAGAAAGGGATGTGAGAGAAATGGTAGAAAATAGGGGAGTAGGATGGATGTAGCTCAGGATAAGGACACTTGGAGAAATGTGGATGCCAAGAACTTTCGAGTTCCGTAGAACCACAGAAATAGATATTAATAAATAAAATAAATAAATAGTGATAATTGTATGAACATCATGTCAGGAAAGTCCAAATATTGATATTTATAAATGTTTTCTTCCTTTGGTTTAACTATCCGAGATATTTTAATGTTAATAGGCAAGGGTTGCTTCACAGAGGGTGGCTATTGCCGTATTGCGTAATTACCTTGTCACCCTTGTGATGAATTCTCCGAACATTTTAGGAATACTTCTTCCAGCAAACAATCTCTTAGTAAAAATAAAATGTGCAAATATTTGCTACGCTTAACCGAATGCTGGGAATTAAATCGTTTGATGAAAAATAAATTATTCTGACATCCTGGCCCTATTTACTAATAGTTTAGTTACACAAACCTGGTTGATCATAAATCATAATTATTAGAACAAGTCATACATACTAATTCAGTCTTAGTGCATGTATAAATTGTGTCATTAACTATGATAGATCAACCCTAGTATGGGGCTTATGGCTGACGACAGCTGCTGCCCTAAACCCTTCCACTGTCCCGGCACCACCAATATTAAAAATTTCATCATGATTCATTAGCCATATTTTATCCAAATAGCCGACATATTCATGTAGATGTTATAATTATCCAAAACCAGGTTAAAAAATAGCATATGCTAAATTCAAATTATACTTTCATTAAATTGTATATATTATCTCGAAATGTTTTTAATTGGATAAAAACATTTTGACATCTAAGAAATCGTTTCAATCATGCATATCAATGTTTAAATTAACTAACAAATTACACAACCTTTTATATCAGAATAAAAACAACTTTTAATTACACATATTACATATAACTAATATTACTACAAATATAAAAAAATATCAAATAAATTCTTAATATTTACAACAAATACTTATTTCGAAATTTGTTAATTTTTGATTTACTTTCATTATCTATCCAATAAATTTATTTTTATTCAAATAAAATATTATTAGTATTTTAGTTTTTTTTTTAAAGATAAATTCATTAAATAAAAACAATGATAAATTAAAAAATATTAAAATGCTTAAAAGTATATAAAAGATGAAATTTCATTTTTTTCTTATAAATGTAACTGATCGTTTTTAAGAATTTTTAAACTTCTTACAAAAGAAACTCAATTTGACAAATTATTTATATACTAAAGCATTTATTTATATTCACATTGTAAAAATCAATAAATTGTTCAAATCTGAAAAATTAAAAATTGTTAAAATCGTTCGTTTTATATTTTCTTAGTTTTTTTTTTTCACTTTAAATTCCTTAAAACATTTTTAGTAGATATATATAGCTTTATAGATATATTATTTTCGATTTTTTTAATAAGATTTAAATTTAAATTTTATAAAAACAAAATTTTACCAGGTTAGTAGCCTGGTAGTAATTGATCAACGGAAAAATCTTAGAAGAGGTTTGTACTCTCATCAATAAACGAATAAGAAACATGTTTTGGACATTTTCAAAATAGTAATCTGAATTGTGTATTATACTGATTAATATCGATTATTTTATTTTAAATTCTTTATCTAGAACTACTTAGACTAAAATTTACCAATTAATTTTTTTTTTCTCTATGTTGAGCATCACAATCTAAACAGCTAATGTGTGATATTCCATTCGTCTTTACCTGTGAGATGGCATAGGCAATAGAGGAGGTAAATTTTTAAAAGATTGGATGTAGTAACATAAGGAATTGAGTAAGTCTATCTCTACAGGGTTCGTAAAGAAGTGCTCACTTGGTAACCCCATTAATTAAATCAATTAATAAAACGGGGCATATAATCGAATTCATAAAATTAAAAAAAAAATTGATTCTAGTAAATATACATTATACTTTAAATGTATTCATCTCTAATTTAACAATAATTATATTGTATCTGATACAATAATTCCTGTTTCGTATTTAAATTAATATCAAATCATATTTTATTTTTAATAAAAAGCTGCTCAGGATCCTTCACGAGAGACTGAAGTAATATCTCAACTGGCAGATCCCTCCTAACCAAACTGGGTTTATCAAAGGAAAGGGCACTCGTGAGCAGATCTTGAATGTTCGTCTAATAACACAGGCCAACGATGAAAAAACTTGTTTAATGAATATACCTTATTATTATGTTTTTTAGGTTGCTGAATCCAAATATGATGCTTAAAAAACTGAATCACCTACCATTTCTTCACATTTTATAGTTAAATGCATTTTTTTGGAGATTTTTGCCTTTAGCGATATTTAAAGAATTTAAACAGATTTATAGTATTATAATATTTATAAGTAAATTGGAAAAGTAGGTCTAATGGATGTAGATGATGTTGGTAGCACTGCCAAAAAACATTTGCTGGTCAAACAGCTGGTGTTTTCTTTACTGTCAACCAAACCTCACTTTAACGTTTCTAGTACATGTGCTCAGTAAAATGTCTAATCGCGGTTGTAAAAACTCTGCTGACAGTTTTTGTTATATTTGTGGCCTGTGAGGAAGTCCTTAAACCCAGGTGAGAAGAACATTCTACGCAGAAACCTTCTAGATCCAAAAAACGTGCTCCTACCACCTCTACATATAAAATTAGGACTCATGAAACAGTTTGTTAAGGCTCTGCCTAAAGATGGACCGTGTTTTAAGTATCTCAGCCAAAGGTTTCCACACCTTTCAGAAGCTAAACTAAAAGAAGGCGTCGGACCTGACATTAGAAAAATGATGTTTGACGTTAACTTTGAATCCACAATGACCGTAAATGAGAAAGAAGCATGGATATCATTCAAGCAAGTCGTTACAAAATTCTTGGGGAATAAAAAAGATCCAGAACATGTTTCTATTGTAGCTAACATGTTAAAGAAGTTTAAAAATTTAGGATGTTTGATGCGCCTGAAAGTTCACTTTTTGAATAGCCACCTTGATTAGTTCCCAGACAATTTGGGAGATGTTAGCGAGGAGCAAGGCGAACGTTTTCACCAAGACATTAAAGTGATGGAAAAACGCTACCAGGGCCGCTGGAACACCAACATGATGGGGGACTATTGTTGGTCACTTCACCGTGAAGTTCAGCAAGCAACACATCGAAGAAAAAGCTACATAAGAAGCTTCAAAGAAAAAAGAGAACGGAAGTATAAACCAATTCCAGCTGACAAGTGAAACCTGTAATATCAATAAAAACCTATAATGGCACACACATTCGGTCACTGTTTTAAACTGTAAATACAAACCATGCTTATGATTTAACATAGCGTTTCATTAATTTCCCTATATACTAAAGTGGTTTTATACTATATCATTAAAAAACAGATTGCTCAAAAACTGTGCGTGATACAAAAAAACCAAGGCCAGATTTGGATTCAGCTCAAAAAAATCTATAAACATCACCTATTAACGTGAAAAAAGTTTTCAAAAAAATTTTTTTGTTGGCCTGTGTAATCGAAAAGGCGAGAGAATTTTACATCCCGGTATATTTATGATTTGTGGACTATAGTAAATCATTCGATAGCCTATCATGGCCGAAGCTGTGGGATATTCTCGGTGTCATCTTATTTCTTTGGTGAGGGGCCTCTATGATGATAATTGTGGTGTTGTTAGGGTCGAAGGCCAACTCTCAGACCCATTCGATGTGGGGAAGGGCGTCCATCAGGGATGTATTTTTCCCCCATCCTTTTTCTCTGATCTGAGATATGCCGATGACACAACTCTCTTGGCGGGATCGGAGGAGGAAATGACTCGCCTTCTCTACAAGCTTGAGAAGGTGAGTGAAGACTACAGCCTCCTCGTTAATAAATCAAAAACAAAAACAATGATTGTGGGGCGTAATTGTGACAACAAACCGGAGTCCTTGTATGTTGCGGGCTATCAGGTGGAGAGCCGTTTTGTCGATCTGAGGTCCATGGTTGAAAAAGGGGGTGGCTGTGATGTTGAGGTCGTTTGGCGTATCCAAATGGGAAGAACATCGATGGAAAAAATGAAAAAAATTTGGTAAATCAACAACTTAACCATTGAAACAAAAAAAAATAATTGTTACCACGATGATCTTTTCTATTGTGCTTTACGCGTCAAAGACCTGGACCCTGAAGCAGAACATCCGAAGGAAGAACG
Source organism: Labia minor (assembly GCA_963082975.1). Lineage (NCBI taxonomy): Eukaryota > Metazoa > Arthropoda > Insecta > Dermaptera > Spongiphoridae > Labia > Labia minor. Next base: position 69,769,820 of record OY720349.1, on the reverse strand, counting down.
ACGCTTTTGAACTCTGATGTTGGAGGAGGATGCTGCGTATTCCCTGGACGGCGCATAGGACCAATAACTCTATACTCAGAGAGGTTCGCGCGAAACAGAGCCTCTTTAGCGAGGTGCTTGGAAGAGTGGTTAGTTATCTTGGTCACCTCACTCGCTCCAGCTCGGGTCTTGAAAAGACCGTGATTCAGGGAAGGGTGGAAGGAACACGGAGACGGGGCAGAACACCTGCCAGATGGACGGACCAGGTGCAAGTTGGCTTGGGTACTGACCTTCAGACGGCGGCATCGATCTGAATGGCGAGACTTAACTTGCGGTGGACACATGGAAGTATTAGGGCCACGACACTATCAACTAGAAAGAAAAAATAAAAATCTGGAGTGTCTCCACTCGACTATCTCGCAAAATCGAATTGGATTAAATTTAATTAACTATAAATTATAAATTAAAATTAATTAATAATATTTATTAAACCAGCACGTGTTTGGCTCTTTGTGATGGCACCACTTCACGTGCTGGCGCGTGATTGCCAGTCAACGTGTTACAAAATTAATTCCGGTACTTTCAGCGATTCAATCAAGTTGAAATTCTATATATAGCAGTTTTATACAATTTTTAATCATGTGAAAACTATCAAACCTATATCTTTATTTTTACGGTCAGTTTAGACTGTTTAGAGGAATATATAAAAGTGAAAACGTGGTAGGTAATGACCCTCTTCAAGTTGAGCTATATTTCTCAAAAGTTGATAGAAAACTATGAATTACGCCCGTGTACCAAATTTCATGATTCTAGCTCAAATCAAATCTTGTCTACATACACACACACAGACATTTTTCTCAACCATAGTGAAAATGACGCAGGGACCTTCAAAACATATAAAAACATCAAAATCTCGACATCGAAAATTTTCATAATCGCAATACTATATCTGACAAGATAGTAAAAAACAAATCCTCATCATTCATTTGAAAAAATATAATTACTTAATGCATGTTATTTGAGCTGTTTTATTTTATTTTTTATTTTTTTTTATTGCCATTATTGTGATTGAGAACTCAATGAAATAGATTGAAGAGCGAGTTTTTTTGTTTTTTTTCAGAGGTGTTAGTTTGTTGCCTTGGAGTTGGTCCCCCGGTGATTGGCTTCCAGGCCGTCAAGTGCAGGGACAAGGAAAGCACTCTTCCTTAAAACTAAATAAATATCCGTTATTTCTTACACGGTCACGCATCCAGGTCCCCCTTTCCTCCGATTGCATTCCCTTTTTTCCCTTGTACGATGGATAAGAAGCTTTGTCTTAGTTGTTCCTTTCTTCTGGAGGATGCTGCTTGGAACAGGAGGAACAGGACAAGGGTTGGGGCTTCAATCAGTCGTCTATTTTCAAACACAATACGTACGTAGAGGGTACACGTGGGTCGAACGATAATTAAATTTTGATCTTAATTTCTTTTTTTTTCTTCCTTGTCGAATCAATTTATTTATCGGAATCCATTATTTATTAAGTGACGCGAAAGATAAATGGAGAATAAATAAATAGAAGTAAAGTACTCATTTAGAATTCTTTTAAAGAAAAACAAAATTGAAAATCAATTCAAAAAATGTTTTTATTATTATAATTAAATTATGGTCTTCTGGGTCTACACCCAGATAGCATATATATATTTTTTTTTATTAATTAAATTCTACTTTATATTTTTTTTTTATTTATTTATTTATTTTGTGTGAACCCTCGTGTTCAAATTCCATAATTCAGTTCAATACCACTTGAAAACCGAAATCATTTGATATGTTTCAATATTTTCCTTAATAAGTATTGGTTAAAGTTCCAGTGAAAAAATTAAATATAATTTGATATCTCTTTGAATTTTATTCTTCAAAAGAAAAATCAAATAATAGAATAGATATTTTACAATTTAATACATACATACATACATATATATATATATATATATATATATATATATATATGAATATGAATAAAGAGAGACCGATTATATTACACAATTAAGCAAAATATTATATTTGAAATATTCTCAGTGACAACTCTTATCATATACTGATTAGAATGCATCCCTATATGTTTGGTTTGGTTCTACTGAAAAGTGTTCATCCATTGTCAGTACAATAAGTATATTATATTCTATTATTTTTTTTTTTAACTGAATGAAAGCTTTATACAAAACATTCATCCATCCCGACTAAAGCACACTTTATTACATTAAATTCAATCCAGTTACAGCTTTGACAAAAAAAGGAAAACTGTTCTATTTTTTAACGAGGTTGGCTGGCATTTTGTCGTACAGACTTGGGGTTTGGGTTAGAGTTTCACCGTCAGATGAGTGATATGTTATCAAACTCAATTTGAAATCATGCCTACAATTTTCTCATTGTGGAAGGGGAGTTTTCATTAAATCGGTGATATTCCATCCACTACCCCTGTTGCCTCTTTTTCCCCGTACCACGCATTCCGTGTCTCGTTTATTTAATGCTTGCAGACTCGGAATGATCCTCAGAGTGATTTGTTTACATCCTATCTTGTTTAGATTTAAAATAAGTGTTCCAATATTGTCAATATTTGTCCGTCCTATCATTTCTAATCAAATCACATCGCTTCTCTCTCACTTTATATATATATATATATATATATATATTCAAAAAGCTTATTTATTAACTTCTTATTAAAATCAATATCTGGTTTAATTTATTTTCAACTTTAACGATTGAATTCAATTAAAAATGCTTCAAAGGTAGAAACAATTAAAATATTCATAGAATTTTACTTTCAAACTTGGCTAATGTTTATGAAAAATGACAAATGTGTCTGCTAATAGTGAAATGTAGAACAGAAAGAAAAAATAATTTGATGAAAATTAAAAGATATATAAAGTACAAAAAGAGACTTGTATAAATTTTTAACTTAAAAAACTAAACTTTAATAAGTATAATTTAAATTAAAATCACTGTTGTAACGGACAAAGTATTTATATTCTTAGTTATTTTTTTTTTATTATACATTTTATTTTGTTTATCTATTTTTTAGTTTATTTTGTTTTTCTATTACCCTATTTTTTTAACAAAGTTATTTGGTCGCATTATTCTTAAAATGTAATATATATATAGAGATATATTTCGACATAAGGGGAGGATCCATCCCTCCAAGTTTTAATATTTTTTAACAGTTGAGAATGGACAGTGGAACTAGTGAGATATCATCCTGATATGACCTGTATTTATCACGTCCCGTGATATAATTATTTTGTATATAATCATTTTTATTATCACACCCTGTGATACAGTTTAACTAGTGATATCATCCCGATATGACCTGGTATTTATCACGTCCCGTGATATAATTATTTTGTATATAATCATTTTTATCACACCCTGTGATACAGTCGAACAAGTGATATCATCCTGATATAACCTATACTTATCACGTCCCGTGATATAATTATTTGTGTATAATCCTTATCATCACCCCCTGTGATAATTATTTCTGCTAATTCCAGTGACAATAGTGAATTACATTTTCTTATTTTTCTATTTAAAATTTGTATATTTAATTTGTTAATTTTTATCTAGTTAATTAAAGTAAATTAATGTGAACATTATTATTGTGTTTTCCCTTTTCCCTTAATTTTTCAACACTATTTTATACTTTGGGATATCCAAAGTTGGCGCCCATCATTAACTTAACATAATTAACAATTCACGGTCATCGTGGATCATTACAAGTGCCCCATACTTAGATCTCCTTATAAATTGGCACCCAACGTAAGAGGATCGTCTACAAAGTGACCCCAACTTGAAACGGTCCTCCTTTACAAAGTGGCAGCCCAACCTGAAGCCCGATTAGTACACCACGGCTCCTGAGAAAAGTACATTATTCATCTTTGGTGAGCAGTATCATCATTTTTTCATCTCAACGGACTTATAGTACAATTTAATATTTAATTAATAAAATAGAAATTTAAAACTTTTACTTTTATACTTTAAATTTAAATAAATTATATCTCCTTGTCTATTATAATAATATATTTAACACTTGTTAATTATTTTTTTTATTTTAATTTTCACATTTATCTAACAAATAGAATATTTATCTATTTAATTCTAATTCAATAAAAATAGTTTGAATATATTAATATTATTATTAGTTATAATTAATTAATTTATATGTTTAATTTGTAATTTTTTTTTTTTGATTTTAAATTTTATTCTACTACATTATATTTAAATTAATGAATTAATATAAAATTGATAAAATATCACTATATTTTCAAATATTTAAATACTTTTTACATATTTTAAATTATATTTCAATTATCTTATTTTATAATTAAACATTGTATAATTCAATTGTACGCGACTAAATAACTTTTAATTTTGATTAATTAATTAATTTTTTTTTCTCTTTGGTTAACATTAAATTTAATTATCCTATTAAAAATGTCATTTTTCGGCAAAGGGAAAAAGGAGGATCTTATCCTTTTAGCACAGGAATTAGGAATAGTTATGAATTTAGATTCTCGTAGGATCGATATAAAAAATGACATCACGTCATTGCCTGATTATGATGAAGACCTTACACGGGAATTACTTATGACCATCATAGAGGATAGGAAGGAAAAAGAAGAAAGAGAGAGGGAAAGGGAGAAAGAAGAAAGAGAGAGGGAAAGGGAGAAAGATGAAAGAGAAGAAAAGGAGAAGGAAAGACAATTTGAACTAGAGAAACTCCGAATTCAAACCGTAGTGAACCAGGTAGAATCACCAACCCCACTTCAACCGAAAGTAGATATATTGAAATTCTTACCTCTATTTAAAATTAACGATGACGATATTAATACGTATCTGCGTCTTTTCGAAAGACAAATGAATTTTCTTGGCATATCTGAGGATGCATGGGTCACTTATCTTATTTCGGTCTTACCCACAGATATTACCACTCTAATAATTAGAGAACCAAATGAAGTCGCCCAAGACTATCAACATATTAAGAAGCTCCTACTTCACCGATTTAAATTAACTACGGATAAAATAAGAAAACTTTTCTCCACCTCCAAGAAGACATTGGAAAACACTTGGAAAGATTTTTACTTCAATCTACGCGGTTATCTAGAAGCCTGGCTATCCGATCTAAAAATTGAAAATTTTGATCAACTTAAAAATTTGATCCTAGCTGATCAAATGAAGAGAAAGTGTTCATCCGAATGCAAAGATCACTTCCTCGACTCTTGGGAAACATTGGTAGATCCCCTCGATCTCGCAGAAAAATTCGACTCCTATGATAACTTAAGGGCCCCATTTTCAAAAACAATTACTTCAAATAAATCTATCGAACCCCCTAAATCGAAATATTATGATCGGAAACCCATTAGAAACTCACAACAAAAACAAAAAGAAGAGACTGACTCTTCAATAATTCGTTGCTACGGCTGCGGAACTCCAGGAGTCACCAAACCTAGGTGTCCAACTTGCAATCCAAAGCAGGAAATTACCAACGCACAAGCCTTACAGTGTGACGTTACTACAGATAGAGATACTAAACTCGCTCTAATAGAAGCCTCCATCTATGAAGCTTCTGGTTCTATTTGCGTTGACAGCGGGGCCACTCGCTCTATTGGCGGTCAGCGTCTTCTCAGCTATTTAAGACAACGAGGAGAACATTTTAAAGTAGAAAAACTTTCCTTAACTCTAGCTGACGGGAAAAAGCGTATACATTCCGTGTTATTAGCTACAGTTCCTGTAAAAATCAAAAATCAAATAATACATATAGAAATGATATTCCTACCCAATGTTAGTGGAAACAGATCACTATTAGGTCTTGACTTCCTCAGAAAAGCAGGTTTAGTATTAGATATGCGAAACAATCGCTGGTATTTTCATAATTATCCTAAGAGAAAATACAAATTTATTCGAGAAAATCTCTGCACCACTGAAGAAAATAATACTGTTGTTGAAAACACTATTCAGCTAACTGAGGAACAGAACATAAAACTTGCCCATTTATTAAAAGAACATGAAACTGTCTTTCAACCAGGGGGAGAGCCAACTCCTTACGCTGAACATCATATAAACACAAGCGGTTGTTTGAATGCGCTGCAAAGGGCCGTCGATTCCATGGACGGTACCAAAGTCAGCAAAGAAGATCCTGCTGTCCGATATAGACAGCTGGTGGGGTCTCCGAGAGCCCATCGGGGCCCACCAGGAGTTATGGAGCCACCACAAACTCAAAAACATTTATTTACTCAAGGACTTGTTCCCCCTCATACATCGGCTTTGCGTCTATGTCACGACACGCGTTCTACTCCAGTAGTTCCTCTACGTAAGCGAGGAAGGCCAAAAATTGTCCGTTCCTAGGGCTGATCCCTCAATCAAAAGACCTCGGAATCAGAGGGGGAGGATGTAACGGACAAAGTATTTATATTCTTAGTTATTTTTTTTTTATTATACATTTTATTTTGTTTATCTATTTTTTAGTTTATTTTGTTTTTCTATTACCCTATTTTTTTAACAAAGTTATTTGGTCGCATTATTCTTAAAATGTAATATATATATAGAGATATATTTCGACATAAGGGGAGGATCCATCCCTCCAAGTTTTAATATTTTTTAACAGTTGAGAATGGACAGTGGAACTAGTGAGATATCATCCTGATATGACATGTATTTATCACGTCCCGTGATATAATTATTTTGTATATAATCATTTTTATTATCACACCCTGTGATACAGTTTAACTAGTGATATCATCCCGATATGACCTGGTATTTATCACGTCCCGTGATATAATTATTTTGTATATAATCATTTTTATCACACCCTGTGATACAGTCGAACAAGTGATATCATCCTGATATAACCTATACTTATCACGTCCCGTGATATAATTATTTGTGTATAATCCTTATCATCACCCCCTGTGATAATTATTTCTGCTAATTCCAGTGACAATAGTGAATTACATTTTCTTATTTTTCTATTTAAAATTTGTATATTTAATTTGTTAATTTTTATCTAGTTAATTAAAGTAAATTAATGTGAACATTATTATTGTGTTTTCCCTTTTCCCTTAATTTTTCAACACTATTTTATACTTTGGGATATCCAAAGTTGGCGCCCATCATTAACTTAACATAATTAACAATTCACGGTCATCGTGGATCATTACAAGTGCCCCATACTTAGATCCCCTTATAAATTGGCACCCAACGTAAGAGGATCGTCTACAAAGTGACCCCAACTTGAAACGGTCCTCCTTACAAAGTGGCAGCCCAACGTTTGGCTCGATTAGTCATTCTAACACTGTTAAGTTTCTACAATTTATTGGAAAATAGTTTCTGTGTGGTGAAATAACTGAATTGTACAGAATAAACCTATGGCACCGAAATTTAAACAGACTTAAATTATTATTATTGATTCTTATTTGTCTTTTGCTTTTAAAATTAATTTTAAAATTTGTACATATAATTAATATACAAATTTGATTATTTTCATTATTCTCTTAAGTCTTAAATACCCAGTGATGTATTGGTAAAATAAGAAGTAAGGGAACGCATAGTGGGAGCAAAAAAGTCCTATTTTCAGCAAACTATTTTTTTCCATATAAGTTTTTATTTTTGTTATTCTTACTATACAACATTGTATTAACGAACACGAAAAAAGAAATTAGAGACAGTAGATTTAAGTGGGAGTTGTCGGAACATGAAAAAGTACTGGAACGCGTTTCGGTCCTGAAAAAAGGTAAGGGAACGTCGTTCCTCTGCGTTCCACTCCCAAAACACCACTGTAAATTCCCTCCGAACAATTTAAAATTTGTTTCCTCTAAACTCACTATTATTATTATTTATTATAATATTTAGATTTTATTGTATTTTATAATCTAAAATAATTCAAGTGATTATCATATCAATGTATATATTTATCTTTGGTATTGGTAATAATTTTAAATACAAACGATCATTTGTTGTTTTTTCTCTCTCTCTCTCTCTTTTTTTTTACACTCATCCTTTATTAAATAAACCACACATTGGACAATGTAGAATATTGCTATTGTTATTTATGACAATGTATAACCATTTAAATACATGTCTGGCATCGTCGATGTCGTCAAGGGCTCGTTCACTTTGTATGTTTATTTGTTTTTATTTATTTATTTCTTTCCCCGACCTCCCCACCTCCTATTCTGGTGAAATATGTTGGCAAGTGGTGCGCGTGCACGCGTCGAATGTCCACACACACACACACACACACAATCCTAAACATTAAGGCCCTGTTGTACACTCACACTTACACACCTACACCAATGCAAAGACAAATAACAGACGGCGGGGACTTTGATGGCCACATTCCTCGAGCGGGCGTCCGTCACGCGATATATCCTTTTAATTTCGCTTTTCACTTCGGGGTGCAGCTGTCTAGGTTCTACTCAGCGAATAAAATGCTGAAAAATACACAGACACACACACACACACACACATTTATTTCACAGAAACAGAGAGGAAAAAATACAGATCGGGGTTGCAGAGGGAGGAATCAACCGACATGATATGGCAGAATATCTGGTAAAAAAAAAAAAAAAAAAAAATACTTTCCGTACATTGAGAATTTTCAATTTCAGTTATTTTTGCCAATAAACATCATGGAATCACTTTTATTCTGTTTATTTGATTATATATGTACATTGAGTTTACTTTAACATTATATATATTACAATATATATGATAAAATTCCTTAAAGAGAAAGGTCATCCACAAAATTAATTAAGTGTAGAAAAAACTAAGAGTTAGGAATAGAGAATCAAGATAATAGATAATCTTTACTAATAAATACTAAAATAGGATCATTCTTAACTATTTGAATCATTCAACCCACAACAAGCAAACAATAATAAACAATGACAACGACATTATTAAAATGAGAGCGAGTTGATATACATAAATAGAAGATTATCAGTACTACTACTAGTATTACAGTTATACTGACGTTATATATATTTTTATTTATTTATCAATTTTCTTTCTTCAATTTTTTTTTCCAAAATTAACTCAAATTTCTGACTTTTCTAATATGTATATACATATAATTATAATGGCAACTTTTCATTTAATTTGATTTCTCACTTTTTCTTAAAATTCTTTCACGAATGTGTTTTGTTCAAAATTTCGATGTCAAGAAAGACAAGTTATGTATTATTCTCTTATTATTATTATTATTATTATTATCTTATTGTTTTTGGTTATCTCTCTCAAAAGCCATTAGGCAATTTCAAAGTTGATTTATTGACAAATTAGCTATGTTCCAAAACATTCTATTTCTTTATGCCTTCGATTTCATAGTTGTTGATAAGTCTATTTCTACTTAACATAGGATTCGAAGTACTTTTACTAAAGAAATTAAATATTTTCTATTTAGAATTTTGAATGTTTGGTTGAATTTGGTTTGTTTATTGTATATGCTATATGCCATATACTATGTGAACTCACATGACTATCTTATCTCACTATGAATGTTTTTATATATTGTTTTTATGTATTATCAAATATATATAATATAATTTTCATTATAATTCTGACATGACAAAATAAATCTTATGTTCCGATCTTGTTTTATTCTCTGGTTTATCTTTAATTTAATTCAGACAATATAAATAAAATAGGTTCATTCCGGGGCTTGGCTCGATGTTGTTCTCGGTCTCAAAAGGGCACTTATCCTTGCTTGCATCATTGCCCATACGCTTTAAGCAGCTTCGAACCGAGATGGATAGATACAAATGCTATGCTATCCGATGCTATATATCCTGTATATAAAGGCAGCCATATTATAGCCTATTTCAAGTGAGCAGCCATTACATTCCACTACGATTTCTAAGGCCGACATTTGCAAGATCTTTCTAGAAAAGGAACAATGTTGTTCTATTCCCTTCCTTTTCCATTTCGTGCTATAAAATCAAAATAGGTCAAAATGTTAAAATCGCTTTCTATTTGAATTGCCTTCGACATTATTTCAAATAACGCAATAGGAGCGAAATTTCCTATAATAGGCAATAAAACGAAATTTACTCAATCCTTATTCTTACTTGAATTGTGGTGTTTATTTCTTTCTTTAGATTTTAGATTATCATAAAAATTAACAAAATAAATAAAACCTAAAATAGTTATATCAAAATCATATCGACATTTGTTTCCCATTACTCTTTGATTAACTTCAAAGTTACAAAAGAAGAATATGAAATTAATTCTTATTATTTATTTTTTCTCGACTGTTTAAAAAAAAGTTTAATAATCCTTGACCAAAGGATTTAAAGTCAAAAGAACTATTCATCTTAATATCTTAAAATCATGACATTAAAAAAAAATATCTTTTAATATATTTAATACATATTTAATCAATAGTTAAGATTGAATTATTAATGAAAAATAAAATAAAATAGATAATCTAACTATGCTAAAATAAAGTGAATTAATAATAAATAAATGATTGATGAGAATTGTTTTATTTAGGTAATAAATAGTCATCTGATGAGAGGAATTATGTACATATATATTCTTGGAACTATATACCTACATACATATTTTGGTTATCGAGTAAGAAGTAATGGAATAAAAGTTTCAAAGAGAAGTTTAAATAAAAGCAGCCTTTTTTAATCTGTCCCTATCATTCTTTCCTAATTTCGTTGATATTGTTTTATATTGATTTATAAATGAATATACATAAGTATGTTTAAGAAATTAAAATATGTAGAATTCTAGAAAAAAAAGAACTCATATCATGTTACCAAAAATATGTATGTTTCTTTTTTTCCAAAATAAACAAATGATATTTTTTTTTTTTTTTTGTAAAATAGAATGAATTGAATTAAATATTTTCTTGTTGCTGTAAAATAAATTGGTAATGTTTTTTCAGCAAGAACTTGATTTGTTGAGAGATGCTTTGATGCGGTAAAGAGGTTTCAAGAGGCCCAAACAGGACCAAAAGGCAAAAGCTCTTTACCGTTACCGTCTATTTACGTTTCCCTCTCGGCAAGCTACCGTTCCTTTCCATTCCATTCGATTTGAATTGAAGCCATTGCAGACGAAAAGCAACAGACGCCAGACATTCTTGCTTGTATTCAATGAATAGAGCAGTGTATTGGCTGTCCACAAATGGGTCTCTAATCCAGCTGGCTGAATAAAATCCCGATTCCCCCCCCCCCCACCTTCGTCATTGATGAATAGAAGAAACGACTCTCGCTGTAGGTAACCCCGGGTTCGCCACTCACTCATTTGTTTTCACGACTCTCATATGAACTCACAAAAATAATAACTCATACAAAAGCAAAATAAAAAAAAAAAAAACACATTGATCTCGGCGAAGAAAGAAATAAAAAAATATATGAAACCCCTGATTCGAGGGTATTTTTTTTTTTACAAACCAAAAGCTTTATGAATCAACAACATTCCGATTCATCTTCACCGCACACACTGTAACTTAACTTACCCTTCAGTTCAACGACATAATAATACTAGTAGTTCAGTACAAACAGCCCTTTTTATTTATTTTTTTATTTTTAATCTAATAATGAATTATTTATAGAAACGAAAAAAATTCTAATTTTTCTTTTTTTTATTAAAATTACAAAATAAGAGAGGTAATGGCACCCAATAGGATAATATAAGCCTCATTTTTCAATGTTTTTGTTTTTAGAATCGAATAAAGAAACTTATGGTTTAATTTAAAGTTCATAGAATATTCTCAAAGATATCATTGAATAATTTACTGTTGCTAATACCTTAAATTAAATTTTTAATTTTTAAAAAATGAAATTTCTTCACCTAAAGCGGACATTTGGTTGACTTAAAAAACTAACATTAAGTTAAACTTCATAGAATCACATTAAATAAATAAAAAAATTAATTTTCAATATTTTATTATATTAAAAAACAATTATAAATTAATAGATTTGGCGCTCTATGAGCTTGACAATTCATTTTAAATTTAATAAAATATTCAATTCGATATGGATATAATTTATAGTCTTTGTTCAAATAGGGGTATATAAGAAGATTGTGATTGTATTTTATCCTGCCGATTTCGAGTCTAGTACAGATAGATAATTCTAGTTTGGATATTATATTTAGATTCTCCAGGTCATGAAATGTAAAGGTATGCAAAAAAAATTTTAAGCAATTTCTGAGCAATGTTCAATCAAAAACTCAATAAGCCCGGAAATCAGAAAATAATTGAATTGTTGAATGATATATCCCTTTTGGATTCTTGGTTTGTTGTCTGTTTGTTAATTTTATTCTCAGTGAAATACTAATTTGATGACAAAGAAATTGTTTAATTTGAAATAAAAATACACCAAAATAATTCTTACGTGATTTATGAAAAGAGGATGATCATCTCGTTGAAAAAGTTTGAAAACTCCGCTCCCCTCAATCCACCATGTCTTTTCCTCTCTTTTGAAATATTTATGAATTTATCAGATGATGGGGGGAGAAGTAAAAAAAGAGTAAATAAGATTCATTGTTGAAAATTTCAATCTAAATTAAATTAAAATTGAAATCGCTAAAAATTACAGACAAAGAATGAAAACGCGAAATAACTCTTTTCATTTTCGATTAAGGGGAATCTCACTCGGTCTCCCAAGCGATTCATTTTTGGACAAGTTTCTCTCTTTCTCTCTCTCTCTCTCTCTCTCTCTCTCTCGGAACTTGTATGCTTTCATCTTTTGTTCTCAAATGATAGATAATTCGCATTCACAAGATGAAATGAGATGATAGTAGCCCTATAGACTTGCAGAAAGAGAAATGATAATAGAATTATTCGGTGCCCGGGCTGACTTAACCAGAGATCCCCAGCAGATCAAAGTGAACAGATACGTAAATGCGATTCTCCTTGCCAAGCACCTACCACGTGCTTCTATTATCTCTTTTACACTGCATTTTAAAACCCAATCCAAATTGAAATTTACAACTTTATTAGATTACTAATAAATGAATACATTATATACATATATATAATATATATATATACTAAATATACCTGGAAATATTCAAAAATGAATCAATTGTGAATCAAGCTGAAAAATTATTAACCATATTCTTTAGTGTATTCTTATAAAAGTAAATATATTTAATTCAATATATAATTTATATATTTTAGAATATATTATGTTAAAAATAACCTAATAAGTTCAAAGTCTTAAATAAAGAAAATAAAAATAAAATAATGTACATATATATATGATATCTGAGCAAAGTTCAAATAGTCATGAAGTAAGAGACAAATTTAAAATAACTCATTAATCATTTGTTTAAAAAATCATATTTTGATTTTTATATAATCTATAAATAATTTTCGCTCTTAAAATATAATGGTAATTAATAATTAAGTAGTGTAACAAAAAAACAAAGGCAATTTAATTTTGTTATTTTAATTTACGTTTTAATATTTTTGACTTCATAAATCACTAAAAATATATTTTTGTATTTTTTTTTATTGGACATACATAAATAAAATTTATACCCTTCCCTTTACAATAAAAAATTTACGTAAAAAGAAATATTTTTAAAAAACACACTTTACTTAAAATTGCACTAAAAAGTAAAAAATAAGATCACTGTAAAGTGTGTGCGCCCAATAGTGGAAGCAAATGTTTTACGGTGTTATTATAACTTTACAGTGATTTTATTTTTTGCTTTTTAGTGCAATTTTAAGTAAAGTGTGTTTTTTAAAAAGATTTCTTTTTACTTAAATTTATTTTATACTTTTTAGTTGAACTGCTATCGCCATCTATGATTGAAATAGTGAACTATTCCATCTTCCGCATATGAAAGTTTGGTTAATTAATTACCACTAATAGATAAATAATTCAGTGGATTTTTCAATGGATTCGTGTATTATTAGCAGGAGCAAGCGGGTATGCAAAATTTTAAGTTGATTGAATGACGGGAAGTTGTTGAAATATCGATTATAAAATGCCGCGGACAAATCGCGTCCAAACAAACGGACAACCGGACAGTGTGATTTAAGTAAAGTGTATTAAAAAGAAGAAATATTCAAATAAAATAAGATTAATTTTAATAAAATAAAATAATAATTTAAGATAAATATAATTTAAATATTTTATTAAATTAATTTAAATTATAATTTATAGAATAAATTACTTGATTGAAAATTTTTTAGAATATTAAAAATTAAAATAAATTCCAATAAGTCTTTGTGTGGGAATTCTTAGAATTATTACTTTTATATTCATTGTTGGGAATGAATCGACTTCTCTGAGTTACTGAGACTCTGAATGAACATCACGGAGCATTATAAAAAATTTTAAAAATTTATTTCTGCAGTTATTGAATAGATACTGATAAAAATTATAGCCTAGTTCAAATAGAGGTATATAAAAATACTATTTTGATGTATTTTTATAGTAATCAGTTCAGTCCATTTTGAGTTATATTATATTAATAAATAAAATACTTCAATAAACCAAGAAAAAATATTTGTATCAATTTGTTATCGTTATCATATAAGAAATGTGAAGAATAAAAATTGAAATTACTTTTGTCTCATTATAAATGTTCAATAAATCATAGATATAGGATATAGGTACATACTTTATATTAATACATATTTTAAATTATTATAAATAAATTATTATAAAAATATAAAAGTTTGTATATATATATATATGTTTGTGTATATATTATAAAATTATAAATACTTATTATTAATTAATTATTAATAAGAAAACAATTATTAATCATCACCTTGCAAAGTTCACTGTAAAAGCTTAGCGTCTTGACATATTCATTGTGTAATGAATGTAATGTAAAGAGAATAAAATTGAAAAAAATGTTTTCTTATCTAATTCAAGTGAATTGACGGAATGGATTATCAATTAATAGAATTAAAGAAACACACGAATTGTGCTGAAGTGTGAATATCATAAAGATATTAAATTACTACTATAAAATAAACTATAAAAAATAATTTATAAGAAATACTAATATAATTTCGATTTAATATGTCAATTGAATCTAATTATTTATTATAATACATATTATTGATATTATTTATCTTTTTGTTGATTATAATAAATTTTTAAATTTTAATATTATATGTGTGTAACTTGTGGTTAATATGTATTTAAACAGTGAAAGTGTGTAACTAATTGGAGCTCATCAGTAGAATTTCTTGTTAATAGAAAGAAAAATTAGCTTTCCAGGTATCGTTCAAATTAATTAAGTAACAAGCACCTCCGATCGTCTAAATTTAATACCAATTTACCTTTCTCTTTTATCGTTTCGACATCCAAATAGGCGGTTCTAGTATTTTTATCCTAAACATTAAGCCAACTCGTTGCCTACTCCATTTGTACGATATGTTTAAGATCGGAGGTAAAATAAATGCTGAAAACACAATTTAGAGATTCGAGAGTAAGGAAGAGATTTTGCTGGTGAGTAAAAGGGGGGATAGGATCCGTAAAATCCACACGAGCCAACGATCAACCGACAAAGAGCTGCTCGACTTTATATTGGCTTTTAAGACGCAATGGTGTAATTAAAATGAGTGGCTTCTTTAAATCCATCCACTTGGAGGTATTACGTCAACCGTTGTGCTGGTGATGAATGAATTGCAATCGTCAGACTCCACCATTTAGAGGAATCACTCGTTTACTAATGGGGGGGGGGGAGGTATGTAGAACGGGTCCCCTTGCCCGAGGAACGGTAGATTTTTGAAAAAATATAAAAAACTTTAATATATGAAAAGATTTGTAGATTTACCATTCATTGTAATGAAATATTTTTTTTCTCTCAATTATTAAAAAAAAATTAATTTACTTATTTATGTACATATTGAGCTTTGAGATTACTAAAAAATTATATTTTCTATCAAATTATATTGTTTATAATACAATAAAAATTAATTTTTTTTAATTTAGTATTATATGTATGTATTATAGGAGACTATAAGATACAATAAAATGTATTTTATCTATATATATATATAAAAAAGAAAATTGCAATTATTATATCTACTCACTATTTTTAATTTTGAATTAAAATAAATGAATATTTATTTTTAATTATTTTATTCTTATTACAAGATGAGATGTCATAAAAATAATAATTGAATATTGACTACGAAAATATGTTTTACCGTTAAAAATTTGAAGATTTCGGATAAAATTTATTGAAAATTCAATTTTTTCAATTATTTTAAATATTATTAAATAATATTATATACTATATATGGAATGTATTTGAAATAAAAATGTATGTTTCCTAAATATTTTCTAAGATAGGCCGATGACACAACACAGTTGGCGGAATCGGAGGAGGAAATGACTCGCCTTCTCTGCAGGCTTGAGAGGGTCAGTGAAGAATACGGACTCCTCGTTAATAAATGATTGTTGACCGTACTTTCAGCAACAAACCGGAGTCCTTGCCCCTTCACGGGCTATCAGGTGGTGGACCGTTTTGTCTATCTGGGGTCCATGGTTGAAAACGGAGTTGGCTGTGATGTTGAGGTCGTGAGAAGATCAGCGATGGAAAAATTGAAAAGAATATGACAAACAAACAACTTAACCATACAAACAAAAAACTCATCGTCACCACGATGATCTTTCTTATCGTGCTTTACGCGGCGGAGGCCTGGATCCTAAAGCAGAACATCCGAACTCTGATGTTGGAGAAGGATGCTATGCTGATTCCCTGGACGGCACACAACGGACCAATAACTCTCTACTCAGATAGGAACAACTTCCCTAGCGTGGTGCTTGGAAGGATCTTTTAAAAAGACCAATCGGGGAACTATTGAAAAATACAAACACAAACTAAAATACCAGTTAGTCATTTATCACGTTCTTTATTATAAATATGCAATGCCGGCCAAAAAAGCACTTAGAATTTTATAAAAAATAATTAATAAAATGTAATTTGAATGTATTGAATAAAATTTTAATATGATATTATAATTACAGTGTATTTTAATCTTTCTAAATAAAAAAAAAAGGTGACATGAATTTAATACAATTAATTTAAAAATTCTAATTAAAATAAAATAAAAACGAATAATTTGATATTGTGATGGATGTATATTGCGATTTGTTATAATATAATCTATAATGGATATTTGACCTCGGATATTGCTTCAAAATGTTGGACTTTATGTTTGAAAAAAATGTATTATTTATGCGGAACGAGTTAATTGTGCACAGACTATTTAAAAGGTATCCATTTTCATTCATATGGTCTTCATTAAATTTCCGCTAAACCCCAGGGATTACCGACGAGCCAATCCTCATGTTCATATCCCACATAATAATCACCATTGCATCTTTTGGGGATTTGTTTATAATATTTTGAGAATCTTGGTAGAACTCCTCTCTCAGGGCTTTCGCCTTGAAAATGTCTGGTGTGTAAACACTTAATATATATTATATCAAGCCTGGAAACCTCAGGGTGATTTGTTTAATTCGTTCATTAAAAAAAGATTATATTATCAATGTTATTAGCATATGAATTAGTAAGCTAACTGCAATAGTTCTTTTATTTTTTTGGTTTTCTCAAATAAGCCAATATGTTGTCTTCTATTGTTGTTCCACTTCCTTTTTGTTGGTTTCTGATAGCCTGCATATATCTTTCTGATTTATTTCAAAAATGATTTCTTGCACTTTGTAGCTCCAGGTTCCGATATTCTAGATGGGAATATCAAGAGTATTCCTTTTCCATAATCGTGTATTCCTTGCATTGTGGTTGATCCATCCAACTTATATTTTTCCTATTGGTTCTGTAAGCTAAGCTGCTTCTGCTCTGTTTTTATGAGAGTGGGTTAAGGAAGACCGAGTTACGTTATTCGATGAACAAACCTAGGATACGTTGTTTCCACCACAGCTGTCAAGTCGTATCTACCCGTTTGGAAAAGAAGAGGAATATTTAGATTTGGACATAGAATGATGGTAGGACCATCTTCAGAATGGTTTCCCCTGTAAAGTATTAGGAGATAAACCAAGGCTGGCGTAGGCAGGGGCGCATCCCTATCAAGATCATAGATGAGTATCTACCTACTACCATATTTTATTAATTATTTTTAAAGAAATCTATGTGTTTTGATTTTTTAAATTTATCTATATAAGTCTATAGGTTACTAGGATTAAATCTATGTGATTATTTATTTGTTAGTACTATGTTTCAAAAGATATGTGAATGAATTTCTCAGCTGTAGAATAGTTTGTTAGTGAGATAGAAGATTTTGAGAAAAGCACGCTATGTTACAAGATGGATAAAAAAGATTTTCATGCGTTTATAAAACATTGTTTTGTATTGAAAAAAATAGTATTGAAGCCAAGGCTTGGTTTGATAAACATTATTTTTTCTCTGTACTAAGAAAAGCAACTATTGAAAAGTGATTTGGTAAGTTTAAAGAAGACAAAATGAGCGTCGAAGATGATACACACAGCGGACGATCGAAAAAGGCTGTTAATAACGAAAACGTCAAGAAAGTTCAAAAATTAATTTTGAATGACCGTAAAGTAAAATAGATTGAGTTAGCTCTGAGTTTCCAAAAAATATCAAATGAATAATTATTTATTCATCAATTACTTCAAAAGAGTTCAGACTATCAACAGTGAATATTGATATTGGATCGTTTAAAAGATACAAATCTATTAAACAAGTAATAATTGTTTATTTTTAAATTGTGAAGCCGGTTCAGGAGTTTTTTTTTTTTTTTTTTTTTTTTTTTTTTGTTATTTGAATAAGTATTTGTATAAAATAATATTTTTTTTACTTAAATTTAAATCAAAAAATATAAATATAAGTAAATTATATTATATGTATACAGATTATTTAATTAAGATTTTAATACAAAATTAATTGGTATGTATTTTCAGTAATGTTCTGTGTTTGCAATTATTCAACAAAAACTGAATGGATATTTAAAGTCAAGTATGGTTGGTGTAGTTCGTATTTCTTTTCACTCGACTACCTTTGTCCAATGGAAAGTTGACTGTTAATGAGAGTTCTTACGGCCGAAGGTTAGTTTCATTCCAAAGTGCTCTCAAGTTTAACGAGTCACTTTGATGCTTTCACGCATCCATAATTTATCCCAACTTTAATGCAATTAATCTAAGGAAATTAAGTAAATCATTCACAATAGAAGAACAGCCAAGCAACTCAATTTATATTATTATATTATATTTAGTTTTGTTTATATTATACACATAATATCCTTAAAATTATTTAAAATTAATTATCAGTAGATCAATCCATGTATTTAGATTGAAAATTAGTAGAATAAAAAGATAAACTAATGATAAATACTTGAATAACACCCTTTGGTAATAAAAAAAAGAATCAAATTATTATTATATACTAGCTGCTCAGAGCGCCTTCGGCGCTCTTCACACCTAGACGGGGGCTCCGCCCCCTGTACCCCCGAGTTGTACATAGTATTTGGTGGTTGAAAGTATTAAAAGGTTTTCATCCATTTTGTTTCAATCAGTATATTACATAAAACATTCATTTCTTTTTGTGTTCTTATTTAAAAAATATATTTTAATTTAATCACTATATTAATTATATATATTATTATTGTATATGTTATATCTATCTACCTATGTGGCTCAAAGATACTCTAAAGTTCTTAGCCGCAACAACCACATTTCTCCAAGTGTCCCTATCCTGAGCCCTTATTCCATCTCTCTTACGTCCCTTCCTACGCGTCATTGGTTTTCCAAGCGGACGTTTTCCAATCGGTCTTCCCACCAATATCTTTTTCCTCTCCCATTCTTGCCACGTGCCCTGCCTATCGCAGCTTTTTCCCTTTTATAACCCTAACTATTTCTGAAGATGCAGAGAGGCCATGCAATTTCTTGTTAGACAGTCTCCCTCATACCCGGTGACCTCATCTTTCTTTGGCCAATAAATGCAGGGAAGAATCCTATTCTCAAATACTCTGAATCTACTCTCATCTCCAAGGATCATAGACCATGCCTCCCACCCATATAATGCAACAGGCAAAATAATCTTTTTATATATTCCCTTTGATAATAATTTTGAAGAGATAAGCCTCTTTATTGCAGATAACAGGCGTTTCCCGATTGCAACCCCGATTTAAATTCTTCTCAAATATTATTATCCTTCGTGATTACATTCAATTTTTCTACATATTCAAATTCTACATTTTGTATATTAAGATTTTGTATGTTAATACTCTTCCTCTTTGTTACTAAATATTTTTTCTTATCACTATTAATTTCAAACCTCCATTAAATTTTCCTCGCTATCTGTAATTGCAATTGCCGAATCTCCTATTATATTTAAGTCGTCTGAGTAACCTAATATTTTACAATTGATTTCCGCATCTTATTCTTTCTTTACTACCTTCAAGAGAAATTTGAAGATTGAAAATTTGAAAAAGTTTATCCGGATCTATTGAGTTATGCGTATGTTTTACTAAAGTCTACAAATAATTAGTGAACAGAAATATTGAATTCGCGGTTTTGTTCCTAATATCTGTCATAATGAAAATATCTTAATTAATGTTGGTCGATTTGGCCTGAACCCGCAATGATATCTCCTAATATTTCCTCCGCCTATAGTTTATAAGTATTGTATATGTTATAATAGAGTATAATATTTCTTGATCATTACATTTTGGTATTTTATTTTCATTGCTAGATTATTATTGAATATTTTTAATTATAATGAAACTTGAGAAAATGCAAAAATAGAGACTTGAGACAATTTATAAAAATTAACGGTATAAAACTATAGATAAATGACCAATATATACATTCATTAATAGTATTAATTTAAATTAATTGATTTATTTGTTTTTTTTATTATTAAGTTCATTTATTAATTTTTTTAGATCATAGTTATTTTCCTTAAAAGAAACTTAAATTCTGTGGTGCTAGGGGATTTGAAAATTATTCGTCGCAATATGAAGATTTCGCTTACAGTTTCTGTCATGTCCGACCTCCATCCAACAGTTATTTTCTGTTAAGTTTTTTGCTTCTCTTAATCATGTGATCTATATATTTAATTTTTTTTGATTCATTATAATAAAATTTAAAAAAATAAAAATTTTTACTTTGTTAATTTATATAAATTTCAATATAAACTGATTGTGAGTGATACGCTTAGCCAATACTCTGAATATTTTGTGTACAAAAATATTGAATGTTCTTAGCGAGATTTGATATAATGTTGTACGATTTGTCCTAAATCTGAATTAGAAGAAAATTATAAATTGCCTCCTCTTCCAGCCCAATTCATTTACCCACCCATGTTGCATATGGCATCTAAATTTCTTAAAACTCCGTTTTTTTAATTTAAAATAGAAGGAGAGAAAGAGTTTTAAATTATATTCGAATAGTCTATATATTCTATATATCAGTATTTTTTTTCTGAATTTAATAGCAAGTTGATTTTAAAAATTTTCCATTCTTAATGCATATGATTGATTACATGTGTTAAAATTTAAAAAAATTCAAATATTCTAATTTTTATATTTATATATACAATTTAATATTATTTTTTATTAATATCATATCAAAAAAAGAGAATTTATTAAAAATTAAAAATAAAAAAAGAAGCCTATTAATAAAAAATTGAATGGTGATTTAAATATTTTATTAAATTAATTAAAATGAGACCTTTTAGAATAAATTATTTAATTGAAATGATATTTAAATATAAGAATTTAAAAAAATATTATATTCTTTGTTTGGCAATTGTTATTTAATTATGTGCAACATGATTCGACTTGCACAGAGCATCGTTATTTTTTATTAATATCACATAATAAAAATGAATCTTTTAAACATAATAAATAAAAAAGACATTTTAATAAATTTAAAAAATATACCCAATTTAAAAATGTCAAAAATTTAAAACAACTTTATATCATCATATTTTAATTTTATATATAATATATATATATATTTAGTAATTAATAATAGAGTAATTAAATTAAAATAAAAAACAAAGATAATATAATTCAGTCATTTTAATTCAGGTTAAATAATATTTTTTTTTATTATTCAATGATAAAATTTATATATTATTATATATATATTATAGAAAAGAAGAAATATTCAATTAAATAAAAAATAATTTAAGATAAAAATATGATCTAATAAATATTTTAATTAAATTGAGAACTTTTAGAATAAATTATTTAATTGAATTGATATTTGTATATTAGAATTTAAAATAAAAAGGGAAATATTATAATAATTCTTCGATTGGGAAACTCTATGATAATTCATTGTTTGAAATGATTCCGCTAGGCCGACAGTGAGCCGCGAGCTGCTCTTGAATGAACAACACGGAGAATTATATAAACTTTAAAAAATTAATTTCTGCGGTTATTGATAAGATATTAATAAAATGTATAGCCTATGTTACTCTAGAGGTATATAAGAATATTGTGATGTAATTTCAAAGAAATCGGTTCAGCCAATTCTGAGTCTATAAAATAGTAATTTTCCGGACAGACAGACAGACAGACAGACAGACAGACAGACAGACAGACAGACAGACAGACAGACAGACAGACAGACAGACAGACGTGAAAAATTCTAAAGTCACTTTTGGATTCTAGAGGTCATGAAACGCGAAGATATGCAAAAATTTTTAAATTCTGAGCAATGTGCAGACAAAAACCTTTTTTTATATATATAGAAGATAAATAAATGAAAGTATAATTCATATACGATATATATGTAGATATGTAACTCTAAGCTACTGTACATGAAAAAGTATATAAAATATACACAAAAAAAGTTTAGAAAAATAAAAAAATATCAATTTGTGTCAAACATGATCAAATGTCACTAATCATAAAAAAATACAAAGACAGAAAAAATCAATATTACTAAAATTATTATTATTATTATTAAAATTAAATTATCAGAATAAAAAAAAACTTAAAAAATTAAAATAAAATAATTATTATTCTATTGTAGGTAGATGTAGTATAAATATATGTATATCTCTTACATATAAATACATTTTAATTAAAAGAACAAAATTTTAATTGTAATACTCATTGAAAAGGGATATTCTTCTGGTAATATTAAAATATATTAAAATAAATAAATAAATACAAAGTTCTTTTTCTTTGTCATTTCTTTATTCAATATATATATGATGGTATTCCATACCAACCATTCAACTAAAAAAGTCATAAAAATGATAAATAAATCAAAATAATTTTATGGTTAGAGTGGATATTAAAAAGTTTCTTACTTCAAACTTTATTAGACTTCTTTCTTCTACACATTAATTAAGAAAAATAATTTATATATATACTCGTATATATTTAATTTATATGATATATAAAAGTAATATCTTTAACTTATAACTTGGATACAGTCTAAAAAAGTGTCTGCTAAATTTTATTCCGAACCTTAATATTGTACCCACCCTTTTCCAGGTCTTATAAAAAAAAAAATTAATAAATAAAAGAATCTTTTATTGATGGGAATATTTTTTTTATTACTAAAATTTTATAGCAAAAATTTAAAAAAATGTTATTAAAGTTTAATTTAATTCAATAGAAGATATAGTAGAATAATAAGATTATTATTAATGTTTTAATGTTTTAATTTATATAATAAATATTATACATATGTAATAAATAAATAAATAAATAAAGAGAAGATTATCTGAATGGATTAACATCACACAGAGATATATAGATAATACATCCTATATTGTATGCACCAAGCTTGTCGTGTTGAATCTTGTAATCTTTTAAGCATTAAAGCATGTAATAGGGTTTATATGTAGGTGTATGTATATCTACATGGATGGTCAGGTGACCGATGATGGAAATTCTCTCTTCCTATTAGCTATATTAGCTCTATACATATTATATCGTAGAAGAGTCAAGCATCACTTCCAATTATTTATCTATAATTATGTTGTTAAATGTTACATTTCACAATTAATTGTAATATAATGTTGCAAAAAAAAAAAAAAAAAAAAAATTGTTTAAATATAATATAAATATACTAATATTTATATATTATTATAAATTTATTTTTATTTATCAAAATATAAATCAAATTTTAAATTTTTTAATTTGAAACCTTAGAAAGTACGAATCGATTTAAAATTGTTAATATATTTCTATTAATTTATTTTTTAATTTTAATTTTAATTTTTTTTTTAATATTATATTTTTAAGCTACATATGGAAATATTCATAAATTAATATAAAAATATTAGTTAATAAAAAATTTAAAATTGATTTAATAATTCATAATAATTCAATATTATCTCTAAATACTTTTGTTATTATTATTATTATTATTAAATACATATATGAAAATAGTGGATCTTTGAAATGATTTTTAGGTTTTACTTTTTTTTTTTTATTTGTATTGCAGTACAAATAAATAGGAATCGATTTTAACATTAAAAACAAAATATGATTTTTTGAAATTAAATATTCCCCTCTACACTGTTGAAATGGGAAAGGATTAAAGGATTTCCTTTTAGATGATTGGACGAGCCCCCGCTTACAAATTGTAAGCGGCTTATACGACTGAAAACACAGCAGTGCATCTTCTAGAAAGATTTGCTTGCGCACTTTAATACTTTTCTAGAAGCGTCAGGTGGTCATCCGTAGGCAATGGTTTGTAAAGAGCCACTATTTCAATTGTATTTTAAATAAAGCACACATTAAGAATATTCACTTCGTTAACGGACCATAATGAATTCAAATCCAAACACATTGACATCATGCCGTCCAAATATACATACAGCCCTCTCGATGTAGCTCTGTCTATTGACTGAACAAATTCCATGATGCATAATTGATCTCCCACTGAGTGGCGCAGATTGATTTACTACCAAGTGTGGGAGAGTGTGTTGGTCGGAAAATGCACTTTAAAATCTATTCATAGGGAAGTTCGATTGACAAATGGCCAGCCAACTTCGCTTCCACATTCCCACAATAGGAGACTCAAACCAATGACTGGAATGAAAAAAATTACACCAATTTGGATGATATACGTATTTACTCTCAATTTATTCTCAATTATTTCAACTTTAAACAAATATTTAAAATAAAATAGAAAAAAAAAAACTAATTTTGTATTTGTAAAATTTATCTATCTATCTATCTATCTATCTATGTGTGTACATTTGTATATGTGATGTGCTTGCTACAGAACTCAAAAGTTCTTTACAGAAGTATGTAACCTTTCTCGTTGTTACTCATTCATTCATTCTCTGTATTCTTTGCCATTCATTCCCCTCCCTCCAATGTCATCTTTTTCTCTCGTTCAAAAATTTTACAAAGAATTTTATCTTTAAATATTCAAAATTTATTCTCGTTCTATAAAGTCATGGACCCTCCTATAAAAACATAAATAAATAATAGTTTTTAATTAGAAAAAAATAATTTGTCTCCAAATTTGATAACTATAAATGTTCTCCTAAAATATAATGTTTATATATTTATAATATTTATAATATAAATTTAATATATTTCATCAATTAATTTTAAATTTAATAGTGCAAACACACATTGGACAATAAAAATAGTTGTTTTTTTTTTTTTCATGTGATTGTATATTTAAATGAAAAGGGTTTTGGTTTAGTGTTAGGAGGTTTACTTGAGCCCTATGATAACAAAATAGAGAATCGTATATATCTGGAGATAGCAGACACACGGCCAATATAGTTGGAGGGGAGTCTGGAAGCCAAAACAAAACACGACTGAGCCGACAATACTGCTGCTCGTGACACCAAATGAAAAATGATGGCTACTGCCGGAACTCATTTGGCAGCACAATTTAGTGAGGGTGAGTGAGGATCGTTATAACCCCCCCCCCCCCTTACCCTGCGAAAAAAGGGCGAATGAGAAGAAGAAGAGTGTGAGAGGGCGAGCAACGAACGAATGAAATTGGTAAGGTGAAAAAGGTTTCTTTCTATCTCTGAGAGGCATACATATTATACATACGAGTACATGTATATACGTATTCCGGTATGTTTCTTTAAAGATGCCACAACACTCTAACATATTATCTTCTTTAAGGCAATGTTTTAAATCATATACATATTTCACTAAAATTGATACAAGTTGGTGTAGGGTCAACAGGGGAATACAAATCTTTCAAAGTTCCTATCCAAAAATGGAGGATGTACATTTTTCAAATTATTAATTATTTATTTATTTATATTATTAAATTTCCAAAGAAAAGATAGTAATAACTTTTCATTTTTTTTTTTTTATAATTATTAGTTCAGCACTTGAAATTAAAACTATATTTTTATTAAAAGTCAATCAAATAGTGGTATTTATAAATTAATGCACATAAATAAATTATTAAGTTATTTAATCAATATTAATTAATACACAGAGTAAATTTTTTTACACATATTTGTATGCACTCGTAAACATATATATATTAATATAATATTTACTCTTCTAGCTTTCATACTAGAAAAATCGTGTATAATGCTCTCAAAATTTATATTTATATTTTTTCCGCCGGTCCTGCTTTTCAAAAGAAAAATCGATGATTTAAAAAAATATTGGTATATCACTTCAAAGTAATCATATAAACTTTTCAAAAGAAATGACATTTATAAACTGATATCAAAAAATTTTAGTTAGGAAAAATTGCTAAACAAAATCGTAAAGATGCGTTTACGAATTCAACGAATTTTAATGAATACAATAAAATAAAATTATTATCCTGTTCTTGGAATTAGAATTCAAAATTTACACTAAAATGCATTTATTTACACCGAGGAATAATATTCGAAATCATATAGTTGATCATAATATTTATATAAATCAATTAGTAAACTTATAATAATCATAATAATCATTTATTATTCAAGAAAGAAAAAAAATAAATATGAAATGAATAAGTTGCTTTTTACAACTATAACTAAATATAAAAAATGCCGCCCCAAGATAAGTGCCGCCCGGTGCGGACCGCACCCACCGCACCCCCCTAGGTACGCCACTGATGTATAATATTGGTAAATT
The DNA here is from genome assembly GCA_963082975.1 of Labia minor. Classification (NCBI taxonomy): domain Eukaryota; kingdom Metazoa; phylum Arthropoda; class Insecta; order Dermaptera; family Spongiphoridae; genus Labia; species Labia minor. Next base: position 69,742,813 of record OY720349.1, on the reverse strand, counting down.
TTGAAATAATAAATGTGAACTAGTAAAATTGATAACAAAATTTTATTATTCATTCATTTGAAAATACACACTAGTGAATTGAATTTAATATGAAGTTAATTATAAATTTGTATGTAGGTATATATTCTATTAAATCAAAAAAAAAAAAAAAATATTTATACGTAATTTCCAATGAAAATTATATATTTTAAAAAGATATGTCAATAAATCTTATTATATGCATATAAAAGTCTATTGTTATTCACAAATTAAAGGTTAATAAAATTAAATGTGAGAAATTAATAAGTTGATATTTGATAATAACTTCATTATTAAATATAACCATTAATTTTCATTGAAACATAAATATTAATTTGGAAATAAAAAAAAATATATATATACGTTGTTGGTATTAAATATCTCGTAAATTTCGTTTGAGCACAGATGGTGGAACAGAGGACAAGCGAAACTTTATCGAACAATATTTTATTTTCAAACAACCATGGTGGGTGTTAAGGTGGAGAGGGTGGATGAATTTAACAAATAAAACAATATCTACTCTATCCAGAGGACGATATAAGCAAAATGATATAATAAATAATAATTAATATTACACGTACTTTTATAAATTATATTATTATATATAACAAATATAATTATTTCATGAGTTTTAATAAAATTTTCTAATGAAATAATAATTTCTATTTTCTATTTTCCTAGTCTATATGTTTAATTAAATAATATAAATATTTGATGATTTATAAAATTAAATATATATATATATATATATATATATATATATAATCAGCTTAAAAAGGACTTATATGCGTCAGAAATTGAGAATTTAATCTTATCATTGGGGCTTACCATTCCAATCATATTCAATTCATTATTTTTAATTAGAGTCATGGTCAAATCCCTAAATATAAACTAATTATATATATATATATATATATGTTAATATCTGATTAATATTCAAGTGAAAATAATTTAATATTTAATAGGTTTTTTATGAAAACCTACATATATTTCAGTAAAGAAGCAAAAGATATTCTATTTAAACATTATATTTATTTTATTATTGTAATTTTATTGTATTATTTTATTTAAATTTTATTTTGTTGTGATATTCAAAATCCATTAGGCCAAATAATCCATAATTTGTTTGCAAAATCAGTGAGTGTCCTTGTAATGTAAAGGAATTATTTTGTGCCATATTTGTTATATATAAACTACTGTCAGCTATCATCAATTTTGACAAATATCATTTGTTTCAATTTTATTTATTTGTTATATATTTATAATTTAATATTACTATATAGAATAATTTCTAATCGTTTGAAATAACGCCCTCTTAGATTGTGCAGTACACACTATACTGTGTGACTCTGTTCTTAATCCATAGAATGTATTTTATTTATTTTTTAAACTAATGTTATAAGTTATAAGTTATAACGAAAATTATTATTCCGAATATTCACCTACTTTTTTCTATCCATCACCTTTTCTATAGGTAGGATCATTCAGTTAATTAAAATGGAGTAAGCGAGGAAGTATTGTGTGAAATTTTTAACTTTCCTCTCTTTTTAAACTAAATAGGATCAAATACATATGTACAACAGAAAGACAAATTAACTAATTAATAATTTAGTTGAAAGTAATTTTTCATAGATGTACATATATATAAAAAAAAAAAATAAATTATGAAATGGATTTTTTCTAAGTAAATTCGATATGGATGAATTTTTGCTAGATAATAATTATTTTTATTATTTTATTTATTAGTCTATTGTGTCAAGCTATAATCCTCCCAATATAATAACATAATAACATTTACAGTTTATTGGATGTTTTCGATTCCTTTTCATACCAGAATGAACAAACGATAGACAGAAATTAAATCAATTGAACAAGGAGAAACTTTCGAATGTGAATACCATATAACTGAGAGCTGAAGGTAGCGGAAGTGGTAGTCTATTGTTGAAGAGTTCATAGTCATTTGTTGTTGTTTTTTTGCCAAAAAATCAATTAAAATAAATATACATATGTTTATATATGTATACTTGTCTAAGTAATAAACAAATCTTTTAAAATTTGTACGATGTAAGCTATTAGAGAAATGGTTTGTTTTTGTCTGATCGTGGAAATAATCTCTTTAAAATAATAATCTTGATTAAATAAAATGTATTATATAATAGAGTATATATGCTATTCAAAGAACAAATCACTCAAATGAGAACAAAACAAACAAATGAGAAAATTAATGTTTATAAAGGTTTTACTCAAAGCTTTTTGATAAATAAATCAAACAATTGGTATATCCTTTAATAACAAAAAAAAAATGATTTTTTTAAATTAAAATTTATTAAAATTAAAAAAAAAAAAACTGGTGTTAATCAATTTGATGAATAAATAATTTCAGACATATATCAAATTTTAGTTTACAAATTGAGAGGTTGTTTCATTTGGTGATTCTTAGATTCTTAAATAATATTTAATATATTTATTAATTTTTAACTTTTTGTTTCAGGTAAATGATGTTGGTCAACTAAACATACATATATCTAGTTCTGACACCACACACAGTAAGTCTCATAATATCTTAACATAGTTCACTAATTACTTTACTGGTAATTTGCTAACCCCTTCATTAATTTTCAATTTTGCATTGTTTATTTTTACTTTTACCTTCCCTTTATTTACCAGATAAAGGCAAAAGAAAGACCAAAAATGTAACCACCAGACGGAAAATGGTTATTTGTTTAAGTCATATTTTATGGTGGGCAAAGACTGGACTAGCTTTCCTGCTCCCTTTTGAATCTACTAATTGCATTAAGGCTGGACTATCAATGTTGCTTTTACTAATCGGATAAGATCCCTTCTCGAGAAAGTTCTCTAGTCGCTTGCGCTTTATTCAATTCCTTTATTGTGTTAGCTCTTGGCAAATATTATTTTTTTTTATCAAAAAATTACTTAATCTCAACAACATTTTTATTTTCTTTTATTTGTTTATTTTATACATATTTTTATTTTTTTTTTAATAAATGGACAAATAAAAAGGTATGGGTATAATTGAGTTATTAAAAAATAAATTGACCCTTAAAATGATTCAATGATAGAATTTACTTTATAAATATGTAAATTAATTATTTTTTTTTTAACACAAATCAATTAAAATTTTTAATTTTAATAAGTTTTGTTTTAAATAATATTTTCATTTTATAGGGAAATGAAACATATTTTATGTTAAAAATATAAATTTAAGACAATTACTATAAAAGAATTAATATATTTTCAAAAATATTATTGGGCAGATCTGAAGAGCTACTACCGTAGAGGGATTCACAAAGCTTTGTGTTATGGACAAGTTAAACAAAGAACTGATTTCACTTTATTGTAAAAATTGAAATCATGTTACAGTTACAACAACAAGTTGGTGTGTAGCATGAAACTTTCTAATTTCTGTTAACACCCAATTATTACTTTATAACAAGATAAGCATATCAACACGGAAATATACTAATATATTATAAATATTATTATAATTATGGAATAAATTTTTTATATTGTTTGATTTGAAACAAATAAATTCTATTTAGGAATAGGAAGTAAAATGAAAGTAAAAAAGAAGGGATGGTAACGAAAAAAATTGATGTGGTATAAGATGAAAGAGTTGGGGGTGCCTTCTATCGTCATTCTTTGAGGGATGGAAGTGATGGAAGGAGATTCAAGCCCCGACTCTTAAAGTTTCCCAGCTTTCGTGTCTCTCCATGTTTATATATATTTGGTAGATTCAATGCTCGACGGCTCTTTTCGCTGAGTGATGGATGCAGAGTTACGAATGGGTTCTACAAGAAGTGGATCGGCGTCTTTTCAAATTTTTCTCCATCTTTTGCTTGTCCATTCCCGTTTCTGCCATTCCCCCTTGATGGATCACGACAGTTTCGATTGTAGATCTCTATTTTGTGGAAAAAATATGAATGAAACAAGATAAGAAGCTGGCTGATGGTTCGCGTGTAAAGACGAAATGAGGGTTGTTGGGGAGAGTAGGGGGTTTGCATCGGCTGTGTGTGGTTGTGGCAGACTATCCAACACCAGCTCAGCTTGGACTAATTAGTGCCCAATCGTTGATATCTTCTGACCTGTAATTTTCACTATGTTTTATTATCACCTCCGTGTTTTGTGGGGTTGGAAATATCACCATATCAAAAATTAAATCTTGTTCAGTTGAGCAATAATAAGAAAACTAGGAATAAAAAAAAAGAAATGTTTTTTCCTTGATTGAGGTAAAAAAAAAATCTAACCAAAAAAGAAGGGGAGAAAGAGAAAAAAAAAACCTTTTTTTTTAAACAAAACTCAATAAATTATTTGGAATGAATGGAATTATCATTATTTGATTAACTTTTAAAAGTAAGATTCTTAGTTAATTTAAAACTTCGGTGTGTCTTGATTAATGTTATTTGGGATTTTTTTGTCTTTTTATTCGTGTTCTGAATCAATGATCATTGTTTACATGATTATTGTTTACCATTAGGGTGTGTTTTTCCATTAAAATTGATGAATTTTAAAGTGAAAGTTTTTAACATTGATTTGTTTGTTCATATGATTTCGGTTATTGTTTAAGAAATATAAAAATGAAAATAAAAATAGGCTACAACATTATATTTTTTGAATATTTTTCAATAAATCTGTTGTTTTTTTTTCATAATTAACCTGAGAGCTTCATGAATTTGAATTTATTAATCAGTATTGATAAGTTTTATATTTGAGTTAAAAAATAATTTAATATGATTTAACTTTTTCTTTGTTGTATATCTTTATTTTTTTGTAAAATTATCCCCAGTGAAAAAAAGATTTCAAAAATATATTTTTATATATTTGCGTTTTACGGGATTTAAGCCTATTTTAACGAGTATTATTAATAATTTAGAACATAGGTTCCCAAAGTGGTCTATTTGGACCCCCAGGGTGTCCACGGCAGCGAATAACAAATTTGGGGGTCCATGAAATGAAAATAGGGATCTACAAAAAAAAAGAAAAAAAATTTATTTTTCCGACATGGCTTTTGACACATTTTTTGATTTTTTCCCAATATGTCTCTAAAAAAAAGGTAAATCGTTTATAAAAAAAATCCAAATCAATTTAGGGGGTCTACTCAAAACCGAAAAACATGCCAAGGGGTTCATGACAAAAAAAAAGTTTGGGAATATTATTAAATTCTTATTTGGCAAGATTCTGACCAAGACAATTAAAAGCCCAGACCTAGCCAACTCGCGGCCCACCTTGAAAAATTATTCGGCCCGCCATTTCTTTTGTAACTTTCTCGTCTGTATATTCAAAAACAGGGAATATAATTGAAATAATTATAATTAATTATTTTTTTTATTTCAAATATGTCCTACAATTTTTAAACTACAAATTTGATTCCATAAAAAGGAAGAAAAAATGTTAGAAATAATAGTAATTAATAGAGAATATCTTTTTTTATTTTAAATTGTTATTATATTTTTATTTCAAAAAAAGTAGCCGAAAAATAATAAATAAAAACATTAAACATTAAGCATCAAGAAAGTATGAAAAGTGTTTTTTAATACATTGTTTGTATTAATTCCCTAAAATGCGGCCCCTGTAGCATCGCTCCTAATCAAAGAGGCCCATGGAGTCATTTGGGTTAGCCAGGGCTGATTAAGCTACTCTACTATACTGTGATTAGTATTTTTATTATCTATTATTTATAAATAAAAGTCACACACACAATATTTTAACTACTATGTATAATACACAAGTAACTTTCATATTTGAACTATTTACTTTTTCATTAATAATTTAAATTTGCGTCTATTAATCATTTATTTATTACAAAGAAAAAAAAATTACATTTTGTTTTTTGTTTTTTTTTTTTATTTATTTATTTTTTATTTTATTTTATTTTTTTATTTATAATCCCGGATAAAAGCAACTACCATCTGTGAGTGTTTATCGTTGGAAAAAGAGCCGGGCCGGCTTAAATGCCTCTGCCTTGATCAATGTCCACCCTATCTTCTAGGGGTGAGTTCCATTAGCCACCGGCCTGGGCTGATGGAACTGGAATGGGTGACTTTTTTTGTATTACGTCTTCAATGGCCTGGGGGACCACACAAATGGATACTCCATGCGAAACAAGAGCGACCATTGCCCCCACACACAACACACACTAATCCTACTCCCTACTCCTCCCTTCTTCGTTGCAATCCTCTTTTTCTATGATCGGTAATCAAATAAAAAGAACTTAATTTATAAACTAAATTAACAATTAAAACAAAATTCACTTTAAATCACTTTAATTTTGTGAAAATGTGAATAAGTGTTAAAAAAATATAATAATAGTAACATTAAATACGTATGTGTCTGTCTATCTATCAATAGGTAATCGTGTCATTTTATTCTATTTAAGGCAGTGGTTCACAATGTGGGGCGCCCCACAAGGGACATTGCGAAAAATAAATAACCGGTATCAAGTCAAAACATTGATTATTAAAAATCGTGCCTATGGAAGAAACATGGGGACATTTTAAATTTTTAGAATCTGTTGATACATGCATGCCATAAATCAGTTGACCTGTGGCCAGGCGCCGAACCGACCAACGATTTGAAGTAAATTCATTTCCAGCTACAGAAACAATTTCAAATAATTTTAATATATCTTTTAATGTAATAAAAAACAGATAAGAATGGATATAACATAAATATTTTTATAAAATATTAAAAAATAAACTATATTAATGAATATAGTTTCGGAATATTAATCAATTTTGTTAACCTATTTAATTAATAATATTTTTAAGGTAATAATAATTATTATATATTACAATATATGTAAATTATTTATAATTTCAAATTAAATTGAATAAATCAAGCCGTTATTTTTCATATATTAATTAAAAAGGTGAAAATTTATTTAAAGTTTTTTATTTTTTTAGACGTGTATATAAACATATATGTAAATATATTAACATGAATTTATAGTGACATTTGTCATTTTCTTTTTATTTTTTAGTAATATATCCATATGTCAGATTTCACCTAAATTCTTTTTTCAAAAATTGTTTTATGCCCTAATGTCCAAAAATCTCCCATCAGTCGCCAATATATTTTACGTTTCAAAATGATATGTTAGTGAGTCATACATACAATATGTCCCGAGGGGTAGGTCTCGGATACATAAATATATGAACAGAGTCACATATAATTAGATTTTAAATATCATGGGTGACATTAAAACAAAAATACATAAATAAACTACCCATATTAATAAATATTTAATATCTTAATTTTCATTTCAGTCATTTTTGGCAGATTAATTTGTCTAGTTATCATTTAATGGGTTTTTAACCAGAGGTCATCAATAAATCTCTTAACTCAAACCAATGACGAGTAATTTGACTTTTAAAAAAAAAATATTATTTTTTTATAAATCAAAAAAACAACAAAAAAAACAAAACAAAAAAATAAAACACAGAAGAATTAAAAATAAACCCTCTTCAGATGAACAATTTCTTCTGAATAGAAATAATATAGGAATATGTTAAATTGGGAAAGAATATTTTTAAGTAAATAAATATATTTTAAAAAAATAATAAAAAAAAATTATGTAAAATAATAATTAAAAAAAAGGCATTTTTTTTTTAAATTTTAATAACTTTTGGGATCTATGTTCAATATAAACAGCCTTGGAATTTATAAATTTTTAAATCTTAAATCTAAGAGAACTTGGGTCCATCCCTCGGCTTACTACTTCTACGATATCTAATTAAATTAGCTGGAGTGTCTCCACTCGACTATCTCGCAATTTGAATTGGATTAAATAACATAATATATTATATTTAAATTAAATTTAATTAATTATTAATTATAAATAATAAATAATAAATATTAAACCAGCGCATGTTTGGCTTTTTGTTGATGGCACCACGTCACGTGTTGGCGCGTGAGATTTGCAGTGTTAAAAATTAATTCTGGTAATTTCAGCGAATCAATCAAGCTGAAATTCTATATATAGCAATTTTATACAATTATTAATCATGTGAAAAATTATCAAACATATATCTTTATTTTTACGGTCACTTTAGAGGAAAAAAAATCAAAACGTTGTAGGTAATGACGCTCTTCCGGTTGAGCTACATTTCTCAAAAGTTGATAGAAAACTATGAATTTTGAATAATGTCCATGTACCAAATTTCATCATTCTAGCTCAAACCGTTTTTGCGTAATCTTGTCTACACACACACACACACACACACACACACACACACACACACACACACACACACACACACACACAGAGACATTTTTCTCGACCTTAGTGAAAATGATTCAGGAACCTTCAAAACGTATAAAAACATCAAAATCTCAACATCGAAAATTTTCGTGATCGCAATACTATCTCTGGCGAGATAGTAAGAATTTTATAAATATTTTTTTTTTTTTTTTTTTTTTTATAAAACCAAAATTTTTTAAAATCTATAAAATAATACATTTTAATAATTTTGTTAATGTAATCATTCTATTAAATAATATTAACTCATTGAAAAAAAGTTTATTAATATAATTAAATGTTTTTGTTTGCATTTTGGTTTCAAATAAGATTATTTTATGTATAAAAAGTTTTACGATTATTTTTTTTTTTTCTCTTGTAATTTTAGAAAAATATGCCACTGCTCGTCTCATCGTATTAACCTATAAATATATATGTGCTAAATTTCATTTAATCGGTTATGGTTATACATTTGAATAAAAATAATTTACATAGAATGTATATATTCATTTATTTTCTAGATACATTTTTATATAATTTATATTTAAATTAAAGCAGCCTTAAATGGGGTCTAGGAAAGCGGTTAAAGATAAAAGGCATGATTTCTTCTTGTGAAGAGAGAGAGAAGAGTGGTTGGATAAAAATTTATCTCCTGTGTCTGTTAAGTTCGTTGTAGCATTCTCCCCAATTACGATATAACATATAAATATATATGTTATATTCTTTCGATAATTAATTTTTTACAATGAAATTTATATTAATTTATTTTAATTTATTATATATTAGACACCTTATTTTTTATTGTTTATGTTGTTACTTTTTATTAAACAAATGAAAAATGATTTTAATGAAAAAAGTTTAGTATTTCATTTATACGCATATACATATTTACATTTTATATTTAGAAATTTATTTTTTAGTGATATTAAGATTAAGTAGATATATAATTAATAAAAAAAAATGCTTGAGTATATATGTATATAGATATAATCATAAATTTTAAGATATATTAATTTTTTTTCTTTTAATATTTAAGTTGGTGAATGATAGTGAATTAAATAAAATTTTATACGCTTGCATCTAAAAACTTTTATGAGATAAATTAATTATGATAAACTCTATATAATGGTGTTTAATGTTTTATAATATATATATATATATATATATATATATGTAAGAAAGTGGAGGAAGGGTTTACAAAATAGCGACGATGCACCGTAATTGACAAAGATTTATTTAATTATTTACAATATTTACATTTGGATTTACATTCAAATTGAAAAAGAATCGTCAACTATGTTTGTATTATCGATCTCTTAATGCAAGTGTCATTGTGTCTTCTCTCTTAATGAATTTGAGTTTGATTCCTGTTGTCTGGCTTAATTTTTCGTTATTATAACTTTTAATGAAATAATATATAATATTTAGATATAATAATATTTCAAAGACACATAATAAAATTCTTGTTTAATAAATGAAAGTATTAAAAACTGACCTTTTCTATTATCTATAATTAAAAGAGAATGTTAAAATGATTTCTATTTAAATTTCAATTGATTTTTGATTTTGATAATCATGTAGAATTCTCAGAAAATAATTGATATTGAAAGAATAAATATTTATCAGAATTTATTAATTTTTTAGATAAATTAAACAGTAAATTACAAGATAAAGGAAAAAAAGAAAATAAATTAACCCTGCCGTTTAGGCGTCTCTAGAATAAATGTCACTTCAAATTGAAAATAAAAAAATTATATTTACTTAAATGAATAATAATATCCAAATATATATATTAAAAAAATCAACTCATATTGAATAGAAAATATTAAAAAATAAAATAATAATAATAAATAGAAATATATATATATATATGGTACGATATATAATATATCCTATTATATATTAAATGACATGAGAAAAATGTAATAGGAAAGAGATTAATCAGAAGAAATTTTCAAATTCTAATAAAATGTGTAAATAATTTTAAATTAAATTTTGAGTAATGTGCAGATATATCACGTTAAATATATATATATATATATATATATATTAATAAATAAAATATCATTCATAATATGAATATGAAATAAAAAACAAATATGATATTTTTCTATTAAAATAATTATTAAAAAAAATCAGTAAATCATTTGATACTTTATTACAATGATGGTAGAGGTGATGTTAATTGATCGCTTTATATTGGTGAATTATGATAATTTCAATAGAAAATACACTTACGCTTTTGATATAGTAGAGAGAGAGAGTAGCGTCATCGCCGCCCGCCTGGTTTGTGTTGGCATGCGCACTCACACAACGAAATCGACTGACTGACTGACTGACTGAGCGAGCGTTCATTCGACTAGGAGCCCCTGGCATTTAGGCAACCGGCAACACAAGCCACCCAATTTAAACTTGAAATATTTAAATAGTATACATACTCTATTATTAATTATTAATCGTATTAATTCTGCATCTAATATTTACATAAAAAATTTTAATAAGTATGCAAAAATTTTAAAATAAAGATGAGGTCACCGGAGAATGGCGGAGACTGCATAACGAGAAATTGCATGACCTCTCTGCATCTTCAGATATAGTTAGGGTTATAAAAGGGAAAAAGCTGCGATAGGCAGGGCACGTGGCTAGAATGGGAGAGGAAAAATATTTTGGTGGGGAGACCGAATGGAAAACGTCCGCTTGGAAAACCAAGGACGCGTAGGAATGGACCTAAGAGAGATAGAATAGGGGATCAGAATAGGGACACTTGGAGAAATATGGTTGTTGCGGCCAAGAACTTTCGAGTACCGTGGAGCCACAGAGATAGGTACATAGATATAACATATACAATAATAATATATATATATAATTAATTTACTGATTAAATTAAAATATATTTTAAATAATCACACAATAAGAAATGAATGTTTTATGTAATATACTGATTGAAACAAAATGGATGAAAACCTTTTACTACTTTCAACCGCCAGATACTATGTACCACTCGGGGGTACAGGGGGCGGAGTCCTCGTCTAGGTGTGTAGAGCGCCGAAGGCGCTCTGAGCAGCTAGTATAAATCTAAGATCTTTTTCACTTTTCACTTAAGCAATAAGATGAGATTGTACAATTAAATTTCCTTCAGTTCCGAAAATAAATTTCACCAATCTTTTTTAATATTTTACAAATAAAATCAATATCTTTTGTTGATATACATATATCAATAAGCCAGGATAATTATTGGCCTTTCTAAATACTCAGAGGGACTCACTCTTTAAACCCTTTCCTACGGCCTCAATATCATCTCCTCAATTTTGATATTAAATAAACACCTTGATTTTAATTAAACTTTAAACATGAGTATAAATGAATGCAAATAATATTTTGAATATTTTTAAAAAATTAATTAGTTTCACCGTTCTTTTCTTATTTTATTAAAATTGGTATTATTCTCCCTTTGGTATTGAAGCTAATTTCATTTTATATTTTATTATTTTTTAATTATAAAATAAAATCAGCATTACTTGACACTTTTTCAATATAAATAAATAACTATATAAATATAAACCATATGTTTGAACACTTTCAACCTTATTAGTTCTATTTGAAATCTTAATTGCCTCCAACTTGGAATAGTCCAGAATTAATAAGTACCTATCTTAATTAATTATGTATGAAATCTTGCAATTTTTGCGAATTCTATTATAAATAATGCTGAATAAATATATATATATAATTCATTATTTATTCATTCTGACTAAAAAAATAATTCGTTTATAATGTTTAAAGTTTAAAAATATTTTTTTTTTAATTTGGTAACAAAGACTGGAAAATTGCCTTTATTATAATCGTATCAACTATTGGAATTGCAAAGATCTATTATAGATCAATTAACATAGTTTATTTCATTTATTCATAATTTATTTATTTATTACAAAGTATTTCTAGATATTATCATTATTTTTTTTTTTTGGGGGGGGGGGGTGGTAATTTATTAAGTATCATTTAAACTCTTTGCAAATTTTCAGATACCTCCTAGAAGACACTAAGATAAGCAGAAATTAAATAGAAATGCCCATTCAACAATGGTAAACTGAGAAAGCGACTGGAAAGAGTGGTTAAATTAGATTTGGGTTAGTAATTATGATGTTTTGTATCAAAGCGCTTTTAATATAAGAAAATCAGAGATATATAGAGATTATTTCCGAACCAAATTAGATTTTTTTGTAAGCAATTTATAATTATTAAATAATTTTTTTGAAAACTTGCTTAAAGTTAATCTTTTTTAAACCTAAGCGACATGAACAAATTTGTAAAAGTATTTTTTAGTGTCAACTACTCGATTATATCTTTTTGCAACCGACTTAATTGGCTATGGAAATTAATAGAATTAACAAAAGTCAGGAGTATATTATATATATATATATATACTTATTATACTTTTTGACTTCGAGACTTTAAGATTCGAAACTTGGTTCTTAAGTTTTTTCGTTCGAAATTATAATATGATTTACGATTGGAAAATAATTGGATCATATTATGAGAATTTTCAATTATTCTCCTTTCAATATAAATGAAGAATTAAAAGAAAAAAATATGATTGAAAAAACCAGAAAATCAAATGTCAAATGTTTACAAAATAAATGAATTTGAGAAAAAAGCAATATAATCCATTAATGGATTCTATAAAGATTAATGGGATTATACCACAAATTAATTTCTATTTTTTGTTTTTTTTTTTTCTGAATAGGTAGGTAGGAAAGTATATATTTTGATTATACAAAAAACAGATATTTAGAAAGATATTATAAGGAAAAGAAAGATATCCTTAATAGGCAGTTTATTCCGAGCTCAAAGTCGAAATAATTGTATTAAAATACGAATTTATTTTTTTATTTTCACCTAATTATATTTTGTAAACATCTTTCTTAAAGATACAATACATACAATATCATCAATATCATTGTGGAACTTCATTTCTTAACTTCATTTATATATATATATATACACAAGTATATATTATAAATATATTCCATTTATTATTTAATTCTCATTTTCATTTATTATAATTAATATTAAAATTTTCGTTCTTCTCTTGTTTAATAAGTTTACAAAAAGGATTTACTTTCACTTCCGTCTCGTTAAACAAAATTTTCCTTTGTTTACTATTTTAATAAAAGTTGTTTGTTTTTTTTTAATATTTTCGTTTGTAGGCGTATTCTTAACTCTGTTGTTTCTTGGAAGGTATGCATTGCTTTCATAAACTTCACAAGACTCTTATCTAATGCAAAGGAAGGAAAACCACCCTCGCTTTTACGACACAGTCATATAGTAGAGAAATATAAAATGAGAGTAGAGGAGAATGAAGTGAGTGAACCTCAATTTCACTATTTCTAATTACTACTCAGTATCTAATTAAAATATTTATATTATTTAAATATATAAAAGGCTTATATATAGGTAAACATTGTTTTACGCCGGGGTTACGTTCCGAGAGACAGAGGTGTAAAAAATAGGAGTGTAAAATGAACACAAAAATTTATAAGGTTAAGTTGTTTCATGTCAAAAGACTAAGAACAATCTAACATGTTTATTTAATACATAATTTATATATATTAAATTTAAATTATAAATGTATTTAATAAATACAATTTAAATTCATTTTTACAAAATAAATAAAATTTCTTGATATATAAATAATAATTTTTTTAAGATAATTCATAGTTTCGTCGGTACTAAATCCATTTCTGATACTTTTTTGAAAAAATAATTCAGAAAAAATGAATACGAGTTGGATCGGCCATTTTTAGGGTTTTTCATCTTTCTCTTTCTCATCTTCTTCTTTTTTTTTCTTCGTTGAGATTTTCTGATTCAGGAGGATCTATCAACTTTTCTAATTCTTAATTTAATAGTGATTTAATTGTTAGGTCACATCTTCAATTCTTGCTTCTTGGAATGCACATTTGTGTATAAGCCTTTCTTCCTTTATGTTAATGTTATCTTTTCTATCTTTTCTACACTTGCTTCTTGTATATCAATTTAGACAGAAGTTTACGCAAAACTCGGTTTATGCAATTGGTGGTCAGTTAGATTCAAGCAAACTTCAGATTTTTTTATTATTTTCAAAATACCTGTGTGTCAATAATCTGTCTGAAATCTCCGAGGAATCCCACATCGAATCGCCGTACATCGAACCGGCTTGTATTGTTAACAAGTAGAAAATGTGATATGAGAGAACAAAAGTGGCCTGGCAGGCAATGAGAAGTAGGAATTTTTAAAATTAAAAGGATAAAAATGAAAATTAAATATATATATATAGAGAGAGAGAGAGAGAAATTTAATTTAATTTTACTTGGCAACTTTATTAGCCTTGATAATAAAAATATTTATTTACTTTTTGATTCCCTATCAAATTTTATTAATTCTCTCCTCTCCTAACTTCATTATTGTAATTTATTTTGGAGTTGACAAGAATAAAACATATTATATGTATTATCATTATAATAATGATGAAAAAACATTAAAATCAAAACATAAACTAAAAGAAAAAAATCCCGTGTCATCAATATTTAGGAAAGTATAAGTTATTCTCGTATTTTTGAATTAATAAAAATGTTTTTTTTTTTTTTTTTTCACTAAGTAGGATTGATTGATTTTCTTCCCGTCTCAATGATCACAAAAATAACTTGATTAAATCCAATGAAAAGTTGAATCATCGATTGGATAGTGGGATTCCCACCTTAAATTCCTAAACCAGATGAAGCTGTTCTTGTGACAATGGCCCTTGTGGAGAATCAAGTTGTACTTGAATGCGTCTTTTGCTCCCCAGCAATATTAGCTGAAGGGGTTTTGCACCCCCATCCCCCTTCCCTCAATTTTCCCTCTCGTCGTCTTGATTAAGCGTCGTTCTTCGCTCTAATGATCCCATTTGGCCCTGGGGGCGGATGTCTTGCCGCTTCAACAAACGGGTGCCGACAACTCGGTAAATAATTCATAATTCTTCTTAAAAATTTTCTTCATCGCACTATTCTGATTTATGTATAAGTCTTGTGCCCGAACATCAATGTTTTATTTATAAAGAAGTATTTAAACCCAGAAAGATTAACGACAACGTTTAATTTATTTTTATATTGTTCCCTTTAGAATTTGAAAATAAAATGGAAATAACTTTTTTCTCTCATTACTCTTTTAAAAGGTATTTGAAAAGGTGCTAAAGAAGCATTTGTTAATCAGATATTTGTCAATTCTTAACTAGGACATTGTCAATGTGGATTCAGAATAATACAAATTGTTACAAATTAATTTATGAAAGGGTATAATTGAGGTACAGTAATATTGAATTTTCTTTCCAAGATTAGATATTATCTAATGTTGCCTGATTTAGCCTGAATCTGCATGGATATTCTTCTAAGATTAGAAGTAACTTATAAGTTGAGCACCCCACCCCATCCCAATTCATTTACCCATTCAAGTTGCATGAGATACCTAAATTTCTAAATTTCGCAAGAATAATTCCAGTTTTTTAAATTTTAACACGGAGACAGAGAGAGAGAGAGAGAGAGAGAGATTTTAATTATAAATATATAAATTGTGTATTATTATTAATATGAACATTTTGTTTTTAGTTTAATTACTTAATTTTTAATTACCATTATATTTTAAGAGCGAAAATCATTTATAGATTATATAAAGATTAAAATATAATATAAAGTTCTTTTAAATTTTGAAATTTGTTTTAATCAAATTATTCTATTCTATTATAATTCATTTAAAAGTTTTTTTTTTTTGAAGTGAAACTTCTTTAGCGGCGTCCTGACATTTGGTTGAGAATGGAGAGTGAATTGAAAAATTGAAATTTCGTAACGCGTTACGAAACGCAAGAGAGAAAAAAGATAAAGATATAACGAGTGAGAATGAGATAGCCTCTATCTCCGTCTCTCTTTTGTGCTGTCTTTCGTTCTAATACCCTCTCGCTAGGTCCAAAGTCCATGGCGCGCATGCGCGCCAGTACGTTGACCCGGAATAATATTTCTCAGCTTCTACTGGGTCAAAGAATAAAAATTAGTATGACTTATGATCAAAAGAGGGCGAGATCTCCACCTTGTCCAGTAGATATCGCAATTAAATACAATTTGAATTTAAATATATATTAATTTCAAAATTTGCCTAAACATTTATAAAAATAAATATACATATGAAATTTGTTATTTTTTTTTAATATTAAAAAATATTTAATTTGAGATTAATTATATGTAAAAAGATCAACTATCAAATAGATTCAAACTTTTATTTTCTTTGATTAGATTATAATTAAATATTATTTATATTATTTAAAAATTATTATTTTTCTATTTATTAAGGATGTCTATTAAAAAATTGTAATTAACCTTATCATATGTCAAATATTATAGCTAAGTTTTTTTGAATTTTTTAAAATTTTTTATATAATTAATCTCAAATTAAATATTTTTTAATATTAAAAAATAACAAATTTCATATGTATATTTATTTATTTTTAATATTAAACGTATTTCATATTTTTTGAGAGAGATTAATAAATATATATATATTTTATTAAAAATAAATATTTTTAATTTTATTTCGAAATTAAATAATGAATTTTAAAATATTTTAAATATAAAAAAATGTTAATACAATATCATTTAAAAAAAAAGCGGGATTAATAAATATATATATATATTTTATTAAAAATAAATATTTTTAATTTTATTTCGAAATTAAATAATAAATTTTAAAATATTTTAAATATAAAATTTCGAAATTAAATAATGAATTTTAAAATATTTTAAATATAAAAAAATGTTAATACAATATCATTTAAAAAAAAAGCGGGATTAATAAATATATATATATATTTTATTAAAAATAAATATTTTTAATTTTATTTCGAAATTAAATAATAAATTTTAAAATATTTTAAATATAAAATTTCGAAATTAAATAATGAATTTTAAAATATTTTAAATATAAAAAAATGTTAATACAATATCATTTAAAAAAAAAGCGGGATTAATAAATATATATATATATTTTATTAAAAATAAATATTTTTAATTTTATTTCGAAATTAAATAATAAATTTTAAAATATTTTAAATATAAAAAAAATATTAATACAAAATTAAAAAAAGGCGGGAGTAAAATTTCAAAATGGATGCCATTTACGTCACCCATATATAATTTTCAATTAAGAAATTAATAATGAAGCTGTAAGTTTCAAGAGATGTAATCAATAAAACTCAATTTTTCTTTATAAATACTATATCTAGTGTGAATTTGAAAAAAATCGTTAGAGCGGTTTTTGAGAACCAATGGTTATAGATAAATAGATAGATATATACAATTTTAGCTAGCATAATAAGATAAGATATATATCGTGAAATAATTAAAATTCTCAAGTCAAATATACAGCGTGCACGCATACCGACGCATTTAATTGTGTGTGAACATGGTCGGCGATTCACACGCCAACACATACAGTTATGTGCGTCGATGACCATTCACGTTATTTATCCGAATCTCAACATTACTTTAACACTACTAAATCAATTTAAAATTATTATTGCATTTAAAACTGCTTTTCTCTACTCCACAGATTTCACTATGCCGAAAAAAAATAACGACCAAAATTTAGACGATATTATTTATTTCATACACCGTTCACTACTGGTTTATAGCCACACAGGTGCTAATGCACTTGAACGAGGCGAAGATAAAATCCCTCTAATTCTCGGGGGAGATTTTAATGTAAATTTTGGATCTGAGATGATTCGTTGCTGTTGATCAACTTTCTTCGAGAAACATTTGGTCTGCTTATAAATAACGATCCCAAGGAATCAACAACAAAATCTGGAACTACAATAGATGCTGTTTTTACACGTTATATAGAAAATATCGAATCACGAACATATATATCTTATTTTAGTTATCACAAGCCATTAATATCAGTATTACCAATTGAAGCACCAACCGACAATAGTACAGGCAATGTAGATATGATGATAGAGTAGATAATAATAATAATAAAGCGAATATTTGTTACGAAAATTTTATACTGTTATATGTCTTTCGAAATGATCCCTTTATTTTTCTCTATTTCTCTCTCACTCACACTCTCAACTAAAATTTATCTTATTCTCTAGATTGTAAGAAGTTTCACTTCCGCCACGTGTACGATGCTGCACATTTTTTATTTATTATGTTTAATAAATTCTCTTTTGAAAATCAGCTTTCTATTAAATTCAGAGATATGAGTTCAATTATAATATTTTAAAATTTGTCTATTTAATTATAATATTAAAATATTCTTTGAGAATATTTAGAATCAAATTATATATTGATAAATTTAAAAAATAATTTTCATATTAATAATAAGACATTATTTGTAAATTTATAATTAGAATCTCGCTGTGTGTCTCTATTTTAAAATTAAAAAAAAAACAAACGAAAATTGTTCTAGCCAAATTAATAAATTTAGGTAACTCGTAACTTGTGTTGGTAAATGAATTGGACTGTGAGAGGAGACAATTTATAAGTTTTTTTCTAATCTTAGGAGAATATCAATGCAGATTTAGGCTAAATCAGGCAACATTAGATAATATCTAATCTCGCTAATTTAATTTAATATTCCTGTACATAAATCATTCAGAGTTTTTCCGAAATGTATGACTAAGTTTAAATTAAAACGTATATAAATTGACAAAATGAAAATTTGTATTATTTGTTTATATTTTAGTAGATGGAATAAATCAAATTCAAATGAAATATATAGTATGCGATCGGCGGATCACATGATTACAAGAGTGAGAAAGACAAGCAAGAAACTTTGGAGAGCAATTAAGAAACCGCAAGTTGGTAGACCAAAGATAAAGAGAACTTGAGGAAATTGGGAGAGAATAGGAGTTTGATGGATGTGGGTCAGGACAGAGTCTGTTAGAGAAATCTGTTTGCTGTTATTAATAATTTTTGAATCCCCTAGCGCCACATAGTTAGATAAGTTTCGTCTAGGAGGGATATGTAATTATTTATATAAATATTAGGAAACTGGCAAAGAATACCTAAAAATAATTAAAAAAAAAAGGAAAAAATGAAAGAAGTACCTATTTACATTAATGAATTTAAGATAAGAGTGGCGTGGAAGGACTTAAACTGTCATTCTAAATTAAAAACTTAATATCGAACATAAATAGTATTTATCTAATTATTTATTTATTTAAATTTATTTATTTTATTTTAGAGACCATAGTATACCAATAAGTTTTTCAATTAATTAATTAATTAATTAATTAATTAGATTTCAAATTAAAAATTTAAATTTTTATTAACTTGCAGGAGATTAGGCCTTTTTCTCAACAAAATCGTAACTCACTCAGCTATATGCAATTCTTAAATATTTCGAATGGTATTGTAAATTTATTCAAATTCTAAAATATAGATTATAGATTATTAAAAAAAAAATATTAATCTATTAATATAAAAAAATTATAATTTAATAATAAAATAAATATTAAAAATGAAGACATTTTAATTGAATTAATAAAGTATGAATAATTACTTACTTAATTACTTAAAAGCCATTGATGTGTGATTTTTTTTGTTTTTGTTTTATTTTCAGTCTTGTTATTTTATCATCCCCCTCCTCTAACCAAGATTTACACACAAAAGGAAATTAATTTTATGAAAAGCACACGAGAAGCAATCATGAAAGTAAATGGCAGGAGAGCGCGTTGCATTTTTATTTAACGGAAACCAATCTTTAACTTGGCAGTGTATAGTAATGTATAAAGGAATGCGATATGTATAACGATGTATTAAAAAAGGGGAAGAGGTTGAAATCGCGATGAGTGGGGGTTGAAGGTGAAGGGGTGGATTCTGTTGATTCGGTGCGCTGCATGTCGTGACTAATCTTGCTCTTTAATCACATGTAAATCAAAGCTGGTGTTGGAGCCCTCGCTCCGTGTCGATGCGTGTTTTATCTGGCCGAAATCCGACCAGCTTTTGATATGCATGGATTAGACGAGTAAAAAAAAAATCATCTAAATTTTAAACAAAATTCAAATGAAGTTTTAAATAATGCAACATAAAAATTCGTTCAAGATTCTATTAAGAAAAGCCATTAGTGTGATAAGTGATAAGTTATTGCGATTTACGATATTTTCAAATTCAAATCATCTATCACGCTTTCTCAAGGCTATTCAATTCAAATTCATAAGTAAATAAATTATTTCCACTCCAATGAACATATATATTTAATTTTATTTCAATTATTGTTTATAATTGTGTTTGCAATTAAGATATAGATCATATGCTCATGCGACCTTAATTGTACAATCGGTACTAAATAAATAACTTAAGAGAGGGAAATTATATAAGAATAATTTATATAAAAAAAGAAAGAAAGAAATTTTATTATATTTAGATATCAAATAATAAACAAGATATATTTACAAACTTTGATTCATATTACGGTACACATATGTTTATTGTACAATTTAAGTTACACGAATGCCTAAGCTTAACTTAGGTTGCTGGATAGAAACTCAACGGGGGGATCTACTGGTTTTTCAGCTATAATCTCTAATACGAGACACTTAATAGATAGACGTTATTAATAGAAAAAGTCAGTACGATACGGTAATGCTGTGATGATATAGGAAGTAGGTGTATTTTCTTCGTTTTCCAACTAGAGACAAAAAGGCATAACGAAAAGCGATATCCGGAAACGGCGATGACTTAAAACTTGCACGTAACCTGAACTTGCGGTAGTCTAAAACAGCAGCTAACCGGAAACTTGCGGTAGCCTAGAACTGGCGGTATCCTAAAACTTGGCCGTAACCTAAAAACTTGGCCGTAACCTAAAAACGGTACGATATCTGATAAGGGCGGTATTTATTGCAGGTAAATATCACAACAATATATATATTTTATTCTTACAGACACTACTGGAGAGAAACGTTTACGGTAGAATTTTCGGTAAGATGCAATACATTAATTAATTCGATAGCGAGACGATAATATTTCATCCATTGGACAGGCGAGAATATCTCTTTCTTTTCACTTCATCCTATCACTAGGCTATATCCCCTCCAATTCATTAGTCAATCATATTGATTCCGATAGATGGCACGGGTATGTCCATTTGTGCTTGTACGACTTTTCCTCTAATATTCAATCTCGGCGTTACAATCAAGTTGTCTTAATTGATTTTTATTAAGTAAAGTAATAAAATAAATTTTAATACGATAGTTAAAATAGTAATAATGGATACATATAAATAAATTAATATAATTACCAAAATAGATTTTATTTTAAGATAATTTAAAAAAATTAAACAAAAATACATTACAATTCAATTTACAAGGATTTGACAAAAATTAGAAAAATAAAAATACTTTGAAAAGTTAAGTTTAAAGAGAAATCAAATAATCATATAAGACAAATAATTTATAATTTATTAAAATAGTTTATTGATTAACAACGATTTTCCTATCACCGTTATTATTTCATTATCCATTTGAAATGATTACAACCATTTATAGAATTTTTCTATTTTATTTTTTTTTTAGTCTCAATAATTTATTTGTGAAATAAGCATAAGTAGAAGGGATGATGGTGATTGACTTTTAGGTATTAGTAAATTATAATCATAATTTCAATTTAAAAATTACTTACTGCCTGAGGTACCTCGAAATGATGCCCACTCACTCACCAATGGCAATTGACTGACACTTTACATATACAATTATATCAACTCCTAGAAATTAGGCAACCTGTAACTTTTTTGCCAAATTTAAATTTTTAGTCTTAATACATATATATTAGTAATATTTTTAATTTAATTTTTTTTTTTTTTGTTATGTAAATATAAATAATATTAAGCTTTAATATTATATATATATATATATATATATACTATAGTTTTATAATAGAATAGAATAGAATAGTTTTATAATAGACAGCTTCCATACTGTGGACTTCTAGTTACACATGGTGACTTCCAACTACTACTAGATGGAAGTATTAAATTTTAATAATAAAAATATTCGTAATTAAAATTAAAATATTGGAATGGAATATTTTAATTGAATTTTTCACATTGAACTCTCAATATTTATATATATATATATATAATTTAGTAAGAGAAAAAAAATCATTAGATTTGATTTTTAACGCACATACATTTATATTTTTTTTTTTTTTTTGTATATATTAAACTAGACGGATAAATTGAAATATTATATACACAAAAAAAGAGAGGTATATATATATATATATACACGTCAAATAATTAATGAAATGTTTAATTATAAATCAAGTTACATATAAACAATGTTTTTTTAATTTTTAAAAATGAATAAAATAAATACTTTTTCATTTTTATATGTAAATAAAATCAAGTTATCGTTGTTTTTGTTGATTGAACAAAAGGTTAAATATTTATTGACTTCTTTTTTTTTATACAAATTACAAAAGATTAGGTTTGATTGAATGAATTCAAAATCAATATTTGAATTTAATTTCAAGCTTCAGTCTGACATTCCCTCTTCATTTGAACAGTGAAATATATTTTGATCTGTTTTTTATTGTCTTTTCTCTTGTTGTTATATATATAAATCATGATATATAAGATAATTAAAATAAATATAAATGTATTAATAAATTCGCGTAAAAAGATGATTAAAAATAATTGCTTAAAAACATTTTTTAATTACTTAATATTGGAAATAGAGACTTAATTTGATCTTAATTTTTTTTTTTTTTCTTTTATAATGAAATGAAAATATTATTAATAATAGCTATTATATTCAATTAAATAATGAATTCTTAAGTGTTTTATAAAAATCCTCACTTTTTTAAATGATTAAATTATTAAGAACATGTTATATTAATTTTTATATTTATACTTAACTGAGAGGGTAACCTAAATTATATTTTTATGTAATTTTTATTTATTTATTCAAGGTGCGGCAAACGAAGACTATTTTACAGTATTTCGAAAGGCTTAAGATTTATATAATTTACTTGTTTAATGTCTATCTATTGCTGTGATTATAATTTCTTTGTAATTAAATTTTTCGATTACGAATGCCAAGGAACACCATCCGTGGTGATGAATCCGCCCCCTTCGTCTAAGGGCTGTCAGTTTAAATACATGGCGTGACCCTCTTTCTTCAGTTTTCTCCTAGTATTTTTTTTTTTTTTTTTTTTTCTCTTTTTTCTCCCTATTTCGATTTTTTCCTCCATTTTATTTCTTTCTTTAACTTTCACATCGCGTTTTTATAATTGTTCAGAAGTGTATTCGATATACAGCTCAGGTTTTTCAACGGAAAAAATAGAAATCTCTAACAAAGATTTATATAAATATTATTGAATTAGGTTTTAGTTAAAACTTTATTAAATTAAGAGAAAAAAAAACTCATTAATTTATATTTAATTTAATTGAACCATCTTAAAAATAGGCTGGTATTAAAAAGCAATTCTTGTTTATCAGAAAGGTTGAGAATATTATTATGTAAATTTTTATTTTTATTGTTATTTTAAAAAAATCAGATTTTTCAATTCACTTAACAAATTGATGAAATTTTAACTGAATATGTTAATTGATTGAATATATTGATCTAACTAATAATAAATAAGGCAAGTTTATCTAATATATGTATATTGAAATTTAAATTCAAAAGCTTTTTAACATTGTAATAATTTATGTACCTCCTAAACCTAAAGCATAGATCATCTTCTAAGAGACCACAAACTTGTATCTCTACGTAACTCGATAGCCACATTACTTCAAATATCCAAATTCCGAGCCATTTCAATCCTACTCCTCCTATTCTCGACTAACCCTCTCAAGTCCCTTCTTACATTGTCTTTAGGTCACCTCTCCATTGGTCTGCCCACGGTCTGCATATTCATTATTAAAGATAGAAAATTGTTTATCTATCTAAAGTTAATATAAACTGAAAAGTGGAAACAATGTTTAAAATCAATTTAAGAATATTTTGGGCTTGACCAGGAATATATGATTATTATTAATAATAATACTTATAATTATTACCCCATTAAATCTTTTTATTATATAACAATTAATATTAGTTTCAACAAATTAATTTTTACTATAAAAAAAAAAAAAACAGAGAACAAAACTTACCTACAAAAGTACGACAAAATATCAATTATAGTAATTCTAAAAAAAAAAATTTTTTATTTTTTTTATTTCTAAATAATGAATAAAAATTAAATAATTTATTATAAAATGTATTTTATTATTATTGTAAATTAATCTAAATCACCAAAATGAGGAGAATGTTGCAAATATGAGATTATATGTGTACCCTATCAGTTAAAATTGGGAAAAAAATTTATTTCAAATTTCATTAAAATATTAAAATATAAAGTGAAAGTCTGATATTGAAAAATAATATTTAAAAATTTCTCTTCTAAAAAATATCACACTTTAGTTCTTACTACTAAACTGTTTTTTTTTTTTTTCTTTTAAATATCAAGCATGATTGATTGAATCCCGTTTATCCTTAGTGATCTCTTTTTTGGAGTCCAATTTCAGACTACAATATATTTCTAGGAATCACCGATCCACTAAATCTGGTGGTCAGTAAATCAGAGGTACTGCCTTAGGGTCCGAAACGGTACTATCAGAACTAAGAGTGTGTGGGGGCGGGGGGGGGGGGGGGAAGTGAACAGAGGATGAGTGGTGAGGAATATGGATTGCAACCGGAAAGCAATTACTATCTAAAGAAACGTGAGGGTGATATATCTGTGCGGATTTGCTTGCCCATTGGAAGTAGGAGAGACTGCTTCAGTCGTTCCCTTCAAAGGGATTGTATTCTACATATATTCAAATGCTAGTCCTATTTAGTAGTGCTTTTTGTCCATTGTCCAGTATAATATAGAGGTCGGTAGCGGTGGATTTTGGCTGAAAATTTACGGCCTGTTGTTCTTCTATATCCCCCTCGGTAGTTCAGTTTTCTTTATCTCCTCGAAAGTTTCAATAGTAATAACTCTTGGCATGCTAATTACGAGAAGCGGTTCGAATTTCTTGTTCCTAAAGAAAAAAAATACATATGTGACGTAAGTTAAGATAAATTAGTGGGAAAAAAATAGATAGTGAATAATATTTATTTAATAATATTTTTTTTTTTTTTATTATTATATTAAAAAAAAAAAAAGTTTTTTAAAAACCTTATACTGTTTCATTTTCAATAATTTCTTTTAAATATTTTATTTCATTAGACTTTTGTATTATTTTGGAATTTTTTAATTATTAAATTATTATTTTTTTTAATATTTAAGATGGACAGATCATCAATTTCTCTCGTTCTTTGGAACAATTTAATTGATTAGTAGGAAACAAGCTATGGCTGCAAGTCCTCCTACTTCGTCTTCTTGTATATATGTACATTTTTAATTTAACATTACTATACTATATATGTAATTTCTCAAATACGGATCACTTCATTTAACAAATGGACACATTTATTATTAACTAAATAAAACACTTTAAAAAAAAATTAATACTAAATTTAGAAACATTTTGAATACAGAATTCTTTTTTTATATTTTCTGTATATATAGTTTTAGAAAAGGGTTAATCATAAGGGATAATTTCTCCTCTAATATAGTTTTTAATTGTCTTGGCTTCTATTCAATCGATCTCTCTATATTATATTATTTTATTCATAATATATTTATTTATTAATTTAAAAATTTTACTTTTAATACTATAATTTTTTAATTTAAGTAATCAATCGTTTTTTACTCAAAGTAAATATGAATGAATTGAAATGTTGAGTCTTGAAACTTTTATTTCATATATTTATATTAATAACCAATAATACTTTATAAAATAGAATAATCGTTTACATATTTTAGAATTATTTTAAATTTATAATTTTAAATTATTAAATATTTTATTAAGATATGTAAAATTTATATATATATATATATATATATATAATTATATAAATTTATTTGAAATATGTAAAAAATAATTGTGATTTATTCTATTGAATACAACAACAGCCAACCAGTATATAAAAAAAATTAAGATTAAGTGACTAAAACAAAACACACATATTAATGGAAATAAATAATTTAAAAACACAATCCAAAATTCCTCAATATATGTACATTTCATTGAAAGCGGGGGACGCGACGAAAATTATTATAGAAAACTGGACCGGATATACTAAAAGGTTGAGAAATTAAAATATTAAAATATGTGGATCAATACACATACCTGTTAATTTATATGTATATATTTAATAATATATTTTTTTCTTTTCAGTTATAAAGATTTTTTTATTTTTTTTTTTATATAAAACAACAGAATTAATAATAATAATAATAATAATAATAACTGAGTAGAAATTATATATGATTCATTGGGTTGGGAATATAATAACTATTTATACTAGAAGTGGAGCGATGTGGGTTGTTTATTGCAGCTTAGCAAATGAATGACGACGACAGGCGATCAAAAGCGACGGAGCAAAAAGCCTTTGCCCCTCCCTCATCCCGGACCGAGCTGTCCCAGATCCAAAAAGCTCAAACTTTTTGTTTCTCTAGTCATTGGCCCTTGGCAGAGCAAACAGGACGCTTGGGAATTTAATTCGATTGTCCGCTTGCTCTTATATACAACAACGCGTATTCGCGCCGGTTTAAACTTTCCTAAAGTCCGGCCCTTTGTACTCTCTTGGTTGTCGAAGCAGCCCTCGCACTCACTCATCGCCCCCCCCCCCCCCGCCCCTTTCAAAAAAGAGAAGGGTAGCAGGGCAGTTTACTTGCTTTTCTTACTAGCCCCGTCGAGAAATCCAAACAAGACCTCTTCCTCTTAACCCCCCCCCCCTCCCTCCATCCACTTCTTCCAATTCACCCTTCTGTCCGCTCATCACTCACTCTATTGTAAATAAATTTGAAATTGACAAAAACAGACTGTTTTTTTTTTCCCCTTAAAGGGAATTTCTCTGATTAAGTGCTGCAATTAGAATAAAGACAAGTATTAGGAGTAGTAGTATAATAATAGTATTATTAAAATTAAATAATTTTTTTTTAATTTGTCACATTTGAAAATATTTACAAATTAAATTATTTTTTAACTTATTAAATTATTCTTTTTTAATAAATAAATATATATATATAAAATGATTTATCTAACTATGTATCTCTGTGGCTCTTTGGAAAGTTCTTGGCCTCAGCATCCACATTTCTCCAAGTGTCCTATCCTCCAACCCCTATTTTTCTCCCATCTCTCTTACGTTCCTTCCTAAATTGCCAGTCCTTCATCTTCCACGTTTCCTAATCGGTTTCACCACAAATATATTTTTCGACAGTCTTTCATCTTCCTGTCACATGCCCTGTCCATCGCAACCTTCTCGATTTTATGACCCTAAATAGGTTTGGAGATGCATAGAGTTCATTCAATTACTCGTTATGAAGTTTCCATCACACATCTTTCTTTAGTCCAGAATCCTATTTTCAAATACTCTAAATAGAGTCTCTCGTCTTCCAAGGTCATGGACCACGCCTCACACCCGTATAATACAACCGGTAAAATAATTATTTTATATATTTTAATTTTGATTCCCTTTCATAATAATTTTGACGAGATAAGCCCCTTTACTAAAAACAGGCATTAACCGATTGCAACCTCGATTTAAATTCATCACGAATATTTATTATCTTCCGTGATTGCAAAACCTAAATATTTAAATTTTCCTACATTTTCAAATTCTAATATAAAAAAATGATTCTTACTATAATATATATAATAAAGGAATGTGTGCCTTACATGGGTGGAGGAAGGTTATTTACGGAGAAATCAATTGGGAAAAGTTTTCCAAAATAAATATATAATAATAATAATAATAATAAACAATAATAAGAATCTAAAGTACAATTGGAGTATTAAGGATGAGTATTCGAAAATTGAAATAAATTCATTTATAAATCAAAGAATATAAAACTTCAT
This sequence comes from Labia minor, assembly GCA_963082975.1. Classification (NCBI taxonomy): domain Eukaryota; kingdom Metazoa; phylum Arthropoda; class Insecta; order Dermaptera; family Spongiphoridae; genus Labia; species Labia minor. The sequence goes on along the minus strand of OY720349.1, from coordinate 69,714,543 downwards.
ACTAAAACTTCATCAATGACAGTTAAGTTGAAATCGATACTAACACCTAACCATAAAGGCGCTCCGTTACCAAAATTGATATATTAATGTAGTTTGTCAAAAGATTTAACATACTACCTACCGGATATTACTAATCATATTTTTCTTTCTCTATTTTTACTAGTAAAGTATTATTTTTGTTTTTTTTTAATAATATTTTAAAAAGTATTTCGACTTTGGTAAAAACACAGATTGGTTTTATTTCTTTTTTATGTATAAAATGCATTTGTTAAATATTAGAGCTGTTTATTTTGAAAGTGGCCTAACTCCTCCATTTATCTTCAAATCGAGATATTTAAGAGTTTGCGTTTCATTGAATTTAAAAATAGGAAAACCTGGTGGTAATTGTTTAGTCTGACCGATTTATGATAGATTTTGATAAAACTTTACCAGTTGATTCCTCTAGTTTACCAGATTAAAATGATCAAATTTTACATATAAATCCATTGACTCTATTTAGCAACCGTGTTTTATTATTTGACCACCAGAGGACTTCACTTTTTTTTATATGTTATGTTTGGATATAAGAAAATTAAAAAATTTATTAATTAAATAATTTTCCTATATCCAAACCGAATATATATTATAAAATAAAACAAACTTAATGTCTATCGTCTAAAAGCATAGATCCCAATAATAATCTTTTATAAAATAGGTATTGAAATATTAGTTATTTAGTGTTTTTAAAAATAATACTAATCAAATTCTACTTTAAGTATACATTACTTTAATTATAAAAGCCCTATGCTATTTCTGTCATTAGAAAATGTAAATTTTAAGTTAAATTGGATTTTTAATATTACCATAAAAGGTTGAAATTGACATTTAACTATCTCTTTCTTCTCAATCAAAATTCTATTCCATCTCATAGAGATGTTGACTATTTTTTTTTAAATATCTCATAAAGAATATATCAAAATAGAGAGTAGATTGAAAAGATAACATAAAATATATTAGGATATGTTTGAAGCTTTAATAACGATTATAATTTTCATTTTATGAGCTATAAAGTTAAAAGACAAGGATTGCATAAGTTTCAGGCGTTGTGATAAACCTTTGAATATCAATATATAGAGTTTAGACTGACTACCTAATGAATTCAGATTGTCATCATTCATAAAATAATTCTATTGAGATATAAATCTTCACTTAATTTTACGACAATCATACTTATTTATTCATAAAAATATCATTCCTCTATTTTTACAAAAAAAAAAAAAAAAAAAAAAAAAAAAATTGAGACAAAAAAATATATTATATTTTTATTTTAATAAAGTTGATCCTATTTTTAAATTATAGTACGTATATAATATTATATCTAAAATTCTCATTTTAATGAAAAGTGAAAACAAATTCTTTTTGTTTCTATCTCTCTCTCTCTCTCTCTCTCCTCTCTCTCTCTCTTATATCTGTATATTATATTTATTTCATAACAAGGGATTTTTTTTTTAATTGCTTGAACAACTGAGACCCGGCAGTGTTCGAGGTGCTTCCTAAGACCAAAGGATATCAGATGGTGTTTTTGTATGTGGAGCTTGTATTGATCTTAGCTGTAGGCGTAGGGTGATGGAATGGGGGGAGGGGGTCCAGCCCACTGCTGCCTCCAGGTTGTTAGATAAACACCAGGGCCCATTTCACCTGGTCCCAGCTCTTTAATTAAACTATTCAAATATCGATATGGAGATAGTATACATCATCATCATCCTTATATCGATAACATCTATAATTACAAACTACTCAGAAATTATTCCAAGACCATAATTTAGTTGATAATTTTTCAAAATATTTGAAGAAAATTGATCTTTTTTCATCTTTAATTTTTTTAAAATTTACTAAACTAACCACATTTATTGAAATTGTTAGAAATAAAAAATAGGTTTAGAACTTATATAACATTCTGGAGTGTTACCAGTGTGAAAGTAATTAATTAATATATATTTTTGCTCTTGCAAAATTTAGAATAATTTAAACGGTATTATTATTAATTCAAAAATTTAGTTTATATTCAGTGAATAGTTGAAATTCCATTAGAACTATTGGAGAAATTACATCGCCATATCTTTTTATTCAATTTCAAATAACAATAAAACAATTCCTATAAGAATAAAACAAAAATAATTTTTAAAAAAGTCCACATTTTATACATGATAAACGTATGTGATCGTATATTCAAAAATATATTCGATATGGTCTTACCATATAAACAACTAATTTACATATAATTATACATATCTATCACTATATTTATTTAACAACCTTTCACTAAGTTAATTCAATAATATTTTTAAATGAAAAACAAACTTCTTTCTTAGAAATTTATATTATAGAGTGGAAGTTACAGAGGAAGGTGATGTATCCTTGGTTTTGTACTTTACTCTCCTTCTTTCTCTTCACCTCTCTCTCTCTCTTTGTTTTTACTACATCACTTCACTGTTGTCTCTTCCTTCTTACCAATCTAAAGTTATGAACAGTTAATGAAGTTTTGTTTATCTGCTTTAATCTTGCCAGATGACGGGCTCGCGCTCTCTTTAATTTAATTGTCATTTAATGATTTTATTACAATATTTTCTCTTTCACTATCATTGAATAATCACTTTATCTAAATTATTTAAAAATAATTTAAAATTATTAATTTAGAGATGAACATCAACTTCATACTATTTATATAACTGAAAACTAATTTTATTTCTTTAGTTTTGTATCTGGTACTAAACTTACTACTTTATATATAAATGTTATTAAAAGTATTTAAAGATATATTAAATTAGAAAACTACAGAAATAACATTTCTAAGTTTATGTAACTTTACTGTTACAGTTACTGTTAAAAGATATATGTACTTATTTTAATAAAATAATAATTTAACTCTCACTCACAATACAATTATAATTATAAAATTATGTATATGTCTTTTAAATAACTAACTAACACTAAATATATTAATAGAAAATAAATATTAAAAGTACATATATTAATTGTATAATCTTACTCTGTATGATGGTTTATTTAAGTATAAAGAATAAAGAAATAGAAAGAGAAAGAGTGCATATTTATCATTGATTGATCAAACCTCATTCAAAAATAAATATAATTTCAGAGTATAATTTTGCTTTGATTATTTTATTCTAATATTACTTGAAATTACCCATTCACCCGTTTAATTTGTTAAAAAGGTAAAACTCAAAACTGTGTGACCAGCTGATCGTTCTCCTATAAATGAACTGAGAAAACAAGTCTTACACCTTCATCGGCTTCGGTGGATGGGGTACACCCAATCCATCCATCCATCCATCCATCCATATACACAATCTCTTTGGTGCCCGCACGTGGCCTCACTTGGCGGTATTTAGGGCGCCAGGTGCGCCAAGCATGACACGCCTGGAATCTTTAATTAAAATGGAATTAGATTTTTTCCCCTCTCACCTCAACTAAACAATGCTTTCTTCTTCTTCCTTACTATGATAGATAGCGGAGGGCGTGCTTTTTTTGTTTACATGGATTATCTTCCCCTCTCTCTTCTATCTTCTCTACCCTAAATAATCTCCCCTTTTCGTTTATGAATTTTCATAGAGAATTCTCTTTGAACTTGGATGGAATTTCGTTTACTCCTTCCCTTCCAATCTCTGATACATAAATACAATATTCATTATAATGTCGATTCTCTTAATCATAGTATATACTACACTGCCGGCCAAAAAAACCGTAACACTTAAAAAATTTATTTAAAAAAAAATTGATAAAATAAATAATTTATAATGCAATTAAATTGAATAAACTTTTAATATGATATGTTTTTAACATTTTTTTTTATTAATTTAAAAGATTTATTTAAAAATTATAGTTTAAATAAAAAAAATAAAAACCAATAATTTAATATTTATTGATTTTTGATGAAATCTTCTATGTATCTTTATTCTAATCTTTTAATCCCTGTTTTTCTTTTGATAAAATGCATGAAATGTATTATAATTATTTGAGTGTATTTTTCACTTAAACACATCAAAATTATGCCGCTTTGCATAGGCGATGCGTAATCCGAAGATGAGATGCGCGCAGCTACAGATACGTAGCCAATGTATTTTAAACTAAAGCAAAAAGTGTTTTTAAGGTGGTTAAGCGATTTCAGTGGTCACCAGAGATACATAAATATTGAACAAAGATGATCCAAATGGAAGTTCTTAGAGACTCATTCAGTTACAACGTTACAACGTTACAAGCAAGGAATCGCCTTGAACATTTGAGTGACCGACAGGACAATTAGAAGACTTAATGAAACTAACCTGATCTCAAGAAGATCTCTACACCCTTTTTTCACCTTCTCCTGGAGATTTAATGGAGTTAATCGCGGTTAAAAGGACACTCTCCAATGATTCTCCTACCAATCTTTATGCACGATACAAAGTAAAGTCGAGCTCTCGGATACTTAACTTACTGTTAGAATTGAGTTCTAGGCAGTATTTTGTGTATGTATTACAAAATTAAAATATAATAAAAATAAATATTAAAAAAATCATTAAAATTAAATTAATTGAGGTCATAAGAGTGTGGGGGAGAATTCTGAAAATAGTCGTTAAGTATAATAAAAAACAAAAAAATAAATCAATGATAATATTTATTATCTGTATATTTAGTTGATATTTCAATTTAAAAAAGCGGAAGTATTTGATATATTATTCGAGTAAAAATAAAATTTTAAAAATTGAATAATTGACAAACCAATGAGCTGGAAATTTTTTTTCCTATTTCCAGTGGATGAATTTTATCAATAAATATGCATACATTCGAATTTTAAGCTTATTATTTTTTTTTTTTTTTTGTTTATTCATTTTCAATAGATTTGTATTTAACTTTAATAAATTTTTAAATATCTATTTTGTCTATTTTATCTTTTACTTACTTTTTTAATTTTCACAAAAATATTTTCTTTTTTTATTGTTTAGAATTTAAAAAATTTTATAAAGCTTCTTATCCTGAAGAATTCAAATTTTCAATTTTCAATTTTTATAATATATCTAATTAATAAATAACTAATTATAACCAGATATATTGAATCCATTTTCAATGTTTCAATTTCATTTGAATTGCCTAGAAGTAAGGGGGGGGGGGGGAGAGGAAAGTTGAAGTGGAGAGCGGGTTGGTTAGTTGTTGCTTATGGAAGCCATTCAAAACGTTGAAATAGGAATTAACGACAGCGTGAGCATTAATGGACAATTGGCTTTGTCCAACTTTATCTTCTCCAATTTAAAAGACTTTTTGTATTTGTGTTGGCTGTTCTGTTTGTGAGAAGCTTTTTTCGAGTTTCAATTTGAACACAACACCACACGACCAAATCCCTTTAGTAAATTACTCTACAAATTAGAGGTTCAGAAAATTTACTGACAACAAGAGACAAAAACGTGGAGAGAGAAAGAGAGAGAAGGAGGAAAATAGTGGAGGAAGGGGTGTAGAGAATAAGAGATGGGTGGGTGGGGTTTAAAAATAAAAAAAATACATGAAACGATCTGGAATTTCAGTTTGATAGAATAGCGGAGCGTCGTTTCATTTGTATATTTTAAGTTAATGGGAATCTCTTAATTGAAAATGTAAATAAGCTATTCGAAGAAAATGTTCCTTAGAAAAAGAAATTGAAAGAAATTTATTAGCGAGTGTAAAAAAAAAAAAATATTTCTTTTGTTCTAATTACTAATTCCAATTGGTAGAAAAAATCATCTAATATAAAAGTATAATAATGATTTAGATGAAAAATTACATTAAACACTTTTGAATATATTTGGATTAAATTTTTTTTTCTTTTAATTAAACTAACAAAAACAAAACAAAACAATATAACTATATTTTGTATTAAAAATTTTTATTTATTTATTTATTTATTTATTTATTTTATCAATTATATTTAATAATCAAATAAAATGTTTGCCTTGTCTAAAATGGGCTTAGATAACATAAGCTTTAAAAATTAAAAAATAAATAATTATACATATTTAATATTATTAATGATAATTATATATGTATATATTTATAAAAGTACCTAAATTAAACAAAAAGTAAATATATAATAAGTATTTTAAGTGATAAAATGATAATAATCTTAAGAATATGATAAATTAAATTTATTTTATAATTTTTTTTTTGTTTAAAATTTATAATAATATTTACAAATTAGTAAAAAAAATTGTAATTAAATTTAATCACAATTACATTTGTGATAAATAATTTATTTATAATTTTCAAAATAAAAATTTGTTCATATACTTAAGTATTCTTTATTAAAACACGGAAAAAGGAAAGGAAATGATTTTTAAACATAGCTTCAACACATGGAAATAACGATAGCGAAATAGATTCATCATTAAATGAGATCAGTTTTTATCCCATGGTAGAATACACCACATTGGGTGAAAAATGGAAAACGTTACGAGATGAAATTGCTACTTCGTGGACCCCATCTTCACTCCCATCACCCTCGCGGGAAGAGAAAAAAAAGCCAACTGCAAAGCACTACGAAGGCTGGCTGTTAGCTAGAATCTCATTATAAGAAGCGTTTAGGCCCCAGGCTTGAAGCTTCTTGAGTGATACATGGGCCAGATTGAAACCTCGATCGTTTTGTCGTCAAGTGAATGCATTTCTTTTAAATAGAAATGAGAAAAATAAAAAATAAATGACAATGAGCAAAAAAAAAACAAATTTGATTGTACTATGCTAAAATTATAATAAATAAAATAATAAATAAAATAACAGAAAATAGAATTAAAATAGAATTTCATTCGTTGCTTTTTAAGTATATAATCTCCAACAATTTTCAGTATAATAAATTAATTGATTATTTATTTTGATTTATTTATTGGATAAAGAAAATTATAATTTTAGAAGTTTTTGAGAAAAAAATCTGGAGTGTCTCCACTCGACTATCTCGCAAATTTGAATTGGATTAAATAACATATATTATATTTAAATTAAATTAAATTAATTAAATTATAAATTAAAATTAATCAATCATATTTATTAAACCAGCGCATGTTTGGCTCTTTGTTGATGGCACCACGTCACGTGTTGGCGCGTGAGATTTGCAGTGTTAAAAATTCTGGTACTTTCAGGGATTCAATCAAGCTGAATTTCTATATATAGCAGTTTTATACAATTATTAATCATGTGAAAAATTATCAAACATATATCTTTATTTTTACGGTCACTTTAGAAGAAAAAAAATCAAAACGTTGTAGGTAATGACCCTCTTCCGGTTGAGCTACATTTCTCAAAAGTTGATAGAAAACTATAAATTTTGAATAATGTCCATGTACCAAATTTCATCATTCTAGCTCAAACCGTTTTTGCGTAATCTTGGTTACATACATACACACACACATACACGCACACACACATTTTTCTCAACCTTAGTGAAAATGATTCAGGAACCTTCAAAACGTATAAAAACATCAAAATCTCAACATTGAAAATTTTCGTGATCGCAATACTATCTCTCTGGCGAGATAGTAAAAAGGAAATCCTAATCAATTAGAACTGAGATACGAAACTTGTGGACAAGAGTTTAATCTTAATTCTAAGCAATTTCAATAAAATATACATATATTTCAATAAAATTTGTAAGTTTGCTAAGTGATAAATATAAATCCAAAAAACAAAAACATAATTACTACTAAAAATATTAAAAAAAAGTTGTTTTTTATTTTTATAATTTATTTTTTTCTGAAATTTAGTTTAGGCTCAAAAAAAAAATGTATTTTTATGAAATAGAAATTTTATTTCTATCTTTTCTCAGCTCTATATTATTTTTAATAATTATAAAATATTTATTTAGAAAATTTTATATAAATATAATTGATTAACAATATTTTAAAAACCTTTGTTTTAAATCCAAAAAATTTGTTTTATTAATTATTTTCAAAATTTTGAAATTGCCCATTCTTACATTTTTTTTTTTTTTATAAATAGAAGAAAAATGATAATATATATATATATATATGTATTTGTTTGTTTTATTTTATCAGTCAAGCACCTGTATCGATCTTCTCCTATTATCCCGTTATTAGTTTCCCAAAGGATGCCTTATATAGTGGATTCTTGTGTCCCAGCTGTGTGGCTGTCCAACCACTCAAGGGATGTCTGTTTCGCTACCCTTTTAAGGTTCATCTACCCTTAAAAAGTACCACGATTTGCTTCGACACAAATCTTAGAACCTCGATCCATTCAAACCCCACCACAATCTACCAAAAAAAAAAAAAACGCGAGTTTGAGCCAAGCGTTTGAAATGGAAATCACCCATGGATATCTTCCCACCCCTCAAATGTATTTATATATCTATATATAAAACTGGCTATAATAGCAATGGCAAGATGGAATGAAATTGCGATTGAGAATAGGAAAAAGGAGAGGGAGAAAAAACATTGGAAATCTTTCATCTGGAAAATCTTCCCCAGAAAAATAGAAAAGATATGTTATCTATGAAAAAAAAAACAAAAAAAAAAGAAGAGTGATCCTGGTAATAAATGTATTTATTTATTTATTGAGAAGGAAATAAGGGAAATGAGCAGTACTGGATGGATAAATAGATAATTTACCATGGAATTCAGATGGCTTCCTCTTGGCAAAATTCATTCGCTTAATTAAAGCCCTTCGAGAATAACTCAACTTATTTGTATCCTATTCATTCAGTAGAATGGATCTATTTGCTTGATATTGAAAACGCTGCTTTAGCTTGTTTAACAACAAGTAGTTCCAATTAAATCGCGTTGCTTTCTCTGACGTTGGAGGGCAAAAAGCAGCTCGACTTCTAACCGATCCATATTCTATGATTAATGAGAGTGCAAGGGCCAGGATTTAGGTGAGATGTTCCCAAGACACCGTATTAAGTTAACAACCTTCTTTCTAACGAACTAGTAAATATTTGCAATATTCATATTAAGTTTGCAAAAAGTTTGTTTATTAATTTTTTATTAAGATGAAAAACAGTTGATACTGTTTTAACATAATGACATCTTTATTCATTTCATTTAAAGAACATTTGTTTTTCTTAATATCGATAAACACTGTGCAAAGATTAAATCAGTATTAGGCAAAAAAATATTATAATTATCTAAAACACAAAGATGAGCATTCATACTTTAACATGAAATAAACAAATACATATAAGTAGGAAAAAGTTTAACCAAATCATAAAAAAATAATTAATATTAACATAAAAAAAAATTTTTAATAATTACTATTATAAATTTTTATTAAAATCTAAAATTTCTATTATACTTTATATCATAATCATGTATGAAATTTGAAAAACAAATTTCAAAATGATTAAAATTAAAATTAGAAATACAATTATAATAAATAAAAATAAAAACATACTGTATATAAGAAACAAAACATATAATAAAAAAAGGTTTGGAAGGATGTGATAAATAAAAGTAATTATTTTATTCAATGATTATATATAGTTCTTACAATAAATAAATTATATTAAGTATATGCATTAATAAATAATTGAATAAATTAGATATTTATTTAATTTTTTTCTGAATTTTTAAAAATTAAACAGCCACTGTGTGTTAATTTTAATATATAATAAAAAACAATATTAAAATAATTTTGTTAGAATCAAAGACAAAAGGTGAAAAAAATAATTAAAATAATATTTTATCAACCTCCCGGTATTAACCAGCAGACATTTAAAAATAACTAAATTAATGATAAGAAAAAATAACTAAAATAATGATAAGAAAAAAAAAATTATATTTGAACATTATTTCTAGATAAACCCCTGAAGATATACATACTTCACACTTTACAGATCAAGCACAATTGTTAAATTTTATTGTAAACTCAATCTAAATATATGATAATATATAATATTGCTATAAAATAAAATAATATATTAAAATTATATTTATAATTATTGATTTTGGGGGTATTCATTTTGCACCTCTTATCATATACGAATATACGAATATTAAAAAAAAAATATAAATTTATCCATTAATATTACCTCATTTTTATCCTATTCTATTCTAAAGAATTTAATATTTATGTATTAATAATTTTTTTTTATTATTGAAACTATTACAAAAAAAATAGTCATAATTTGAAAAATTAAAAAAAAAAATTGATTCTATATATATATTTTCTAAAACTTAATAAATATTCTAATCCAGAGGTTCTTAAACTGTGGTCCGCGGACCCCTGGGGGTCCGCGAAGCCTTTACTGTGGGTCCGCAAAGCCATCGTACAGGTGCACGAGAAAATGATGAGTCGGTTAAAACTTTATTTAATATAAAAGAAGCGATGGCATGGCTTTGTGAGGAAACAGAGATCAAATACCCAAATTCAACGAAATGTGCAAGAAAACTATTGCTACCGTTTCCATCTTCCTATTTAGCTGAATTTTCTTTCTTCAATATTATAATTTCTAATAAAATGTGTTCTACAATATGCAAAAAAATCGTTATTCACCAATCACTATTATAACACAAATATTCATCATATATCCTTGTTCTTATGAGATCGTAAGCCAGAAATTAACTAATAAAATGACGTAAAGTACCTAAAGTTGGGATGGGGTCCGTCAAAAATTTTTTTTTCAAGTGGGGGTACCCTTCCCTTAATACTATCAATATTTATTATCTTAATATCTTTTTCTATATTATTACAACTACTATACTATCTTTCTACTACATATATATATATATATATTATAACAGAGAAGTTCACAAGCTAATTAATATCGACAAATAACTAAACATAAAAAAAAAAAAAAAAAAAACCTTTCAAAATCCAAATAAAAAAGAAATAATGCTCAATCCGTTTATATATATGGAGAATATTTTATTTCCCTAATCATAATTCAGTCTATGAAAGGGTGTTAATCTATGAATATGAATGAATTTGAAAAGGAAAAAAAATAATGACTCGAGGCACAGACACCCCCGGTCCATTCATTCAATGGACATGCTCTTGCAAAAAAATTAATAAATCAAATTTTTAATGGAAAAATGGATTTGTTATATCCATATCTATGTATATAAAAAAGTAAACTGAAGAGGATTTTTTCCTCTCAGAGTGAATGTTTTTGCGCAAACACGTACGTATATGTAGGAAGTGTGTGGTATGTATGGGAGGTTTCATTGGGGGTTGCGGGTGAGGAGGTGGGGGAAAGGATAAGACGACGTCGCGATGGTGGTGACGGCTTAGGGCACTGTTTACCCAAAAGAGGGTAAAGCAGTGAGTAACTAGTAATAAACCGATTCGAGCCATTGAATAATCCCATGCAAATTGGATTGGACCCAGACTGAGTGGATATGAACAAGATTTCCCAGGCCTTGCCGTTAAGGGACGAGCCTAAAAATGATTTTCAATTTAGTAAAAAATAAATACTACCAGGCTTATCTTTTTCTTTTCAAAGAAGTAACGGTCACATAAAATGAAATCATATAAATATGTATAAACGAATTTCCACAGTTTTCAGATTACCTTTGAAATAAAACAAAATCAATTTAATTTTCAATATAAAATAAGAATATTATATTTTTTTATTAATATAATAATAAATAAATATATACATTTGATGTACATATATAAATATTAATTTTCTTAGGAAATAATTAATTTTGAAATACTTACTTAATTTTTTGGATTATTTTCACATACATACCACACATACATGATCAAATTTTCTGTCATCAATCACTCTGTAAAATTTGTATAGTAAATTGAAATAAAAAGTTTATTTTAAAATTACTTTTTTAAATTTTATTATAGAAATTCAAATATTTTTTTATATGAATATCTATAATAAAATTCTAAAAAGTAAAAAAAAAAAAAAATAAACTATTTCATCATTGAATTAAAATTTAGTCAATTAATTAAAAAAAATGTATGTAAAAATAAAATTTCCGGTCTCTGAATAGTTTCTAATCGTTTCATATCCCTTCTACTATATTCTATTTATTATATTAAAAAATATATACTAAAACAAAATTACCTACCTTGATTACAATATAAATAGAAAAATTAAGATAAAATATAATTATCTATAATATACGTTGTGTGGAGGTGAGGTATATATAATTTAAAATAAGTTCAAACACCCCCACAGAAATGGACAATAAAACCAACAAAAGTCGATAAACTTGCTAAATGAACTTTTATGTACGAGTATAGTAGTTTATGAGATCAAATAGTCAACTTTAATGGATTGATCAGATATAAAATTTTTGCCTTTAATATCTGATTTAACTGAAATTATTATAGTTATTGAGTTGTTCTTTTTATAAACATAGCAAAAAAGTGGGTATTAAAATAATTTATAAAAAAAAAAAATCTTTTAGCTAATTATTTGTAATTATCATCAAAGAGAGATTTGGATGATGATAAATTAAAAAGGCAAAAAGAAATATAAAGAGATTTAATCGATGTAAATTAAAGAGAACGCTTCTGACAAAAAGCAGATGCATTAATTCCCCTCCACCTTGTTTAATAATTTATTAACTATGTTCAAATGAATTTGAAATTATCAGAAAACTCCATTTCAACTGCTTAATAATGGTCGGATTCTTTCATTTTTATCAACCGTGTTTGTTTAAAGTAAAAAAAAAAAAAAATATACTGTCCAAATATTTTTTCATTCTAGAATTGGATGAGGGTTGGTTGTATATCCAAGTACGAGAAGAGAGAGACAAGGGGATGGAATGATTCTAAGGGCCTATCTTTTTCTGTGGCCGATCCGATCACTCTCTTGTTCTGTTAAAGGCTTACGGTTGACCTGGCAGAGTAGAAATTGGGTTTTTTTTTTTTTTAAGAGGGAGAGCCTCCCTCTGCCTCTCTCATTCTCCATCTGCATATAGTACTCCGGGTGGCTTAGCGTAGCCCAAGGACCCTTGAAGGGCAATCGAGCGAGAGCCGATTGATAGCCCAGTCGAATTCTTTGAAAAAAAGCCCGGAAACGGAGATCAGAATGCGAGTCAAAGATCACACACTTGTGGCAGAGTATGAGAGCGAAAGGAATCAATCGACAGAGAGGAGTGGGGAGAGGCCGAATTAGATCGACACCAAATGAAAATTGATTTCAATTTAAAAGGAAAAAAAAACATGGAGTATTTACTAAAAGGAATTTAATGAAAAAAAAAAAAAGAAAATCTATCAGGTTTATATGTTCTTTCAATTGAGATTTCTCAAAAGATATTAATTTCTATGCAAGAAATCAAAGTAATATAAATTTTCTCAAGATTAGGTATCTTATAATAATTGTCTTTTTTTTTAATTGAATCTGTTTAACACATAATTACTTATAATATTAAAATAAATAATTATAATTAATAATTATTCTTAGCTTAACATAATATACATATATTTATTTATTATTTATAAGAAGTTACTCAGGTATGAACTCATAAATATTAATCTCTTCATATTCCAAAGTTCCAATATACGATATATTCAACTTAACTATACTCTAATTTTTTTTTTTTTTTTGAATTGTTTCGATAAATATAATTATCTAAAAAATACAAATTCAAATAGTTTTAGCTATATATTTTCAATTCTAAACTTACATTGAATTAAAAATGTTTCTACGTAATTGTATTTTGAATAGTTATAAGTTTATATATATTTATTCACATAAATATTTTAAAACCTAATATATACCTATATTTAATATAAATGGATTTATATGCTATATCTACCTACATATTTTGAAGTTAAACATTTATTCTAAATATAATTTGTTGAAAGAATTACAAATTATATTAAATATCTAAATATTAAATTGGATTCAGTTTAGATTAAAAATAAAGATGAATGATATTGCACAATCATCCCCTTTTATTTTCTTTCAAATTTTAATTTCAAATTATGAAGCAAAATGATTTCAACATCATAGTAACATGTATATTATATGAATAACGATATTATATATTTATTTATTTTATTAAAAAAAAATAGTCTGAATAATACATATAACATCTCGAATGTTTGAGCTTTAGATATTATTTTATTTTTAAATAAATCACAAATATAAAAATATATATTTGCTAAGTGAAATCAATTAAACTAGATTTAACTATAAATAAAAAAAAATATAGGTACCATTTACGTATAAAATAAAAAAATTTCCTTCTTCTGCCACTCATAACAAAAAGTAATTTCGTTCCTCTTTCTCTTATAACTCTGATACAATTTAGACGCATCGATACTTTATTCTTTTGATAAAGTACCACCTCACCCTTTTCGGTTACGAATTCTTCTACTAAAAGGGAACATAAAACATGGAATAAAGAATGTGCTCTTCCCTAAATCAAAAATTATAAAAGAAAGAAAGATGAAAAAAACTAAAGAAGAAAAAAGAAAGAAAAAAAAAACGCGAACGAGCCGAAACATATCATATTTATACTTGAACCAATCAGAGTAAGCTGGAGAGGGGAATACAGAATAAGCCTTATGTTAAGTGTTTCATCAATCGAAATGAAACGAATGCATTGCTCCCTTTCGAAACAGGCAGAACCAATTTAATCAATAGAATGCACATGGATTGTCGAAGATCCCTCATATATTTACGTCTGTAAGTGCTTTTTATTGTAAATGTAAATAAATTGAACCAATCTGTCACTTCCCCTTCCACCACTCCTATCACCACCAGACATTCGCATCTCTATCTTTCCTTTCATAAATCTGTTTGTAAAATAAGAAAAAAAAAAAAATAGATACAATTTTTTGTTAAATAAATAAATATACTTTTTTATAATTTTGAATTGATTTTAATAAAACACTTGCTTTGCTGCAAATACCGCCTTTGATGATCAATTAAGCCTAGAATGGGTGTATTCTACATTCTACTAGTGCCTTTCAAATGATAATAAATAAAAAATGTGTGTCGGTTCTTTACACTCTCCAATATAAATAAATAGGACTGTAATTTTTTTATTTTTTTTTTTATTTGATGCATTTAATTATTTAAAATTAATTATTAAAGATTGATTCCAATCTATTGTAAAATTATTAAATATTAAATTAATTTTTTTTTAAAAATATCTTTTTTAATATAAATTTTATATTAATATTTTTATTACAAAAAAATTTTTATAAAAATATATCTTTTTATTATTATTATGTATATTTGTATATAAAATTATGTTATACAAATATGAGCCGTACTTTGTCAAAAAAAAAATGCATTTGAAAAGTTTTACATAATGGCTCAATAACTTGTTATCATTCTATACATATATTTTGAGAAGAATAGAAGGGCAAACTCAACATATACCTGTAGATTCTTTGAACAGTTCGTTCTGACATAGAAAATACAATAAAAATATTTGGACCGATTTTGTTCGCCTTTGAATTTTCCTCGTTTATTCAAATTTCAGTTATGCTTTCCAATAAAATAAAATTTGGTTAATGAAGGTTTATAAATAATAAATTCCTATTTTAAAAATATTTAGGTATATCATAAAAAATTATATAAATTCTTTTGATTGAACCTATTATAAAATTTGAAATTTTATAATGTACACATATTTGATAATTTCCGAATCATCTTATTATTTTTTTATAGTCTTAAAATTGACTCTTTCTTCTGTTCTTTCTATTAAAATGATTATAATAACTACAATTTTCTGTGTTCAACCAAATTAATAAAAAAAAAAAAAAAACAGCCTCTTTTTTTAATGATAACCGTGGAGGTTTGAAATCATTTCAGATATGCTACTGTGTTTAACTTTAGAAATTATCGCTCGAAATGTTTTAATTAACCAAATACTAAGTTGGTGAATAAATTTCACCAGTGCAATTAGAATCTAATTGTAGCTTTAATATCTTGTAGATAAGTGTGTGTCGGCCATTTTCTAAAGCAATACCAATAAGTTTTAATTAGACTCATCATCACAACCCTCGACAACGGCTAAACGCTTTATAATATTCAATATTTCTAGATGCAAATGGCAAGTGAAGTGGCATAACGGGTAGAAAATGACGGGCGAGAGAGGAGGGGGGGGGGGATGCTAATCTGCTAAGAAACACGCATCAAAAATCGCTCCGCTTCATTTCTTGATTGTATCCTTCGGAGAGGGAAGGCGTCAAATGTCAATTGACGCTAATTATTCTTCTTGATTGTAGATTAGTCTTCATTTGGCTCAAAAAAAAAAAAAAAAAATGAAAAACGTCAACAAGATATTTTTTTCTTTCTCACAATCGCCCTTCCTTCTTGGATAAGTTGCTTATTAAAGTTTTGTTATGCACAAGTGTCAACCCACGCTTCATAACCCCCCTTTTTTGATTGTTTTAAATGAGGGTTGAAATCCCTGCAGGGAGCATTTTTTTTTTCTCTCTCTCTCTCTCTCTCTCTCTCGTCTTCTCCCTCTGTCTTCATTTTTCAATAAACTTGGTAGAACAAAATCTAATTAAAAGATTTAAATATGAAGAAAAGGCTTTGATTTATCTTCACATCAAAAATAATATTAATTTTCACAATTTAAAAGAAAAATTCACAAAAAGAACAAATTATTATATAATTTTGTGTAGATATAAATAATCATCGTTTTTATTATATATATATAAAATAATATAATCAAAATATAAAAAAAAAATAAATATTTCAATATTCAATTCAGTTTTAATTACTTATATTTGGTTAAGTTATTTTTTTTTTTTTTTTGTTATTAAATTAAAATTTTCAATGTTGAGATTTTGATGTTTTCATACGTTTTGAAGGTTCCTGAATCATTTTCACTAAGGTTGAGAAAAATGTATGTGTGTGTGTGTATGTATGTAACCAAGATTACGCAAAAACGGTTTGAGCTAGAATGATGAAATTTGGTACATGGGCATTATTCAAAATTCATAGTTTTCTATCAACTTTTGAGAAATGTAGCTCAACCGGAAGAGGGTCATTACTTACAACGTTTTGATTTTTTTTCCTCTAAAGTGACCGTAAAAATAAAGGTATATGTTTGATAATTTTTCACCTGATTAATAATTGTATAAAACTGCTATATATAGAAATTCAGCTTGATTGAATAGCTGAAAGTACCAGAATTAATTTTTTAACACTGCAAATCTCACGCGCCAACACGTGACGTGGTGCCATCAACAAAAAGCCAAACATGCGCTGGTTTAATAAATATGATTTATTAATTTTAATTTATAATTTAATTTAAATATAATATATGTTATTTAATCCAATTCAAATTTGCGAGATAGTCGAGTGGAGACACTCCAGCTAATTTTATTTTACCCTTCACGAATAAAATGAAAACTCCTAATCTACTACTATTAACTTTTTTATTTTATTTAATAATACTTATTCCTGCCTTCCTCTTGAGGTTGAAAATACATTTTATCATTACACAATAAGAGCAGTAATTTTATAAAACATATTCTAAATATAACAATTATAAGATAATATTATATTATATAAAGAATTTAAAATAGTATGGACTTTTATCGCCTGTTAGTAGCTATCTTATTATAATAGTGATGCGGGTGTACATCCCCATGATATTTACTCGGAGGGAACCTGAGATCCGAAAGGCGCAAAAGAAGAAAGCAGTGGAAATTATTGGCTTATGCAAACGGGTTTAATCCAACATTTGCATGTGCAAACAGAAACGTCTGCCGGGACGACTTGACTCCCGGCGGTATCTCTGTTGACACAGCTTGATTCTTGCGGCCCCCAAAATAGGCGTGGAGGCCGTTTACCATCATTTTGAATAAATAGAAAAACATACCACCTAGTACTCCGGGGAGCTCATTTGGAATGGCAATGATTCAATGAAGAATCTTAGAGAGAATTAAGGGACTTAAAACGAAAGAGAGACCTTGATCCCAAAAGAGAGGGTGAGAAAGGATCTCGTCAAATTTACTGTCAAAAATAAATAAATTAAATTCCCGATTGTTTTTTGTTTATCATACGTTAAATATTGTTTTTATATTGCATTTTTATTTATTAAATCTATTATTGTATTATAAAAATGTCTAGTTCTGTATATTGCTCACATGGTCTTGGATCATATTTATCTTGTTTTTTTTATTTATAACGTTTTTATCAACTCCGCTTCATGTCTGTCGGTCTCTGTATCTATTCGCTCTTTTGACAAATTGAAATCGATTTTTCATCAACTTAATAATATTGAGATAGACTTTTGAAAATGTTTATAGATATTTCAATGGATCCTTAGAAGGGGTATACAAGAAATGTAATTGAATTATAATTAATTAATTTTAATATAATTAACGATAATTTGATTTAATACAATTTGAATTTTCATTCACGCCATCTGATGGATAAATATTGAGTTGGTTTTCATTTTGAAAGAAATTCAAAATAATTTATAACATTAAAATTTAAATTTTTAATTAATATAACAATTATAATAAATATATTTTAAAAGCATTACTTCAATAATAACATTTACTTAATCTATCAATTTTATTGCATAATAAAAATTTTTTTTCAGTTTAGGTGTTTAGTAAAATTTTTATTATTAGAAAAATTTGACTTAAAGTTTCATATAAATAAATAAAACTAAATGCACCCAACGTTTTTCGTTAAATATGAAGTAATTCATCCATAAATTTTGTCAGGCTTATAGAAAAATTATTTCATTCTTTTTAGTCCATGTGAAAAACGTTATTTTATAATTTTTTTTATATATATTTATATTATTTAATTTTATGGATAGTAGCAGGAAATAAAATACAAGATGAAAGAGCGGATTTGGGACCAAATAGATAATTAACCAAAATAATGCTAATAATAATTAAGTAGTTTTTTTAATTTTCTAGTATGTTTCTTATATTGATATATAAATAATGGTATATATTATGTGTATATGTACCTAATAATAAATAAATGTATTTTAAAGAGATTGATTGATAATGTGTAATCTATTTCTGTATTATTATTTATGTATCATTTAGTTGTTTATGATGATATGAATTTATGTGGCTTGAAGGAAATAATAATATAAAAGTTAAGTGGGATTCTCTCTCGTGGAATAAACCATTCAATTTTATCTACGATCCTGCAAGGGTCAGGCATACATTTTACTATGCTGTTGTTTAAAGTGCATTTACCGAATGCAAGGCAAAAGGGCTGATCGTAAAGTATCACAAGGCCTGAGGGGCTCAATAGCTACCCAAGTCATTTTCCCTTTCCCTACATCCAATGGGGTTGTAACAATACAGTATCGTCCATGGCGTCAGTTGTAGGCTCTTTGGGTCGCTCCCCTTACCAATTATAGGACATTCGCCGAGATATTAAACCCTTTCGCTAAATAAGAAGAGATCAGTTTAGCAAGGCGGGTGCCCTTAATATACTGACAATTGCACGGGGAGATTACAATACGCGCACTCTGCTCCGATCCCATATAATTGGAAACACAAAAGACATAATAGATCTATGTAGACTATATTATATATATATATTATTCGGACGGATACTTATGTGAATATGTTTTAACAAAGCATGTTAAAGGAACAATTCGAAATAGAGATTCAATTTATTTGCTCACTTTCATTTTGGATTTAAAAATGATTACTTAGTTATTTTATTTACCCTTCCCTTCTTATTATTTTTTGTTTTTGTTTTTTTTATACTTTCATTTACTTATCCTAAATTTATTAATTATAGTGAAAATATCTGGTTTGAGGCTCGGATAATGAGAGATAATATAGAATGAATTTTGACTTAGCTAACTAATTATTATTAATGTTTTTGAAAATAATCTATAAAAAAAATAAAATTTCATAAAATAAATAGTAATTATTTATATATGATAATTTTTTTTTAAAAAAATTACCTTCCAGATTAAGTAAATAGAAATGCATTTCTAATATGTCAGGTTATAAATTATATAACTAATATATATATAAAGTGAAATAAAATGCAGGATAGAGTATATCAGGGACTTTTAATTATGAAGAGTATCGATTTATTAAAAGTTGTTTCAAACAATGCTCGTAAATAATAATTAACAAAGTTAGAAAATTTAGATTTATGGAAAATAAATGATAAAAGCACGATAATGTTGTTTTTTATATATAATATATATATATATATATCTAAAATGCTTTTCCCTTTGATTTCTAATTAGTTTCTAAAAAATAAGTTACCCTTAATATATGATTATAATCTTTAGACTTTTCAATTAATTAAATATCGAATATTCTTTATTTAAAAATAATGCTATTTCAACTTTTTTAAAAGTATTATATGTACTTAAATTAATATTCCCTATTGTGGTGCTTAACTCGTTCTTTCGCCGAAATAATCCTATTCTTGGAACTGTTGGTAGAAGCCTCCATCCTAATTCTTTAAAATATAAATATGCTACTCAAAAACCAAACCGATTAACTCCTATTTTTAAAATTTTGCTAGTAATGTAATGTAATGTAATGTAATCAGCAACATATGAAGTGAATAATGAACTTGATAATCCTAATATTGCAATGCAATATACATTTGTCTGTAATCAGTAAACCTGAATTTTCTACAAACTGTGAACTTTGGGCTTCATTTTCTCAGTTTCTTTCTTTATATGTGGAGTGTGGAGTTAATCGCCGCTTTGGCTTCTGAATGACACAAATATTATACATATATATGGAATTAACAGTATAATATTTATATCATTAACAACGAAAGTATTTATTACCATACTACTGTGTGAGATTAGAAGAATATTACATGTTTATTTAATAATAATTTTATATTTTTAAAAATTTTGTGTTTTTCATTAAAATATAGAAAATTAGAAAATTTTCTTATGTCATTTAATCAATGTTATCATTAATGAAATATAATTTTATTCATTTTAAAATAATAATATTCTCTTTATATATAAGTATGTATGATTTTAGGATTGAAATAAATAATTTCATTTGAAGAATAAATCTGAAAGTAGATCAAATGGAGTCACTGTCCAATGATAAAATTGAAAAATTCCTCATACTTATAAAATTACATATCTCTAATATATGATTAGCCATTGGGTTGAATATTTTAATTATCCTCGAATGAACTGTAGCTAACTACTCCAACTCCACCCACTCGTTTTCGTTACATCCGAACTCAATATATCCCTGCCTGGCGGGTTGTTGGGCTGTGAAATCCTACTCGACTGCTGTTCCTCTTCTCGGCTGATCAATCGTGAATTGATTAGGGGACCACACATCCGGATAAACCGTTGCATTCCCAAACCCCCAGCCTTCTCCATCTCTTGATTAATAATTGGCCCTTTTTTTTTTTAATTACAATTTGTGCCCACCAATGTTGATGCCATAAGGTGAAATCATCAATATATATCCATGTACATTTATTGATCAATTTTAAACAGCCATTTTTCACAATCAGCCGTTTACATCCTTTTACACTCAGTTTGAGAGAGATATATTTTATGAACACAACATACATTTGACATAGGCCTTTAGATTAATAGCTTATATTATTTCAAGAATATAATGTCATCTGATCTTTATAATCCAACATTATAAATTTTCATTTAGAATATAAATCATATTGTAACAATAAAAAAAAAAATAATGATTGATTTATTATATAATATTATATTGTATATAGAAATGGCTTTTATATTTGTAAATTTTGAGATTAATTGAGATAATTTAAACCAATGATTTTTGACGTTTTATTAAAATATGAAGAAGAAGACAAATTATAAAAAAATAAGTTAGTGTGTAAAATGTTGTAGAAAATAATGAAATTGAGAATTTAGTAAGTAGGAGTAGTCAAGAAAATTACATTAAACTCGTTGATTATTAGTTTAGATCAGGGCTTCTTAAACTATTTTCATTTATTTATGATTGCGAGTTTCCTGGCGATCCCGTATAAATATAAAAGAAATATATAAATATTTTTTGATGATTTATTTATTAGGTATCAATATACATACATATAAATCTAAAATTAAAAATTGCATTAAAAGTTGTATATAAAAGTGTATTTATTACAGTTACAAAATGATATGCCCTATTTTTCAACAAAATCGCATTATCTCTATAACTCAGGACCCCCTTTGGAGTTTAAGAAGGCCTGGTTTAGATCTTTCTTTAGTATCTTTGTTTTCTTTTTCAGTGTAATTCTGCTTTATATTTACAATTAAATATTAAATATAAATATACATATAATTTACTATTTTTAATTTTTTATCTAATCTTTTATAATAATATTGTCAAGTACTCCAATTTAGTTTTCACATAATTGAATATACTATATATATTTATATTTTGAATTAAATATAAATTAAACGCCGTTTGAGAGCAATAATAAATAGATATATTTTAAATATGTAAACGTTGTTGCGAGAGAATTTGTAGAGAATAAAAATTAGCTGGAGGGGAGAGAATTTGTGGAGAATAGAAATTAGATGGAGGTGGCTTGGGATAGAAACATTTGTAACATTGTAAGTGATGTGTGCAAAAACTTTCAAATTCAATACCGATACAGAATTAATAGATAGTTGATGTATTGTTTAAATATATATATATATATATATATATGTACATATATCTATATATATAAAGGAGACTGTTTGTATGTATGTATGTAATTCGTTTACTTTTTTGCTGTCATAGTTTAATATGTTAAAATGTAAGTTATTTACATTTTAACATAAAATAGAAAATATATTATTTAAGGATTAAAGAATAAAAATAGAAAGTAAATTAGTGAATATTTTAAAAATTAGACAATTTGTGGAAATTGAAATAACTAAGAAATGAGAGGTGGAGGGGATGAGGAGAGAGGTGAGAGTGTGTGTGAGCGGGAGAGAGAGAGATTTAAAGTTTATATATAGTTCTCCGTGTTGTTCATTCAAGAGCCAGGCGTGGCCCACTGACTGGCGGACTCATTTTACACAATGTATATAACTAGCAATCAAAGAATTATTATAAATTTTAACTTTTTATTTTAAATTCTAATATTCAAATATCATTTCAATTAAATAATTTATTCTAAAAGTTCTCATTTTAATTAATATAATAAAATATTTAAATCATATTTAACTTAAATTATTTTGTATTTATTCTTTCCATATTTGAATAGGTACTTCTTTTATTTTAAGGGAGGGAATTAACTATGATCTAAAAAAATTAATAAATGAACTTAATAATAAAAAATCAAATAAATCCATTAATTTAAATTAATACTATTAATGAATGTATATATTGTTAATTTATCTTTAGTTTTATCAATACTTTTATACCGTTAATTTTTATAAATTAATTTTTATAAATTGTCTCAAGTCTCTAACTTTGCATTTTCTCTAATTTTATTATAATTAAAAATATTCAATAAAAATCAAACAATGAAATTAAAATATCGAAATGAAATGATCAAGAAATATTATACTCTATTATAACATATACAATACTTATAAACTATAGGCGGAGGAAATATTAGACGATATCATTGCGGGTTCATGCCAAATCGATCAACATTAATTAAGATATTTTCATTATGACAGATATTAGGAAAAAAACCGCGAATTCAATATCTCTGTTCACTAATTATTTGTAGACTTTAGTAAAACCTACGCATGACTCAATAGATCCGGATAAACTTTTTCAAATTTTGATCTTAAAATTTATCTTGAAGGTAGTAAAGAAAGAGTAAGATGTGGAAATCAATTGTAAAATATTAGGTGACCCAGACGACTTAAATATAATAGGAGATTCGGCAATTGCAATTACAGATAGCGAGGAAAAATTAATCGAGGTAGGAAAAGAGATGAGGTTTGAAATTAATAATGATAAATAAATATATTTAGAAACAAACAGGAGCAGTATTAACATACAAAATGTAGAATTTGAATATGTAGAAAAATTGAATGTAATCACGAAGGATAATAATATTTGAGAAGAATTGAAATCGAAGTTGCAATCGGAAAACGCCTGTTATCATGCAGTAAAGAGGCTTATCTCATCAAAATTATTATAAAAGGGAATGAAAATTAAAATATATAAAACAATTATTTTGTCTGTTGTATTATATGAGTGTTAGACATGGTCTATGATCTTTGGAGATGAGAGTGGATTCAGAGAATAGGATTCTCCCCAGCATTTATGGGCCAAAGAAAGATGAGTACATCAGGGAATGACGTACGAGAGATGGAACAGAGGCTCAGGATAAGGACACTTGGAGAAATGTGGTTGTAGCTGCCAAGAACTTTCGAGTACCGTTGAGCCACGCATGGTCTATGACCCTGGGAGATGAGAGTAGATTCAGATTATTCTTTCCAGCATTTATTGGCCAAAGAAAGATGAGGTCACCGGGGACACTTGGAGAAATGTGGTTATAGCTGCCAAGAACTTTCGAGTAGATAGATATAACATATTCAATAATATAATATATATAATTAATTTACTAAATAAATTAAAATATATTTTAAATAATCACACAATAAGAAATGAATGTTTTATGTTATACATTGTTTGAAACAAAATGGATGAAAACCTTTTACTACTTTCAACCAAATACTATGTACCACTCGGGGGTACAGGGGGCGGAGCCCCCGTCTAGATGTGAAGAGCGACGAAGGAGCTCTGAGCAGCTAGTACTATATAAAATATATATATTTCTATTTTTTTGATGCGATCAATTGGTTTTTTTTTATTGTATTCTGGATTTGTTTTATTTATTTGTAATTTACTAAATAATAAATAATTATTTAGTTAAATTAAACCTTTTTTTTTTTTGCTATGCATTTCATAAAATTTTCAACTGAACTATTTGGAGAATCCAATTCAAATTCTTTCCACGTGCTTAATATTCATGATGCCGGGGGTTTTGCTTCTATTTTTTTCCCTTTTGGCCTAAGTTAGAATTTCCATTTTATGGTCTCCATTTTGAGGGTTATCTCTATTAGCCTGTTATAACAGAACTCCTTTTTCCTAACTTTTGTTTAATACAACATTTATATTTAAATATTCGAATAGATTAAGAACATCAGGATGAGCGAAGGTTGGCAGGGAAATCCACTCTCCCTAGTCTGCTATACTCTTAGCTTTAGAATGAAAAAAAAAAATGACTTTGAATAAATGTATTAGAAAAAATCAGGAAAATTATAACATTTTACATTTTTATGATGACTTCTTCATTTAAAGCAGGATTTGATTCTCTTCAAAACATCTGAATAAAAAACGGAAGTTTAATTTCTAAAAGTGCTGAGAATTTTCTCTCTTATTCAATCTAATTGATATAAATAGAAAAAAAAGAATCTTTATCTCCTTTATAAATTAAAAACTCTCAAAGGAAGGCAAATATTTTTATATCTATCCAGAAAATAATTATCATGATAATTTAACAAATCCTATTTTAATATTATAATAAAAGTGATGTGTTTGGTTTGATAGAAAAAAATTCTTATTAAGATGATAAAATAATTAAAATTTGATAAAGAAATAATTATTTGGATAGTATATAATATATCAAGTGGTTATAGACTATATTATAGAATATATAGACTTATTAAGAATATGTAGTTTATTATATGTGAAAATTACACCTTTAATATGAAAATAATTAAAGTCATATGAGCGTTTTCTATTATATGAATAAATCCTTTAAGCCATTTACCAATTTCAAGACATATATTTTTATATTTATAATTATATAAAATAGTACAATTGATAATTATTTTATTTTTTATTTGCCAAATTAACGTTAAACAAATTGATTTAGATATCATTTCAAAACAATTACTCAACGATGCCATAATCTTAGTTGAAAATTTTAAAGTGTTATTAATTGTAAGTTTAATTTAGGCTCAAAAGGGCCTAAAAAGCGAAAAGAGTAAACGGGGAGAAGAGAAAAGACGTACTAGAAGGGGAGGGGGAACGTCTCGACATGAGAAATGGGAAATAATTTATCTTAATAAAGCGAGCTATGTTATTTTAGAATAGCCGTTGCCTTTGCTTTTCCATTCTAATGAATGGATGAATGATGGATGCGTTTGATGCTTGCGCTATTTACTTAATTTATTGTGTTCATCAAATTGGCCATTCAGGGGTTGGAAATTGTTTACCATTCAATATCAATTTGACTAGAGTATCAAAAGAAAGGAACATCAAAGAAAATTTAACATTTTTTTATTTATTTATTTATCTTATTCATTTATAATTTGAAATTTATCTCTACTCCATTCATTCACCTTTTAAAACTTTATCAAAAAATAACCATTAATATATATATATATATATATATAATATTCTGTAATACACCAATATAATCAAAAATAAAGAAATCTAATATTTTTTATTTATCAACAAATATTATTTAATATAATTTAAAGATTGATCGTATTTTTATTAAAATTCCCCATTATAACTTGATATAGTAATGAAATTTAATATATAGAAATTATTAAAGTAGGTATATTAAATTTTTAAATTACTTAATCTTTCGATTATTCATAAAATTAATTTTACTCAGCTTTAAATAATAATTTCAATTATTAATCCAATGTTTAAATAAATATTTCCATAGAATATGATATCATTAGTGGGTGTACCTAAATTTCATTTGTTTAAATGACTTGTTGTAATTGTAATGAATAATTTATAATATAGAGGGTTTGGAAAATATATTTAATTTTTATTTCTAATAAATTATAGAAAACTGTAAAATTGTTTTCTATATTATGTAATTACATTTATCAAGTTTGCAATTATTAGATCTAAAAAAAAAAAATAAAAAAAAACCTCTGACTTTGTACGTCCTACGCAATGACAATGCCTATCAAGCCAGTTATATCAATGAGGTGTCCTATGATCAGTAGAACGGGTCCTCTCATCCTTTTCCTTGATTTTCATGATTGGAGGCGCTATCAAGTAGCTTTTCCCCAAGGTTGTTCCCGGAGGCTGGGTTGACTCCGTCCCATAGACCCCAGCTAGGGAAATTCCCTTGCCAGGCCCCGGACTTGAACCCGGGACCATGTGAATGTGAGGCAGGTTCGCTACCCACACACCCAAAGGCGCCTTCTATTATTATATCTAATCACTATTTTTATTTTATAATTATAATTAAAGTATTCTTATTTTTAGTGTTTTTATTCTTAATAAAATTAATGTTAAGTATAATTTTGATTATTGAACAAACTTATATATTTATTTCATAATATTCACTAATTTTAAAAATTTTTTGTTTATGATTTTCAACAAATAATAATTATTCTTAAATTGATATTTCGATTCAATATTATTAAATAAACTTAAAATAGATATATATTTTTACCGACCGACGATAGTAAGGGAGGTATTGTTTTCACACCAAATTTCACATGTGGAGATTTTTACATATCTTCACGAATCATGCATTTTCTAAACAGAAAAAAGTATTTTTAGCATGATGTCTGTCCGTCTGTCCGTCCGTATAGATGTGTACAGCCTGAACGGCTCAACCGATTTTGATGAAATTTGGTATATTTTCTTAATGCATCAGTGGGATGAATTGATCAACTTTTGGTGCAATTCCGGAAACCGGAAGTGGTAGTATTAGCGATCGACGATAAGAAGGGAAGGGTTATTTTCACACCAAAGGAGATTTTTTTATATATCACCACGAATCATGCACTTTGTATTGGTTTTATCCTCGAGAAAAATCATATTTATTAGTTTTTTCTTGATTTAAAATGATATGACGTCATCCAGCCATGCATGACGTCACAGCCTGGTCTTGCATATATATTATAAATAAAATACAATTAAAAATGTTTATATTTATTATTTATGTATGCCTATCTGTTTTTTATTACATTAATAGATATATTAAAATTATTTGAAATTGTTTCTGTAGCTGGAAATTAATTTATTTCAAACCGTCGATCGGTTCGGACCTGGCCACAGGTCAACTTATTTTTTTATAAAAACCGAATACTGAATACTGAAAAATGTTTTTTATCATTAAATATTTTTAATAATTTTAAAATATTTTAAAGTTTGGAGAATAAAATGGAAATTTATTGAAAATTCAATCTGTGAATGAATGAGAAGGCGGCAAATTTGACATCTACTCTGAACGATAGACACTTTCATTACGCCACTGATTGAAATGTTTAAAAAATATAAAATTCATATATGTTTTTTTTTAATTTTTTTTTTTTTAATATAAAAAAGAATATTTCATTCAATTAAATGAATAATTTTATTAAAAGAATTGAGAAAATATATATATATATATTACAACATAATATTGTGTTCATTTTTAAAAAATCAACATAATTAAAAAAAACATAAACATTAAAACAAAACATAAATAACACAGACAAGGGAGACAGACTTGAATTGGGATGAAATCGTTGACTGACAATAAAACTGATAAAAATAAAAAAAATAAAACGAAACACGTAATACGAAACAGCCTCCTTTTTTCGTGTATCGATTTATTGACGAAAGAATTAAAGGGAGAAAAGCTCGAGCGATACAATCAGCAGGAGCAGAGACAGTGGCGCGGTCCATCAGCCACAAAGATGCAGCCTCCCGAGCACAATTTGATTCGAGTCAATATTGACATTAGCATATCTAAATATTTGTTTTATATTAATACCTGGGATTGAAGAGATTCCCTCTCATACTCTCTCCCTCTCTCTCTCTTTCTTTCCCCTCAAGTCATGTTTGTTATTACGATTATTTGACGCCTATCAAAATGGATTCAAATGAATCAACTCAGACTCTCAATCATTCTAGAATCTAGAATAATGTTACACGTATTTTATAAATCAAAGAAAAAAAAATAATTTTATTAATAATTATGTTTTTAATAATTAAAGAAAATATACATTATGTAAGATTCATATTCTTTGGTTTGTATCCTTTGTAATAAATAATTAATTTTTATTTGATTTCTAAGTATTACAAGTTGTTACATATGTCAGTATCTAATTAAATAGTTCAACTAAAACTAATATGTAGATTAAAATTTACATTATATATTTGTTTGCTTGAAATTTCATAATCACAAAATTGGTGATCCTAAAATAGAGAATCCAGCTTCATACAAATTATTAAGACTATTGTTTAAATTATCATTATACTGTAAGGCAAACTCAAAATTATAGTTTTGTTAAATAAAATTTATAACCTCAAGAAAGTCGATGAAACAAATTTCTATCATATATTGAACAACAATTAATTGATTCTATAATTGAACTTCCTACAACACAAAACCTTAAAGCATGTTTATAAAATGATTTTTCAGTATCAGATAAAAAATATACAATATATACTCATAGAATTTTTCAAAATATTATTGTTGTAGAGACATTCCTCAATATAGGACACTATCATAAACAGAAGTAGCGATACTTTATAAAAGTTATGAATAATTTATTATAATATATAAAAAATTTTAAATGAAAATATGTATCTTGTTCAAGAAAATAGAAATGTAAGCAATTTTAACGCGAATCAGAAAATATAAAAAAACTTCAAATAAAAATTCATCGCGATTTACTCCAGAACTTAGTCTAGTGAATTAAGGACGAAAAGATAAGGTATATTTGTCAAAAGCAACAACAGGCTATCAGTTAAAGGAGAAATTGGAAGATCATGCAACAAAATTTCTATAGAAATGATTTGCTTCGTTTACAATTCTATTGTTTCTCGTTATCTGCAATGTTTAGGTCAAAATGGACATCCATCTGCTCATTATAGTTAAAGAGTTCTCCATCTTTGTCAACGCCTTTCGTTGCACTCTGTGCACTTCTGGTCAGGCCTAGTGACGTAGATACTTCAAGTTCTAAACATAACAAGTTCAATTTATCCATCCATTAAACTCAAAACACAAACTATGACTCTAGACCAGACAGACTAATTGTAAGACCCAAAACACTCTGGAAAATGAAGCCAAACCAATGCGTGGAATATACCCTGAATTAATTACTCATATAAATACACATACATATATAGAATATATTCAAATAAAAATTACTGAAAAAAATATTTTGTACTATATTCCATTTAATATGTACAATTCACTAGCAATAGAAAATACCTATAATGAGCTTAATATCCTTTATATATTATAAAAAGTTATTTGACCATTCAAAAAACAAAACTATATATATATATATATATAAGTATTATACAAAACAAGTATTATTCAAAATAACAAAACAAAATTGGAACGCCTACACATAACACATTAAAATTTCGTTAAATATTGTTTTTTCACTTTCTCATGTAATTAAATTATTTTGTCGAATTCTATTTGTATATGAATTTTGACAGTACACATATGTATTATGTTGTAGGCTGATTGTGTAAATGTTTGAAATTGGATGAAATTATTAGCGCGTGGTCCCAAAACAAAAACTTATATGAATCGATATATATAAATTAATGTTGGTTGCAACATCAATTTGAGAGGAAAATTCATCTAAAAGCGAAAGTCCATGTATGTTTCTTTTGATAATCATAAAATGAATACGGTGCCTTATCTAAAAGAACACAATTGAATCAGCTGGTAAATTAGATAAACTTAAAAAAAAAGATATTAATAAAATATAAAATGTATACACATGTACAAATATATCGAAAAAGAGGTCTTTTTTCTTTATCTGATAGTAATTTTTACGCAATTATTTTTATTTGATAAATTCCAATTTCCAAATGATTTGGCTTGTCATTAATTAATAAAAAATGTATTACTATAAAAAATTAACTTTAATTGTATTTTTACAAAAATGAGATTTTATTTACGTATTTATTTTTATTTATGTGCCAATAACCTTTTAATTTATATGACAAAAACTTTTTGTCCCCCAAATAAATAAAAGTTTTAAATGTAACAACAAAATAATTTTTAGAAATATATTTTCTTCAAATTTCTATTTATGCAATAAAAAGTATTTAACACTAACAGTGCATTAATAGGTATGTAAATATTGTACAATGCCCAAGAGTAGAAACCAAGAGGGCACTACCACTTCAAATCAATTCAAATTGTACATTGTAATACATTAGTTCATTTAAATAGCATGTACATACTAAAAATAAAACAAATTTAAATTTAATTCAGACTATTATTTTCAAAATCAATGACAAAGGAGACTAAAATAATTCTAATCGAATTGGCTTTAAACAAATCAAGACTAGTTCTGATATCTGTTATGGTATTAAGTATACCAAAAAAGTACTTATAACTTGAAGATTCTTGAAAACTGAAAAAGTATTTGTGTTCAACATCTGGAAATTTCAATAGAACTTGAAAACTTTAAAACAAATTGAACCATTTATTTTTACAAAATCTTCTGTTGAAACGAAAGTCTCTCTAAAGCCATTTATAAATTTAATAGACTGGAAAAAATATCAAAGTGTAATAACATGGAAGTCATAGTTTTGAAGCAAAAAATTCCAGAACTGAAGACTTGATGATAGTCATTCATAATGTTTACTCTGAAATTAAATGCATTTTCAATAATAAACAATGTTTTAAATTATTCACAATAAATTTTAATAAACAATGAAAAATTTTACAAAGTTTTAAATTTATATCCTCAAATATTGCATTTTACTTTTTATAAAATAAATATGAATATAAATATTTTAACTCTAATTCTTAAATTTTAAATTAAATTACAACAAATTTGAATTAACTTTTAGTAATGGAATAATAAGAATATGAGTAACTAATTGTAATACTTTTGTGTGCCGCGAGATTTTCTAAAATGTGCCGCCAAATTATTACAAATGTTAAGAGGCTCTTAAATTTCCGACTTTTTTTTCTAAATTTTTTCAATTTGGTTCTAAAAAAAAGGTAAAACGTTTTTGGGACCTCTTTTTTTCAGTATGCTAAACTTTTACCCTTATCAAAAGATTTCTTTGTGTTCCGCCAAATTTTTAAACCGTTAAAAGAGTGTCGAGGTAAAAAAAAAAGGTTGAGAATCACTGTCCTATACATATTCTTTTATTATACCATTAATTAAAGTTAATAATATTTAGTTTTAATTTAATCTCATATTTTGATAGGAAAAAACAAATTAAACAACAATAACTTAATTATTTATTGTTTAGAATGTTGGTTTATTATAAATTCATATTTCTTAATTATAATTAAATGAGGGTTGTATTGTTTTTTTGTTTTTTTTATTTATGTCCTCGTACTTTGTTTGAATCAATCTTTAAATTTTAATTTCTTTATTCCTATCTTGTTGTTGTTTTGTTCTAATCCTTGTTTGTTTTGTCTCACAAGACGTATTGTCTGTACCTATACTAAATTAGTTCGATCCTTGGATTTTGATATTTTCTAATGTCATATGAATTTAAATATGTATAATAAAAGTATATAATAATTTCACATTACAATAAGAAACTATATTAATCTTAAATATTATATAATCTGAATAAAGACATAGACATAGGTTTTAATCTGTATATTATTTATTCAATAATTATGCAACTTTTTAGAATTCCCTTTTCATAATAAATAAATAGTTCTAATATAAATAAGTAAGCTGTAATAAATTCAATAAAACAAATAAATAAATAAAAAACTATAACTTCTAATTAATAAAAGGGGATTTTAATTTATTTTTAATAATCAAGATAATAAACAAATATACACGTTTGACGTTCTATTATAATTTAATTCAACATATTCATGAAGAAATTTGTTTGTGCATACTAATCATCTCTGATTAGAATATTCTTTACCAGCAGATTATTATAAATATTTGTTTGATTACCATTTAATAAATCCTCGTCAGAACATTATTATACATAAAACTAACGAAGAGAGTCAAAGAGCATAAATTAATTCTTAGAACCATTTTAAAATACATAGTAAAATATACTATTAAAAATAAATGTATTTTATAATTTATAGTTAACAAAATAAGAATAAATTAAAGAAAAAGAAAAAAATATTAAATAAAATATTAATTAGTTAAAAAAATGAAATATTGATCATGTGACAATAGGGTCATAATTAAAGTACAACTCAAGTTTTAGATCACTATTCAAGTTAGAGATACATATTGATAAATTTTAATATAATCATTATTATTTTTGAAAACAAAATTCTACGAAAATTTAATGTAGATGTAGTTGAGTTGTATAAAGGCTCAAGAACAATTTTAGTGCGTTAAACTCTATACACACACACATATATATATATATATATATATATATGTACATACATCAGGGATTGAAAATCCCTTCTTTCAAATATATTGTAAAATCTGGCTAGAGTTCTACTTCAAATAAACTTGCATAAACACAAAAATTCTGCTCGAAATAGTGAAATTACTTAACTTTCTAATATTAAAAAATATTGAATAATATATTTTACTGATCTAATTTATTATACCAACAAATAAATATTTACTAATTAAAAGAAAAAAGAAAATGAATTGTATTTGTCATTTAGATTGATATTTATATAAACACTCCAAATGTAGGTTAATTTTGTAATTAAAAAGAAGCAACAAAGAATTGTTATAAAAGGATCTATAAATATGTACATATATTTTTTAAAGTATCTATGGAAATGGAAATGTGGAAATGGAAAAGGAAAAAAGGCAAACATTGAAATGTATTATTTATATTTTTGAGGCGTTTAAATTTCTCTCAACCCTTTCACTAAAATGGTTTTGGGAGGGGGCATGCTTATCTTCAGTTGGGATTAAGATAAAAACAACATGCAAAAGGGCCGCCGTCATAAATAGAAATTCGCTGGATTTGAAGATAGACGTTTCAAATGTCATGTTGGCCTGACCTATTTAAACCGTCTGTGAAAAATAAAATACGATACACTCGTAATCAGGGATCTCTTTGTATCTCGTTTGGTTTTCCATTCTGTTTTGTGATTCGTTTGCGAATGTCATTGACTTGAAATTCGACGTTTGCCGATTCTTATGAAATTGGCAGCACGATGAGTGAAAGGAGACGAGATTTGGGTGGCAGTTTGGGGGTTTGGGGGGGATTTTGGTTAAGCTGGGAGGTCGATACGCGACCGGATGGGCGGAGTCGCTGCGCGCAGATTTTTGGCCCGGGGCCTGAACCTAAAACCCCCCTCCCCCTCCCCCCCTACCCCATTACGAAAAGGGGACGGAAATCTTTGATCCCACCCCCCAAAAAGGGGTTTACTATGGCTAAAAAGCATCCGTCCGGGGGTCTCATTCCCAGCCAATGTTCTCCGTCGAATAGTTTTCTGCCAATCGCGGGGCGCCTTTTCAGGGGGCCTTCGAGGGGGGATTTTGGGAGGAGGGGTGGCGCCAGTCGCGGGCCGGCCCCCCAAAGCAACGTTGCCATTATGACCATATTCAATTTCAATTTTCTTTTGTTTTAATTCTCAGAATCAAGGCATTTTTTTTAAAAATTTTCGAAATCAAGTTGGTCCATAAACAAACATTGTACATATATATTATTTTTTCTTCTGGATAAGTTATAAACATAAATAAATGTTTTTCAAAAAATAGTAAATATTTATATCTGTAAATTATTTTTTTTTTTTTTCTATATATATATATATATTGAAATAATATTAATTATTTTGTAACAAATAAAATATTTTTATTTATTAATTAAAATTATTAGTATTTTTCATTTTTATTTATTTTGAACAAATTAAGTAATTACGATTATATAATAAATATTACCTTAATGAAAACCTATTTTGTATGTATTATAATAATTGGTGTGCAATAATTAATTTTGTTTTCATATTTAATAAAATTACTGAAATCTTTCTCTTAATCTGCTTTGATAAATTTTTAGACTTCGAATTATTTTAATTTAAAAATATAAAAAAAAAATAATTCAAAGATATTTTCTAAGTAAATATTTATTATAGAAAAAATATTCATTTTGAATTTTTTTTTTTTTTTTTGATCTTTAAATGATTTTTATATTCTATTTCTATTTCTATTTCTATTTTAAATGAATTTATCTAAATTAATTTAAAAAAAGACATACTATGTATGTTTCTTTTAATCTCTCAATATAAAATAAACAAAAAAATAATTCTATATATAATTAAACCAGTGTGTATATATACAATATATAAATAAACGGTATAAAATAATTAATATTGAAAATCTTTTTAATCTATAATTTAATTTATTATTTGTGATCGTTCTATTGAATATATCAAACAAACTGTAAATAATATATTATTTTAGTGAAATAAATAATTCATCAAATTGAATATTCAATATAATATATATATAATATGATTTGTTTTTCATTGATTTTATTTGTGTTTTTTCATTTCCACAATATTATTGGATAATTCAATTTTTCCATAGCCAATATGTCTTTTATTTCTAACATTAAGCAGACAAATAAATCATTCGGGCATTTGTTATGAATTTCTTTTTTGGAATTTATTAAAAAATTTTTTACATCTTTTTTTTTTTTTTTTTTTTTTTTTTTTTTGAAAGTGTCAAAGTGGCAACGCGGCAATCGATATATTTCTGATTGGTGTCTGTGTCAGTCTCGGTGGTGAGATGTAAATGAACCCTTTTTGCCCGGTAGAATGAGAGAGTGAGAGAAATGAAAACGACTTTTGAAAATTTAATAATATCAAGAAACATCTTGTGAATTTAAAGCACAATACTAACGACCTATAATTAAAACTTAATTATTTTTGTTTCCATTTTCTTGTCTGGTCTCTCGTTCTCTTTTTCGTCCCTCTCAACCCATTTACCCGCCTGCCTGTTCTTATATAGGTTAAAATAGAAGGGTGGAAAAAATATATAACTATATACTCTTGTATACATATATATATATATATATATAATATATATAATATATAAAACAGTTGATATAGGTTAAATTGAAATTAAAGCGAAACACGTAGTCTGAAAACTGTTGATTAAACTAAAAGAAATATTATATATATTTTTTTTTATTATCATAATTATTTAATAACCGAAGAATCGACCTAAATCAATTTTTCTTATTCATTAATTACCCGCCTATTAACAAAATGATGAGAAAGTATCACATTAAATTTATTTAATATACATGCTTTAGTAAAAAAAAATAATAAAATTTATACAAATAAGATTTTATATATATGTATATATTGTATATTAATACAAAAATGGGTAGTGAATAACATATAGTTTGTTTTTTTTTGTATTTTTTTTAAATTGGTGGTTAGTTTAATTTGGTTAAAACACAATATGGGAAAAAATTTCAAAAAATCTTAAATCCATATGAACAAACCTTTTTCCTCTTTTTAATGTTAAATTTATAAATATAACGCTCACATCCCATTTGATATGTTTTCAATGTGTTTTGTGTGTATATGAATATGAATATGAATATCAATATCAATATCCATACATTGTATTATAAATGTATGTATATTATAATTATATAATACATAATTTATTATCATGATTTCAAGAAAATGTTTAAAACTAAAAATTATATTAATTGATATTATTTTGTCATTTTAAAATACTAATAATTATTCAAAAAATTTTCTTATAGAAATTAAGGGAATTAAATTTTATATATAAATTTTTAAATTTATTTTTATAATCATTTCTGTAATTTAATTTTCGAATGCTGAAATTTAAATCATTTTTTTTTTTTTATATATTTTTCAAACACTAAACTCGAATTATTTTAATACTAAATATAAACTATTTACTGCTACTGAATTGAACTAAATTAAAAAATAAATTTTACTTTAAAATAATCAATACATTATTTTTTTAATTTTTAAATAATATCCATAAATCGCAATCATTGCTCTAATAATAAAGTATTTTAAATAATAATGTGGCAATTTATCTTTTGTCAAAATCGATCATTACAATTTCACATTTATTTATAATTTAACAATCTTTTAAATTTGAAAATATATTTATTTATTTATAAAAACATAAAATTTAATCATTCACATTATGTAAAATAAATTGAAAGATGAAAATTCTCATTTTAATGTAAATAAATGTGTAATACATATTTATTATTATTTTACATTCATATTAAAAATGTTTTTTATTTTTTTTTTAAATAAATAATAAGGTACCTGAGTATGTATAAATTTTAATTGATTCATTGATTCCTATTGATACCTACCTAATCCTTTGTTTGTTAATGTTGTTTTATTAATAAATTGCTATTATTATTATTATTATTCCATTTTATTCAAACAATTTAGAAGTTGGAATTGATTTTTACTTTTTACATTTGATCTCATAAAAAAGTCAAATAATAAATATAATAGATTTGTTCACTTGAAAGACCATTTATATATTAATGAATACTTTTCATTTCTCCTGATTTTGTTTCTTTAAGAATTTAAGATAATCGAGTCATTTGATGTTGCGTGACGGAATCAACAAAAAATGGGAGGGAAAAGAAACATCAACAAAAAGGCAAAAATTAGATTGGCGTCATAAAGTTTTATCAGGAAAAAATATCTTCTAGAAAAAAAAACAAGTTTAATTTAAATCTCGGTTGTATCTGATAGCCAATAAAGATAATCGAATAGTGGGGGTATGCATCACCATCACGACAACGTCAAAGTAATTTCTTTTGTATTCGACAAAAGTGGAATCGAAAAAGAAAAATAAACTATATGCTTCCGTATAAGCAATGTTGACGTTTTCATTTTTTTCTTTCTCTTCACCCCCCCCCCCATCCCCCTTTCCACTCCACCACTCATAGCTTTCCACTCATCCTTCTTATCATAACTATTATTTCCGTTGTACAACCAAATACTTTTTACGAAGTTTCGAGGGTGGCTTTTCTAGTGGGGGTATTTCTTATGCATTCGAAAGGCTCGCCTCTGGGTGTGCCAATAAAAACGAGCAACTTTGTCGATTTTATGGAATGCATAAACGAACCCTTCCAATCCCCACTTCTTGGTTTTGTTTTTTTGTTTTTTTTTTTCTGCCTCTTAGATGTTTGTACACCTTTTATATCCATCCGCTATACAAACAAACCTCCTATCTCGCTTATAATATTGAATTTAAATTCAAAACATATGATAAACAAATAAAAATAAAATCGATTATTATAAATGATTTGTATTTATATGTATATGCATGAAGATACTTGGCTTACAAACATTGACAAGTTACAAACCTCTAAGACAGATAATTAGTAATTATAGATAAACATTTAATACCAAATATATATATAAAGTATAATCTAAGAGTATAAAATTTTAATTTTTAGATGACTAAAGTTCATAAATGTGCCACTCACAAGAAGCCAAAGCGGCGATTAACTCCACACTCCACATATAAAGAAAGAAACTGAGAAAATGAAGCCCAAAGTTCGCAGTTGGTATTAAATTCAGGGTTATTGATTACAAAAAAATGTAAATTGCATTGCAATATTAAGATTATCAAGTTTAATATTCACTTCATATGTTGCAAATTGCATTACATTACCTACATTAAATTCTTCTGTTTGGCTCACTCTTCTATGCAAAGACAAACATCAACAACAAATAACAATTTTAATAATCAAAGATAAAGTATGATCTTATATGTTCTTTTGCAATTTTCTATTTTGAGGTTAAATAACCCCTGCATTGTTAGTAAAGTTTTTTGAATAATCAATCAATCTCATGAGCATATCATTTTTTTTTCAATCTTGGAGTAATCTCCACTAAAAACCATTAATTATCATTAATGTTGCAAGAATTTTTTAAACATTTAATATATTACAATTTCTATGAATGTAAGATAAGAGATTCTTTTTAATTGGGTTATTATTTTTTTTTAATTTTTTTTTTTATATCAATAATATTTGTATTCAAATAAATTTAAAATATTATAATACATTAATCCTATATGTAGTTACATAAGTTAAAATTATTTACTTGAATTGAATATTATTTAAATAAATAATTATAAAAACAAAAATAAATAAAACAAATATTATTAATTGACTTTTTTTATATTGAAAACGATGAATAAATTACACTAAGGTAATTTTATTATTTATCAAAAAATAATAAATGATTTGTAAAAAAGCTTAAATGAATTGTAAAACCATTGAATATATATATATAATTTTATAAATTACGAAAATATTGAATAAAATACAATCAGGTTGTTTTTACTCTTGAGTGAAAATTAATGCATTTGTTCGCTTGACGTGGATCAAAAACGTCTTTCTTAATTAAATTTTCCGGAATCTTTCTCCCCTTTTTCGTAGCAACTACTCCTTCATGTTCACTCTTGTATTTGATTAATTATCTC
The DNA here is from genome assembly GCA_963082975.1 of Labia minor. Lineage (NCBI taxonomy): Eukaryota > Metazoa > Arthropoda > Insecta > Dermaptera > Spongiphoridae > Labia > Labia minor. The sequence goes on along the minus strand of OY720349.1, from coordinate 69,675,319 downwards.
CCACTCCCTTTTCTTCCATCTCTTTTGCTCCTATTCCTTTTCCCTAAGCCTTTGATCAACCCTTTTGAGCAAATAAAAAGTTGTATTAAAAAAAAAAAAAAAAAAAAGAAAAAAAATCGTCGCCACGATGCAAATGGCAGCCAGTATATTTGAATGTTTAATTTGAAAAAAAGATTGTCTTCTGTAAAAAGAAAGTCCTCTGCTAGTAGAAGAATCCACTACTCTATTAGACACCCCAACAAGATGAAAGCTATTTGCTTTGCCTTTAAGACAATAATGCCTTATAAGCCCTTTATCTGTCAAATTGCACAAACAAGGTCCCCTCAATTGGACCTGCTCTATCAAATCGAGATTACTTTTTGACGAAATTCAAAAGACCTATCACAAAGTATAAATCGAATAGATTAAATACTTTTTTCTCTCTATATTTCAGATTAAGTATTAAGGATTTGTTAAATCAAAAAAAAAAAAAAAAAAAATAATGGTTTTAAAAAAAATAAATTTTTTATCATCTTAATACATGAAATACTATTTTGGGACTATAATTCATATAAGGTTAATGGTTTAAGGTAAGTTCGGTGAAATGCGCGCACGGGGTAAGTGCGAGTTAGGCCTCCAGAAGTTTTAATATTATTTTAAACTTGGCACGAATCTTTTGCATTTATTGGTGATTTTCTTGTTATGACAGCTAAGTAATCTGTTGGAACCCCTAAGCAAACAAATCAAGGCAACACATCCATTGACGGTTATCACACTAGTTAGATGGGTACTTTACTTTTACCTAAATTATTTTCTCATTTATTATCACTTTATTGTTTAAAAACTAGGATACCAAACCTTTTTATATCTTAAACCCTTTCCGTTTGAATTTAAGAGAGGGGCTCGCACTTACCCCGGGTTTTTGGTCTGGTGGGGTAAGTGCGTGGGTCAAACTTGGGTAAGTGCCCGCCCCTCTCTCAGTTTTCATATAAGCTTAATAATAATAGATACTTAATTATATGTCTGCAAGCATACATAAACATTTTATCTGATCACACAATTGGAAGGAGAATACAATTGTCAGACGGTAAGAAAAATTGTCAGAAAAAGTACATCATATTCAAAAACAAGGATTTGTTTTTGCCCAGGAAAAATAACTGAGATTGATGACAATGAAGTCACAATCTCCTTTATGGAAAGCTTTGGTCGCCTTTGGAAATGGCCAGACAGACCAAATGGACTGAAATATCGAGGTATCGAGGTAATCGTAAGGTGTGTTCAGTGCCTGAAATGGACTTCCTACACAATTAATAATAGCTACAGCCAATCTTAAAAGCTTAATCTTTATATTTATACTACCATTTAATGTTTGAATACAATAGAAAAAAAAAACAAGTCTATCTTTTAAAATTTCCTTGTTTGATCAAACTACATATGTTGTAAAGATGTAAAGTATATGATCATTTTCGTTGTCCATTAAAAAGTTATTTTCAAACGTATCCGTGTGCCTATTTTAAAAATTTGTGAAGAATATTTTTCAGGATAGAATACTGATTCAACACACTTACCTCACTCGTAAAAACAAAATAGTTTATTGGGGAAATGAGGCAAACTCGCACTTACCCCACTTTGACGGGTAACCTCTCACAAAAATGTTCAACTAATCGTTTTTTTTATTCATATTTTCATATTTTTATTTCTCGATCCATGACTAGCAATTTCATAAGTATTTACTAGAAAAACTTTGAATCCACATAATTAATATTTACCGAACTTACTTTATTTAAATCTAGTCTGAATATTTTATTATTAATCTTTCTGAACTTTTTGATGGAAGTTACTGTGGTACCAAAACTTCAAAAAATTTGAGAACCTCTTAAAGGTATTATTCTACCTGGTATATTATAAGTATTCTCTCTCTTCACACTCATAGGTCATACTCCAAATTTTTTTAATTATAAATTTCATTATTCTTAACATATAATCTATTCAATCTTGACATAATAAAAAAAATTCTAAACTTTATAACTATTTAATTTATACAATATATTTATTCAATATGAATCAAATTTTTGTTATATAACAAAATTGATTAATTTGGTAAAAGTCAGAGTTTTAATTAAACAGTTGTGGAGTATTGATATATTTATAAGTTTCCATAAGTTTTTTGGTCAATGTTTTTTTTTTTTTTAATTCTATTTTGTCCAATTCCCATTTGTAGTGGAGAATGAAAGAGTTGCGCTTGTTTATTTATTTTACTTCAAGTTGTCGCGTATGTGATTCGATGTTTACCTAAAAGAAGAAACCTTTCATTTCGATTCAATGAAGGGATAGTAGCTTAGGTTTCACTCTTCAATTTCCTTTTCCTTTTCACGTTTCCCGCTCCATATGCACAAATACCCTTCACAGACACAGTACAAACGATTTATTTATTCCTTTCGTATTCTCTCTGCTCTCTTGATCAAAAGTGAATATCATTAAATTCGTTCAATAATCACTTTGGCAAGAAGAAAATGTCCCAAAAGAGAAATGGAACGCTTTGTTTTTATTTCGCTCGTCTTCGTTTCAATTTGATGCAATGAGCAACTGTCTCGTTTTCGTCTTGAATTCACTGATCCCGTTTATCTCTGTTTCTTTTGCTTACCAAACACCGCTGTTGTTTCGTTTTCGTCTTCTCGTCGGGGTATTTTTTTTTCTCACTGTGCCGTCCAAGTATATATATATATGTGTGTGTGTGTGTGTGTGTGTGTGTTTGTAGAAGGATGGATGGATGGATGGGGGGGGGGTAGTGGTGGTAAACTGGGAGAGGGTGAATGATTGACAAACCGGGAGAGAGCAAGCATGTCATAAGACCCAAGCAAAGGGAGTAAAAGAAAGTAAAAGCAACTTCAAAGGGACTTTCAAAACAACTGAGCGTCACGAAGGAGGTATATGCACTCAGATTTGCCTTAGAAACACATACATATATACAGTAAATACACTTTTTACTGCTGACTTGTTTCTTGTCCCTTCTGGCGGTGAATGTAGTGAGAGGCAGTAGGCAGTAGGCAGTATATGTGGGAGGGTAAAGGTGATGTCTTGCTAAAAATAAAATATTTTTCTAGATAAATAAATAAAATTCACAATGAAAATATATTTATGATAATAGAAATGATCTTTCTTTTATGCATCTTTAAGTTGGAAAACTTTTCAACGGGATTGGGATTAAATATTAAACATATAATCTATAAGAAATGAATGAAACAAAAAGAATTTATAATACGAATTAAATATTCTAGTAGATGTTATGATTTTTTTTTTTTTTTTTTTTTTTTTTTTTTTAAATAACAAATTTTCTATATAGAAGTAAACTTAAATGAAGTATTTTGTAAATTTTACTTTTATTATAGAAAGTTGTTTTTCTAAGCATTTTATCATAATTTTAAATATAAAAATACAATTTAAAAATAAAAGAGATATTATTTGGTTAATATATAAAATGCATACGAAGGAAATTTGTTTGCTGTTCATTAAACAATCATTTTATTATTAATTTAAATCATAATTTTTCAATTATCTACAATTAAAATACAAATTAAGATTTAACAAACAATATTTTATAAATATATGTATATATAACGAGTTAATATGAATTATTTATAAAGATAACACACAAATAATCATTTATTCATAATGAAGGAATTTTGTTTATAAAAATTAATTATCTCAATAATCAATATCTCGTTATATTCACAATTTAAATGTTGTCTAATATATTAATAAATATATTTGATTTTAACACAACATTTAAATTATTATTTGATTTGATTTTAGGAATCTATCTTTATTATTGTATAAAATGGAGGTTTCCGAGCGTAGTTGTATTATATTTACGTCTTGTGTATATTGTGCATCAAAGGAGGGCGGAAATTCAACGGGGCGCCAATTCAAAATTAATCCAAATTATTATTAACATATAATCTTTTAGAGGGTATTATACTACAATGAACCCATGTTGTATTTGACAAAGAAATGGACAACACAGAAACCAATCATGTTGAATTTATAATCTAATAAGCGGGAGTGTCCTCCCCTAGACTTTCCCGCATATAAATAGGTATAAAGAGTTGTGAATGAATATTTAGAATGTAATAAAGGGCTACTTCCGGTTAACTGATATTTTAAATGTAAAAAAAACAGATATGGATATAATATAAATATTATTTTATTTATAATATATAAGGGCTGGCTGTGACGTCATAGAGTGCTGGGTGACGTCATATAATTTTAAATTAAGAAAAAACTAATGAAGATGATTTTTCTCGAGGATAAAACCAATACAAAGTGCATAACACGTGGAGATATGTCCTGACGTGAAAAATTTGATATGAAAATAACCCTTCATTTCCTCTCTTCGATCGGCAATACGAGCACTTCCGGTTTCCGGATTTGCACCAAAAGTTGATCAATTCATCATACTGATGTATTAAGTAAATATACCAAATTTCATCAAAATCCGTTGAGCCGTTCAAGCTGTACACATCTCTACGGACACACAGCGGACGGACGGACAGACATCATGCTAAAAATACTTTTTTCTGTTAAGAAAATGCATGATTCGTGGAGATATGTACCTAAAAATATCCATAGGTGAAATTTGGTGTGAAAACAATACCTCCCTTACTATCGTCGGTCGGTAAAAAAGAAACGCTACTTGTATAGGTAAAATGTCACTTTCGGTAGTCAGATCATGATGAAATTTGGTATCTCAATTTTTTTCATATTTTTAAATCTATATACAAAATAGGAAGCAAATATCTCGAAGCAAACTGGTACTTTACTTGAAAGGTAAACGCAACCAGTGTAGGTAAAGTACCACTTCCGGTTAACCGATTTTGACGAAATTTTGATAGAAATCTACAAACTGTGAATAATATCGGTGTACCAAATTTCGAAGCCCTAGCTTGATTAGTTTTTGAGTAAATTTGCTTACAGACATTACATACATACATACATACATACATACATACATACATACATACATACACACACACAGACATAATTCGAAAAATGGTATTTTCCGACTCAGGGAGGTCTAAAACGTCAAGATCTATCAAAAACTCGAAATCGAAATTTTTGACGATTCCAATACTTCCCTTATACGAAGTATGCGGGAAAGTAAAAAGGGGCTGTAAATAATTCTCACTACAAGAGGACATAATATACTAGTGCCTGTTCTGAATATATTATAACATATTTATATGAAATATATAATGTTTACACTCGACTAAAGATAGAAGTACACAAAATCAAATCATAATAGAACATTTATGTTCCCTTGCATATTATATATATAGATAAGAACTAAGTAAATATATAATATATAATTGATATTTTATATATATATATTTATACATTTAAATCGAAAATTTAAAAAACAAAAATAAAACTGATATTTTGTATATTTCTATAAAATATAATAATGGAACTAGAAAAGTTTTTCATACTGCATTGATGTGAATATATAATCTGTTTTGAAATTGGATTTTTTTTTTTTTTATAAGTTTCTCGTCATAATAATTAATTTGAAAAATAAGAGGGGGAAGAAGGTTTTGTTGTTTGGATCTTAAACTTCAACTAATTACAACACATAATACAACTATAAAATGTAATCTCTCATTAACCTTTTAACTTGGCACTTTAGTATTTATTACAGCCAAACATTTGAGTAGATTAAATGGTTTTATATAGAACTATTTGGTTTTTTACGATTTAATTGACATTTTATTTTTATTATCAAATATGATCAACTCAAGTTAATAGCAAAGTGATCATTAAGTTGTTTTTTTTTAAGTTAAAAAAAAAAATTAAAATAAATGTAGTGAAAAATTAAATTTACTTTCAAATTACATTATTTTATATGATTATAACGAAAATATGTTATACGATAGAACAATTAAAATCTATATATTTAATACGTTAGTGTCCGTCTGTACGCAAAAAACTCCAGAGCCTAAACTACAAGGAGTAAGGTAACCAAATTTTTCTGAGGTGAAGGGTACCTCTAATGATGAAAAATAAAAAAGAAATTAGAATCTTAGGTAACTCCTGAGCTGAGCTGCGGGTGTTCCATTTTCCAGAAATATATATAAAGGAGAGTGTTTGTATGTATGTAATTTGTTTACTTTTTTGTGTGCTGCCATAGAAACAGATATATATATATAGAATTAGAACCTCTCTCTCTCTCCCTCTATTTAAAATTTTAAAAAATGGAGTGTTCTAGCCAAATTAAGAAATTTAAATTCCTTATGCAACATTGATAGGTAAATGAATTGGACTGGAAGAGGAGACATATGATTAGAGAAATTGCGGAAAATCAACCGAAATGTAATTAAACAATAAAATTCAAGAATTATGATACGGATACGACTTACATACAATTAACATACAAAATGTAGAATTTGAAAAAGTATAAATATTTAAATACTTAAGATCTCTAATCACGAAGGATAAGAATTTAAATCGACGTTGTAATTGAGTAACGCCTGTTATTATGCAGTAAAGGGGCTTATCTCATCAAAGAGGATCAGGGGGATGGCGGAGATGGCATAAAGAGAAATAATGTCCAGATATAGTTAAGGTTATAAAATCAAGAAGGTAGGGATAGGAAGGGGACGTGGTTGGAATTGGAGAAACTAGAAATTGGGAGAAACATCCGGTGGAAGACCAAGGACCAAGGTGGGTGGACAATGAATGAAGGGACATGGGAGAGATGGGACAGGGTAAGATTTGATTGTAGCTCAGGATAGGGACGCTTAGAGAAATGTGGATGCTGCGGCTAAGAACTTTCGAAAACTGTAGAGACACAGAGTTAGATAAATACAATAATAATATATAATTAATTTACTGATTAAATTAAAATATATTTTACAAGAAAACAAATACATGTCTTATCTACTTATACTGATTGAAACAAAATGGATGAAAACCTTTTACATACAGACATTCAACCAAATACTATGTATCACTCGGGGGTACAGGGGGCGGAGCCCCCGTCTAGGTGTGAAGAGCGCCGAAGGCGCTCGGAGCAGCTAGTTTTAAATTAATATATGTATAATATCTTGGTTTTTTAATTTTGAAAAAATGGTGCAAAAAAGTTTTTAATGTTATATTATGATCTTACATTAATTATTTATAATTAGTGTCATAAAGGGTTATGAAAAATTAACATATCAAGAATATCTGAATATACAGGAAACTCCTCCAGCATCTTTAAAAGATGGTAAATCCATCTGTCACTTTTTTTATTTTTTCATTTTTTTAATATATATAATTTTTGTTCTTGACATTTATTCCTTCTGAATAAAGACCAGTCATTTTCAACACCCACCTTAACCCATCTATCATATATTACTCAAAAAATCAAATTGTATTCAGAGAGCTCAAAATGGGAATATTTTACAAAAATATATTTCCATGAAACTGTAAAATAAATCAACATAATAAAAATATTTTTCATGGATATATTGATAAAAGACAAAAAGTAAACATGTACTTAAAATGAATTTTTTTATTCAAATAAAATTCTAAAATAATTTTAAGTTAAAAAAATATAAATAATAGTATAACTAATTTTAATTAAAAAAAACTAGAAGAATTACAAAAAGATAAGATTAGATTTTTAAAAAATATAATTTTTAAATGAAGTTTATTTTCTCTTCATTCATACTTAATAGCACAAATTTATTCTAAAAAGCTTAATTTTTCTTTTTGCATCGTCGGTTTTTTGTCTTATAGTTCAATTAACTCTCTGTAGTTTTACCCTGAGTCTTGCAAACTCCACTCGTAAAAGCCCGGAGTTTTTTTTTCTCTAAGATAATCTTATAGAGTTTAAATGGAAAACTACATTTTATACATCCCTTTATCTTTTCTATCTATTTTTTCATTCGTTGATCGTGACGAAACAAAGAAAAAACAGTTATATTTTTAATTTTTATTTTTTTTTTTAAATCGAAAAGGAAAAAGAAAATAACTATGTAATTAGTTTAATTCTAATGAAATTTTTTTTAACCTTTATACAAAAAATATACTAATTTCCTATTCAATATAATTATTTGTTTTTAACAATCCACGATTAACAAAAAAATCCAAATTAATTATATAATAAATTTTATGTTAGTAATAATGTGACGTGTCACTAATTAATTGTTAATTCTCTCTGTGTGTTTCAGGTAAACAAACATCCTCATTTGCCGAGTCATATAAGTTTACCGTTGCATTTATGTATGTAGATCAAGTTTATAGACTGTCTCCAGTCTTCTGCACAGGTATTACAGGCTTCTCTTATAATCTTATCTTATTATGCTAGCTAAAATTGTATATATGTATTTATCTATATATATTGGTTCTCAAAAACCGCTCTAACGATTTTTTTCAAATTCACACTAGATATAGTATTTATAAAGAAAAATTAAGTTTTATTGATGATATCTCTTGAAACATACAGCTTCATTATTAATTTCTTAATTGAAAATTATATATGGAAAACGTCAAAATTTTTAATACTGCCTGCTAAGACAGTAAAAAAATGACAATTTTTTATCTAAATACATATAGTCCAGCGGTTGGACTGATGTTTTAACGAGTGGATTTCGTCGGTTCGAAACTCGCCGGGTGAATCGTTATTTAAAAATGAAAATAATGATTTTGTTATTTTTTTTTCTTTTTATCTATTGTTTACTTTTTAATAAATTACTATTCTATATTTATTTATTCATTGTTCTTTTATTAATAAAGTTTTAGATAGTTTTATAAGTTTTAATATTTTTTCAATAAAATATTATTCAATATATTTATTAATATTATTTTATTTATTATTATTGAGTACCCGAAGTTCCATTCATTTTAATCAGATTGATGCAATGATGCAACAGTTAATAATTGTAATATTGTAATAAATTTCTATCTTGAAAATTGTTACATATTATTCAGGATATTTTAAAAACTATTTCTTTCTTTAATTAATATTCATTTTTTCTATAAGTCAGATATATTTCCAAATATTAAATAATTTTTGAAGTGAAAACTTCTTTAGCGGCGTTGAGCACTTTTGCGGGATGGGGAAAAAGTATAGAACTCGCGTGATCGTGACCAACACCATGAAACCATCTGCTTTCAAATTTCTTATAACAGAGCGCGAAATTTGAATTGTCATTAGAACTGTTTTATAAATTATCTCTAACATATAAATATATATTTATTATGTAAAGTTCATTTCATATATACATATATAATCAAAATTATACGAAATGAACTTCACATAATAAATATATATTTTATGTTAGAGATAAGAATTATAAAACAGTTCGTATTGCAATATTTTAAACAAAGTTGTGTATTTATATATATATAAATATAAGTTACAAATTTGTTTAAAATATATGTTTAAAATAATATATAAGTTATATATATATACATGCATATGAAATTCATCTTTCTCGTGAAATAGCGCGAATTTCGTCTGTTTTAAAATTTCTTACGCAGAAGTTTTCACTTCTGTCGGCCAGTCCCACGACTGCCAATTTTGCTTTTTTAATTCCGAAAAGCTGCAAAGCACGTTTTTTTGTCTTTAGTTTGTTTTATAACCACTTGGGGCGCTAAACAGTTTTTCAAAAAAACACTATAGAAAAAAAATATATGTACCTATATATTATATATTTATGTATTATTGAGGAGCACAAGTTCATTAATTTTAATCAGATTGATGCAAATGTGTAACATTTAATAATTGTAATAAATAATTAAAGAATTGTGTATCAATATTTTTTAAAGGGTAGAGCGAGAGCTCGGTGTCCCAGGTATTAATATTACCAGCCAAATCCAATAATAATGAATCATTTTTTTTAACTTAAGTACCGAGCCGAGGCTCGGGGTCCCGGTACTATATTATATATTACAATTAAATTTGATGATTTGCAGCTTTGCCCTGGCAATGGATTTAATGTTCACTTCCATATCTCAAATAACTTTGCTATTATTCTCTTAGTGAACATATAACATTCATTATCTATGAATTTCTAAACAAGTTGGAAAAAATATGAAAAGTGAAAATTTAAAATATGTTGAATTTATAAAAACTATATTTAGTAATCAATATATATCTCAAGAATAAAGTTTATTTGTAGACCCATGTAGACCCATGAAAATACTTATTATTTAATGATTAAAATTTGTATTTTTTTATTTATTGACTTGATTAATCAACGAAGAGGTATACAATTTGATTAACATATAACATTCGTTCTTGAATTTAATCATTCTCTCATTTGTAAAAATTCAAATATAAAATACAAGTCTAATATTATACCTATATATATATATATATATATATATATATATACTATATTTGTTTGTATTAAGTATATATATATTTTATTGTAATCTATCTTCTTAGACGTTTAAGTATTTAGTACCGGGACCCCGAGCCTCGGCTCGGTAATTAATTTAAAAAAAATGATTCATTATTATTGGGTTTGGCTGGTAATATTAATACCTGGTTCATCGAGCCACCACTCGGTCAATAAAAAAAATGATTCTTTATTATCGGGTTTGGCTGATAATATTAATACCTGATTCACCGAATCGCCACATTCAAATAATAACATACAAACAGAAAGTAGGCCTGTTGATATAAATTATATACCTGGGACACCGAGTTATCTTTGAATGAAAACATTATGCATAATTAAATAGTGGATAAATTCTGTTATTATACATCAAAACCTTCCCCTTTTCAATCACTCTATCTATTAAAAAAAACCATCAAAATCCGTTGCGTAGTTTTAAAGGTTGAAGCGTTTATAGGGACAGAGAAATCGAACTTCTTTTATAGTATATAATGATTATGAAAAAATTTTTTATAAACAAATGTATTTAATTAAATTAATAAATTTAAAAAATATTAAATGATATTTAGCTTAATTACAAAAATTAAAATAAAAAGAAATTACTTAAAAAAATAACAATATAACAATAATATTAAAAAATATATAAAATTACCTGAAAATAATTAGATATTTATTTGATAAAATTAAATTTTTAATTATCTTAAAAATTAATCCAAGTAATATCATCTATTTCTATTCGACACTATTATCAAGATGAGAAGGGATTCACAGTCAGTAGAGAGTAAAAAAAATTATAATTGAAGACCTCCGTTTTTTAAAATAATTAAATTATTTTATAAATTATAAAATAAAAATTATTGTATTAACATTAAAAATATTGAAATAAAAAATAATAGTTTGATTTAATAAATTAAAATATTATAAACATTTTTATAGTGGGAATTTCTCAGGGAGGTCAGATAAGCGACAACTTTTATTCCAAATGTTCTCTCCCTAGCTGTGACGTTTAAATTAAGGAAAAACTAATGAAGATGATTTTTCCCAGAGATGTGATCAATAAAACTCAATTTTTCTTTATAAATACTATCTCTGGTGTGAATTTCAAAAAAAATCGTTAGAGCGGTTTCTGAGAAACCATTTACATATATATATATATATATATATATATAAACAAACAATTTTAGCTAGCATAATAAGATTAGATTTATAATAAATTAAAAAAATAAATTAATTTATTAATAATTAGTAATTCAATTGTTATTGTCAAATTAATGTTTTATTCATTAATCATTTTATTCGATTAAAGGTGAAATTTAACGAGAAAACAATATTTATAGTAAAACATATATTAATATTTATTCTAAATTTAATATTAAAAAATAAAATATAAATGGTTATACTTTTAAAATAAATGTGTTGTGTAAATATTTTTCAAATATGTTGGATTTAGCGATTAAATAATATAACAATTTGTATCAACATTTCTAGATATATATATATATACAGATAAATATTCATACCTTTTTAATTAGCCAATTAGTTTCTGTAATAATTCTCCTTGTAATCAATATTAATAAATATTTAAAATTTAATTAAAACCATTCTATTGTTAATCTTAACTAATTACATCAAATTTGTATGAACAATTTATTTGTAATTATCAAAGAATAATATAATATAATATAAAATATACATATAGAGAATAAGAAATCAAGTAAACATTTAATTTGATAAAAAAACACACATAACTTTCTGTTTTAAATAATGTTTTTTCTAATGAGAATTATCGATTTTTTATAAATAAATAAAATAAATATTTTAAATATTTCTTTCCAACTGCTATTCTCTCCTAACTCCCTCAGGTTTAAGTATATTGTTTGCTCTCGGCCTAACAATCAGTCGCTTCTCAATTGTTCTCTCCAGACCTTTTTTCTATCTCATCATCTAGTCATATAAATTTATTAATAATTATAGGTGGGAATTGCTAGAATCAATATTTTTATATTTTTTGTCCAACAATGACAGGTTTTATGTAGACAACTGAATTTCGACTACCGAACTTTAATTAAATAAACTTAAATAAACTTAATAAATCAATTCAATAAAATTTATATTATGTAATAAACTATATTTGTTTGTATTAATATATTTAAGTATATATTATATTCTCTTTTTGATAAAAAATAGATGTGTGTTGAAAGTAGATTGTACTTTTAAATTTCTTAGTTCGAGGTCGCCTCACAATATTTATTTTTCTAAAGTCAAATCTAAGATTTAATAAGTCACAAGGAAGAATATATTATCAGATATGTACCACCTGTCCTAGAATAGTATAGGGGCATTGTCAGCAATGCTAAAAGAATCCTTTGAACACTGATTTATGTATTAAATATAAATATAAATAAAGTGAAGAAGAAAAAAGGGTAGAGGTTGGTTCTTTTCAAGATTCCTTTTCTTCTGTTCTCTCTCTCTCTCTCTCTTTTCTCTCGTTCTTTTACTGGTCGTAATTTGTTGAAATGAAATAATAGAAAAGCTGTATGGAAAATTCATCTCATTTCGTGAAGTGGTCCTACTAATTTTCTTGTCATCACTCCCCTCGACAGTTTATATAAAGACATAGAAATTCCCTCAGGTCTATTATATTAGGACAGTAATTAATAAATTATGGACCGTGTCATATAGTTTCTCCAGTTAATTGCGTCGGTACTCCAGGGGCATGTCTGGAAGGTAACTTTTGGCTCTGGCCGTAATTACAAAACCGAGAGAATGCAAGAGACTGGAAACTGTAATGTTCACAGACCGAATGGTGAATGGTGTTCAAAGTTGAGGGTTGGAGGAGTTGCTTTATTGGGCTTGAGGTAGAGGGTTTATTCACTTTTAGTTCACAAAGCGGGCACTCGAAAAGATCGTTTCCCCATTCGTTCAATGCTCATTGAGATCCAAAGGCAACAGGCAGCTCTGACATATTGCAGTACAGATCAACAACACCTTCTCCAATGACTTATTAAATTTTCAATTTTATTAGATTTTCCTCTAGTTTGCTTTATTCAAGTTGAATGAATTCGATTAAATTCCTTTGTAAAGAAAGTGAATCACTTTTAAAAAATGAATCCCTTAACAAAGGTCTGAAGTCAAGATAGTAGTACCTGACTGAATGAAGAGATCAAAAATCTGATTTAATATGAAAAGATAGAAGACATCAAAAGTTTCATAAAGAAAAATAATAGAAATAAACACATGAAAAAATTACAATTATAAAAATTTGGAAATAAACTGTTAAAAATAAATAAATAATAATAATAATAATAATAATAATGTTTATTTATCTTAATATAAAAAGAAGATTAACTATGAACAATTTTGTAAATGAAAAATTCAATATTTCCCTCTTTTAATACTAATTTAATTATTCACAAAAAAACAAAAAAAAAAAAAAGATTGTATAAATTATTTTATAGCTTTTGATGTGAAAATTGTCATAAATATAAATTAAAGGTGAGAAGAGAAATGGCAAAAGGTGTGTCTGTACGGGATGGTTAATGTAAAGGAAACGACTCTTTACCGTTTAATAAAGCACTCCTACTCTTTCTCTACTTCTCCCCAGTCACACTTTACAATATATATATATATATATATATATATATATATAATAGGTTCATATCTTAGTGCTTTTGCAACCAGCCACCCTTTCATGTTGGACGCGATTATTAATTTCGAAATCAGATGCACATGGTTATAAAATAATTATCATAGTTGAATTTATTTTTGAAGATTTACACACAAATTCATCATTAATAAAATTTACAAATAGAAAAAAAATGATGTACCTTGATTGATGATTTTATATTAAATTAATTAATTAAATAAAAGTAAGAGGAAAAACTAACTTAAAAAAATATTTTGATCATGTTGAAACTTATGGAAGTGACTGAATTAACGATTCTTCCGAGAAAAGGTACCTTAATATTAGCTCGACTTATAATTAATTAATAATTTAATATTTACTTTGTCTACACTTCCTTTTATATGATTGTATCCGTAATATTATTATCCCAGTTGTTATTATATATTAATATATATTAATATATGCCATCTAAGAGAAAGTACTAAATAACTTATGTAAAGGTTCTAATCAAGGCCTATTTACCATTCTGTTTGTGAATATTTCTCTGAATTATCTTAAGATTGTATTAAATATATATTCTAAATTACAAAATTCATTAATTTCAAATAAAAATAATCACCGTTTATTTCATTTATTAATATTATTTATTATTTTCCATATATTAACTTATAAATTATTTTTTTAAACTTTTTAGTATGTGAACCCTAAAATCTTTAAAAAAAAATTTTATAGGAGCCCCTAACACGTTTTTCGATAAAATTAGTTGTAATTTTAACGTTTGGATTCAAAGTATTACTTTAAACAAAATTGTATTTTATTTGAGTTTTGTTGTTAAAGAATAAAATTTTTAAAACAATTATTTTGCCTGTTGTATTATATGGGTGTGAGGCATGGTCTATGACCCTCGGGACGAGAGTAGATTTAGAGTATTTGAGAATAGGGGATTCTTCGCAGCATTTATGGGCCAAAGAAAGATGAGGAGACTGCATAACGAGGAAATACATTACTTTTATGCATCTCCCGACATAATTAGGGTTATAAAATTGAGAAGGCTGCGATGGGCAGGGTAGGCGGCTAGAATATTAGAGGAAAGAATGGGGAAACCGATTGGGAAACGTCCATTTGGAGGACCAAGGACTCGGTGGGTGGACAATGTAGGAAGGGCAATGTGAGGGCTTGCATAGTTGTGGCTCAGGATAGGGACACTTGGAGAAATGTGGTTGCTGCGGCCAAGAACTTTCGAGTTCCGTACAGCCACAGAGATAGATAGAAGAATAAAATTTTCATACATACAATAATTTTAATTGAAAGATAAAATATTATTTATATGATCATAAAAATTGAAGATAATAAAAATATAAATTTTCTTGTTGGATTTTTTTTCTCCCTAAAATAAATTCTTGTTTAGCTTCTGTTTTCTCTTATGAACACGTACAAAACTCAAACAAAATTCAGATCATGATATTTATTAATAGAGTTTTTGAAATATAATTATATACATTTTCGAAATTGAGGAGAAGAGAACCACAAAAAAAAAAAAAAAAACTTTTTTATGTTAATAAAAATTATAATATTAAACTTATATCAAAGTTCTAATTAATTCCATAATTTAAAATTTATAAATATTAACAAAATTAAGTAATACAATTACTTATCTGGTACTTAATTGGTAATTTTTATTTGAAAAATTGAAAATGATTAATCTTTTTCATTTTATCCGAATTGGTTGACGGTCGAAATAAACCACTAAAGAGATTAGAAGATAAATTCAAGCCAGCGCGATAATTCGATAAGTTTATAAATAAAAATGCAATCATTGCGAATCCTCTTTTCGGTTTAAGCCCCGTATCCTGAAGACTCGATGAACTTTTACATTCATCCCAATTCAATAAAACATCCGTTCATTGATCCTTGGGAGAGTAAAAAAATTCGACAGGTGTCCCTATGTTTCTTCCCTTCATCTTATTTCAACAAACACCCATCTAGAGTCACACATTTACTCTCCTCTATTCCAACAAAAGTTTCTTTCGTCCCTAAAACGATTCGATTTTACACTAGACTATTCCAGCCCCTCCACACAACTTTTTTTTTTTCGTAGTGACGGAGTGTGTTCCGCCTCTACACAGAACGTAACACCACCTTCACTATATATATATATATATATATACGATGACTTTACCTATATTTTACCTTTTTTTTCCCTCTGAATATTTTTTTCCAACCTCTTTTTCTTTCCGAAGCGAATTTCCTTGCGGATCATGATCGAATTTGAGGAATCATGGAGGATGAGAAAGGTGAGAAGGTGAGGGACTTACCCTTCCTTTGCCATCATTCCTAGCTTTCGTCTACGCTACCCATGCTACTTATTCATTCTTATATGTACCTTATCATTTTTCTAATACAAACAACCAATATATCAAAAATAAAGTCAATTTTATCAATAAACAAATCTATTTATACTTATTTTCATTCGTATAAGTTTATTAGATTTTATTTTTATTAGATTTTAAAACACAACAATATAAATTGTATATAAGCTATTCTTTCTTAATAGTTATTTCTATTTAATTCGTATTTATTTAAAAATATTTTGGTGACTTTTTGAATTTCCCGTCTTTTAAATGAAATGGCAACTATCACCGCAGTCCTGTCGAAATTTGAACCAGATGGGTCTTTTAGTTTTTGTTTCACATCCATTAATAGTGACTACCTCGAAATTTAAGAAGAAAATAGGGAAAAAGTGAATTTCTCCATGGAAATCCATGAATTGGGATACGAATTGCTCCCTCATCCGCCATATTCTCCGGATTTAGCCCCAAGTGACTATTTCTTGATTCCAAACCTGAAAAGAGAAGATTTGACTCAAACGAAGAGATCATCTCACAAACAAATCAATTTTGATGTCCTCGACAAATCTTATTTTTTGGAAGGGATAAAAAAATTGAAAAAAAGTCGGACGAAATGTATAGAACTCAAAGTAGACTACATTTGAAAAATAAAATAATATTTTATCCAAAAACCTATGTTTCGGTCAAATATTTACCGACTTATTGACCTACCTTCATAGTTATAGTCAAGTACACCGAACTTGAGTTTCAATTAATTAAATATATATATATCAATTATATTTCTTCTATACCTTCTAGAGATCGATTGAAATATATATAAAAATTTTCAAAAGTGTCTCTCAATCTCTCAATATGAAGATGATGAAAAATCAATTTCAATTTGTCAAAAGAGCGAACAGACAGACAGACAGAGAGACAGACTCAAACAGTGAAGTTGAGAAAAACGTTATAAAAAATTAATTGGACTATTGGAAACGACAAGTCCATTTATCACAATATGAAAATAAAAATATTATTTTAAATCAAATGATCGATAATAATAACTAATTATTTATAATTAAGTAGGATACAAATAAAACATATGTATAATTTATAAATATGTATAGATACCAAGATGCAAGATATATATTTATAACAATTTCATTGAAAATTATTTTAACACATTGCCAATATAAAACGTGCTTGTTTGATATTTGCCTTGGTTGTATAAAGAATAGCAATGAATGTTTTCATTTTGACTTGTTGTCCTCGAAGGAAGTTGAGAAACTTTTCAACGAGCGAACCCAATATGTTATCTTGCCTGTTGTTAAAAGGGAAGGCCCTATCCCCTCTTCTTCCCTACCCACCAATTTTCTCCTTTTTCAAAAGAAAAAACTTCGTCTTACCTCTCGAACTTTATATATATATATAAAGCATATATACAACCAATGACAAGTTCATCTTGTTGTTAATAATTTCATATTTTATATTGAAGTCGTGATAAACTGCCATTTCACAAAAAGGGGAGTCTAAAAGAAATACATTCAATTTATCATTAATTTATAATTATAAATATATTCTTATTTACATAATAACATTTATATTTATTTCAACTTTTTTTATATTCATAATTTAATTTTTTTTTAATTTCTCAAAAAAAAAAAAAAAAAAATTAATATAATCTCATTTACATTTATTTCTATAAATAAATGAACACCCCATCAGGTTAATTAAGGGTAAGGTTTACTTAATCTAAATTCCGCGTTCATTAAGATTCAATTTAGAGTAAATTGTGGTTATTTATAAAATGACCTCTTATCATCGTCGGTTTTCTGAATACTTCAGTTATTTTTGTGTGCAAAATAAAAAAAAATGGTTAATTTCCATCTAAGTTAATAAAACAGTGAGGTTATAGATTATCTTAAATTATCTCCATGATTTAATTCTTCCTATAGATAATTTATAATTTGTTGTTATTAAATTATTCTATTACAATTGTTTATTTTTTGTTGTATCAATTAATTATATACGAGGTTAGTTCAAAAGAAAATTTAATTAATTAATTTTGAATTATTTCGAAAAGTGTTTATTTATTCATTCAATATCCATTTTGTCCCCTCCAAAGTAATTCCCCTCAGATATAATGCACTTATGCCAGCGCTTCTTCCAATCGTCTTCTGAAAAACTTTTTCAGTTATCAAAAACAAACTACTAATCCAAAATGGCTGATAATTTCAACATATAAGAGACATATGTGTACCAACATAACAAAAAAATTTCGATAATCAAAAATACACAGCCCGCAGAAATTCAAAATGCACCTTTTCTTTTGAATAGACTTGGTATTTAATATATATCTAGTAGAATTTTACCTTTATTAAGAGTTATTCTGGGTAATTATATATTAATTTATGGTTCTCGAATTTAAAAATTTCATAGCCCAAATTAGGGGCCAATTATATACCCAAAAATACAAATACATCCTTTTTAAGTAACACTGATGACAGTTTATCATTTTTTTTTTATTTTCTGAGCGCTTAATAAACTGAAAAGTTAAGCAAGCTAAAGATATGGATGTTAATGATGAAAAATTGAATAGGATTATGTGGTATTTCGTTAAATTTAACATTGTTTCCATTTCAGCTGTTTGTTGGATTAGTATTTGCAGAACTAAACCATTTGTCTGGATCGAAATTTTATTGTTATAAACTTCTGTTTAATAAATAATATTTTTGCAAATCTCTAGAAACACTATTTTCTTAGAATCCTTTTGAAACTGTTATATATTTATTCTATAATAAAATTAAACCTGGCTACATATTTACACATACTCTTTATTAATCAATAAATAATTGTCTTTCTTTATATATTTTAATTAAATATAAGAAATTTACAGAATTTTTTATTAAATGAAAATGAAATCATTTATTTGTGATGTTAAAAATATTAGTATTAATTCAAATTGAAAGTTAATTGCCAATGTATTTCATGATGAGTTTTTACAGAATGGTTTTAATTTTTACAAAAAATATTGATCAACCCATTGTCGCATTGTCCAAAGTAAAATAACAAAAATCGTAAAATTTATAATCAATGTTTGCACCTATAATACATTTATATAGCAAATGTAATTCATGATTTTAAATGCCTAATGTGTATCTATCTAAATTAGTTTAACGTATGTGTGATTTTTAAATCCCACACAATCTAAAAATCTCAATCAATCTTCTTTTAAATTAATTTTAAATTTAATCTAAAGTTTATTGATAAAAATAATATTCTCAAAGTATATTAGAAAGTAATTTTTACCTTTAATATTTTATTATCACACTGGTAAAGAATTTAATTATATTTGAAATAAAATTTTTAGGATCCAATCTATTTCAGTGGAATAAATTTTATTTGTTATAGTCATAAATTCGTAATAAAATTTTTTTTTTATTTCTCTTTCAATTTAATGAATTTATAATATTTTCCAATTTATATATTTAGTATGTTTATTTATTAATATAATTATATATATATATATATATATATATATATATATATATACAAGACATACAAGACACATGTATAATATAAGATTGAAACAATATAAAACAAAAGAGTAGAGTCGAAGAAAGCAGGAAACGAAAGAGAATTGACGACCATCATTAAGTTGAGTCAAGTTTCGTCTATTTGGCCAGGGTTTGCAAGTTGTGGAATTTCATTAAGGTCCTTATTGCAACCAGAGGGTCTTTTGTAAAGAGGTCCAAGTTATCCAGCAACCGGCCGATAGTAGAATTATATATATATCCGTTGTGAACGTGTCTACTTTGCTACTTTAAAACGAACCTATATAAAAGCAATAAATACCACACCCTGTTGTCGAACTCATTTTCGTTTTAAGGTTTTTACAATCAGACATAAAAAGCAACTGGAATGCACAATTCAAGTCCAGAGCTATCAAATCCTTAATTTTATCCAATCAAATCCTATTTGGATTTGAAAATTTCTTTCATCAAATGTAATTAACCTTTCTATCAATCTGTTCTCGATATTTGATTCATTTGTTATATTCTAATTATTTATTTATTTTTTTTAATTTCTTCCTATCTATATAAATTAAATAAATTATTTTGCTTTAATTAAACAAATGAATTTTTAAAATAGTTTTATGTTAGAATGAGAATGAATTTGACAACTGACAGCTGATATAAGTAAACTTTGACAAATATATCATATAATATATTCTTTAATAACTTTAAATATAAATAACTAAAGTTTTTAATTAGTATTTGTCTGAATTGGTACTTTTTTAGATTGTGCGATGCACAGTATGCAAATACTGATAAGTCACCTCTATCATAAAAGATTAATTAATAAAATAATAATAATAATAATTAATTTTTAAAGGTTTAGTTATTATTTCTATATTTATTTGGGTTATGTTACTTATTTTTTATAATTTAAGATCACGTGGTTACCATCTTTCTGGCTACTAAATAGTTTTAATGAAAATTAAGATTAAACTCAGGAATTTATGTTGGTTACATCCAGGAGCTGTTAATGTTTCTTTCCAGATTTATTACACCTAATCTAACTAAACTAGTTTAGTCTTCGTTCACTTCACGCAGATTCTAACAGGTGCAACAACTTCGTCCAATTTTCTTTTACTAATTAACATCGGACGCGTGTCTGATGGCCATTTACTGGTGTAACGTGTAGGACTCGTTAATTCCTTAACGTTCGTTTCCTTTTGCTTAGTTAAAGACCATACAACTCTAGTTGTAAATTCAATTTTTGTTCTAGTATTACAAAATGATACATAAATCCAAAGAAATGGGAGCGATGTTAATTAAGTCAAAAAATCTTATGCAAAATGTAAAAAATTTTACTAATATTTTATCTTTATAACTTTATTAAATTTTAAAACGATAGGAAAAAAAGTAAATTATATTTTAAATTAAGAATTTCTACTTATTTAAAAAAATTAAATTTTTCAAAAATTAAAATTTTTATAGGAATATCCCATACATTATATACGATTGAAATTAAAAAGCCAAATAATGATGAAGTTGCATAAAAGGAGGTAAGAATAACCTTTTAAATAAACTAAAATGGCCGAAACAAAATTGAAAATAGAACAGACAAGGAAAGTAACAAAATGACTTTCCGAACGACCCAATAATATGGAACAATGAAATACAGATGACAAATTTTGAGTACTCAGATATTAATCCTATAAACAGACGTAAAAGATTCATTGAAGACAGTAGATAACTGATAACAGATAATCATGTATTGATAACGATGTATTGAGAGGTACTACTATAAACAGATACGGGTAATATTACAAATGCAATTTTAAAACATTGGATCATTTACTCGTCTGCAACTGACAATTGGAAAAATGAAAAAAAAAAATTGATGGAAAGAGAGCTATTTAAACAAGTCATAAAAACCAAATAGACTGAGTTCTTTCAATTACTATTATAAAAGTAGAAAGTAGAAAATGACCAGTAAAATTTTATTCTTTTATTATTAATATATTTGGATTTAATCTTGAATATTACTGATTACTGTTATTACAATATAACAATGGAATGTAAACTAAACCTCATAAAGAGGGCTTTAATTAAATAAAGAATAGAATGGTAAAATTATATTCCTTTACACAATTTATATTTATATAATAAAGGGCCTAAATATTATTAACACATTATTTTATCTATCTAAACTAATCACATGAACTACTAGTACATATTGCATATGTATTATATTAATTTTTTTTTTTTTTTTTTTTTTTTTTACTTAAAATTTTTATTGATTTACAAGAAAATTGAACCAGTCTTAAGATCGTTTTACAATATTATTTGAACAACAATGCAAGATAATTAAACTTTGTGTGAGTTTGACACCACAGAAGTAATTAATAACTAATTCTTTAATAAATTTCCATTTATCAGTGGAGGGGGAGTAACACTCATAAAGTTTTTTGCACTAAATCGGCGGGTTTAGTTTGTTTAAGTTGTCTCAAAATTTCATTGTGGATTAAGAGACGAGAAGCCAGACAATTGGGGTGATTTTCAAGGCGAAGTTCATGTCTCTCGGACATTGCACTTCGTTCTTCAATAATGGTATTCATTTTTAGATCTCGATGAATATCTTTATCGCAACAATACCATGGAGCATTTACAATACTTCGTAGCACATTATTTGGGAAAATTTGAATTATTTTTATATTTAATTTTGCACTACAACCCCACAACTGTAGTCCTTAAGTCCAAACAGGTTTCAAAGTTTGTTGTGAACCGAGAGTTTAGAATTACTACCAATGAGCCATTTTAGATCTCCCTTTCGTTTAGATGTTTTCTTTTTATCTTTATATGCTCTTTCTACCGAAATGCCCAGATACTTAGCAGAATTTGAATATGGAACCCTTTGCTTGTTGATTGTAATAGGCAAAGGGTCTTGGTTCATTAAGGTGAAATTGATGTGTTGAGACTTTGCTTCATTCAACTTGTTAGTCCAGTCCACAATTCTGTCAACAGCCTTTTGTACCCTAACTGTCGCCAAGGCAGTATCAATTCCAGTGGCCAGGATTGTCTGCAAAAGTTGCGACCTTGATTTCCGAGCTCTTAGGGATGTCAGCAGTGTAAAGGAGATATAAATTAGGTCCTATATAACGCTTCCTTGGGGTACACCTGCTGAGATTTTCCTGAAACTACAGTACGCATCTTCAAAACGGACTCGAAAGTATCTATTCCGAAGATAGGACTCTAGAAGATTACTGAACGCATTTGGAAGCATCTTTTTTTAGCTTATACACCAATCCGTCATGCCATACTCTATCCAATCGAGAAAGAGAGCAGAACAAACCTTTTTCTCTTCATAAGCTTTTTCAATATAATTAATTATTCTATGGACTTGATCTCTCTATTGTAGAATGTCTATCTCTAAAACCAAATTGATGTCCTGGAAGGAGATGTTTTTCTTCAATAATAGGCTTCAACCGTTTGATCAACAATTTCTCAAACACTTTCGATATCACTTGTAATAGAGAAATTGGCCAATATGATGATATTTCTTCAGGCGATTTTTCCGGCTTTAATAGAGTAATAACTTCAGCAACCTTCCATTGCTCAGGAACATATTTAAGTCTAAAGGCAGCGTTGAAAAGATGAGTTAACTTGTGTATTTGGGCACTTAAGAGATCAAACCCAGGGGCCTTTTTAGCATTGAAAGGCTCAATTTCTTTTTTGACTTCTTGTGATGTAGTTGGTTTAATAAAATTATTTCTATCTATTTCTTCTAGCACTACATCCATCATTTTATGAATGCCAGAATGGGGTTGAAATACACTCTCTAAATGGTCGGCATGTAAATCAGCCTTTTTAAGCAATGATCAAGACTGATAAATTTTTCAAAATTTCAAATCATTTATTGATCTAACTATGGAAACATAAATTACCTATAAATCAAACCCTTATTAAATAAATTACACATAATTTGGTTAATCAAGTATTTTGTTTTTATATATAAAAATATTGTTTTTTCTTATATAAATAAATAAAGTCAAAATTAGTATTTTTTGAAATGTTGATCATTTTTTTTTTATTTTAGACTTGTTATTCATTTGAGTTTTCTTATTAATCTCTATTAATTATAGTATATTCAAAAATAAAATCAGACTAAACATAAAAATTAATAAAATAAACATATATAATGTATGTGTGTAATGGTTTTCATTCTCCAATCAACCCCAAACCTATATTAATTATCTATAAAGCCAAATTTTGATTTATTGCTCGATAGGGGAACTGATATCTAAAATTGAGTTGTTTACCTACCCTCCTAAATGAAAGTCATTTTTCCTACACTTGTAAGAAATAAAATCACCATTATTTTTAAAAGCCTGAATGAAAGGGGAAGGGCGAATGCAAATGCTGTTACAAATACGAACAAAGAATTTAATTCACAAAAGAATTTTTATCTCCTATTCTTTCCCGATGTAAAATTAAGGAATTAAATTAAACATCAATTACCACAATATTATATATAACGAATAATTTATTAATCTTCTTCCAAACACAGATTGGAATATCTATTGTTTTTAGAAAATGCTCTCGTATATTATTAAAAGCCTAAATTAAATTTGAAATTAAAGTTTGGTCGATTTTTTTTATAATAACTTTCCCCTCTGCTGATATGGTGGAGAAAATCTAAGCAAACAACTGGCTAGGCGATAATACAGGGCATGTGTAGGCACAGGCTGTCCTCTAATATACGATACAAAGGGGGGGGGGGGGGTTTATGCGAAGGGGGTTAAATGCCATTAAGCTGCGCGGCACAGACTATCTGCGCGCGGAGTCAGCCCCTGACTGTAGGTTGAAGAGAGGAAGGAAGCTCCATTCCCTGGGGAGGGCCAGAATGAAAACGCCATTGCAATTGGAATCGAAGGCCTGCTGCCTACCAATTGGCTACAAGATTTGCTTACGGCACCAGTTTGCATCTATTGGCGAAAAGTGAACTCAACAAGCCACTTAAGAGGATTTTAAAATGCTCCCTGGACAGATATTATCATTTCTTTAGAATTTCTTTATAGAACCACAATAAAAGAAAAGATTTTTATTTCTTTCCAATTTGTTGTCTTGGTATTTCTTTTATTTTCTAATTATATTCATATAGTTATTATAATATAAAATAATAATATAAAAATTAAATAATAAGTTCTCAAGCAGTTAATAATATAATAATAATAATAATAATAATTTAAATAAAAATGAATTTCAGTAAATTTGAGTAAAATGTCTATGTAGTGATACATATATCAAATGATATTAATGAATAAGTAAGTAAATACGGTATAAATAAATGAATTATTAATTGAAAATTGTTCGATTTATTTGGTTGAAATAGCTGGATAGGTTACCGAGTATGTGTATGTGTATGTGTATGTGTATGGAGAGAGGTTGACGGCAATTGGCCAGGCGTTCGTTGACTGTCAACATGTGAATGAGTTACGCGGGTTGCGAATACAAGGGGCACGTATTAAAAAAACATTTTGAAATTTTTAATAAAAAATCTGGAGTGTCTCCACTCGACTCCCTCGCCAATTTGAATTGGATAATCAATCAAGCTTTTTTCTATAATTGAAAATTAATTAAAATTTTATTCTATCCGATCATAGGATTTAATGTTTTTAACATAATACATACATTTCACTGATAATATTTTATTGAAATAAGAAGAATTTTTGGTTTAATACTATATTCTTGTGAGGTGTGCAAATTTATGAAATATCATTTGTTTTCAATTTGTTTTCAATTGCTTTCTAACTTTTATCATAGTTTTGATCAAACTCGACAGGGACGTAGCAATTGATGTTTGATTAACCCATTACATCTCTTATATGGGATGCTCAAAGTGTATACAATCAGCTACATATGTATATTTATATGGATAGTGTAATTTGAATATGTATTAAACAGGGATATTATTATAATCGTAAACTCATTTATTATATATTAGCATTATTATATTATATTATATTAACTTTTTTCGATACTTTGAAAAAAAAATCGAGAAATTTAATTTTAAACTGGTTTCTGAGACAGAACACCTCAATGTGCGTCAGCGCGTGTTTGGTTCTTTGTTGATGACACCACGTCACTTGCTGGCGCGTGATTGGCAGTCAACCTGTTAAAAAATTTTAATTCCGGTACTTTCAGCAATTCAATCAAGCTGAAATTCTAAATATACAAGTTTTATACAATTTTTAATCATGTGGAAAAACTATCAAACATATATCTTTATTCTTACGGTTATTTTAGAGGAAAAAAATGAAAATTGCTAGATACTAAAAATATACAATATTAATTAAATAATTATTTAAATTTTAAATGATTTATTAATAAATTAAATAAATATATAATAAATTAAATTTATTAATAATAAATATTATTGACGTTTACTAATAATTAAATCGAGGACTAGTTTTTCATCATCAATCCAATACATACTCGTACATTCAATAATGATTGCATTCTAAATATTGGCTACCTTTTATTCGAAGCTGTGTAATTAGATGTCAATCACGCTTTCATTAAATAATAATTTTTATTTACAGATTTTTTTTTTAAATTAGACTCATGTAGAATTTAATTATTTTATTATAATATTGTTTTTATTAACTATATTAGTTAGCTTTTGAAATTATAAAATTTTATATTAATTGAATGATATCCTCATATGTACGTTTACATGATCAAGAATTTTATTATTATAAATTCATAATCTTATTAGAATAATAAGTTTATCGTAATTGAGAGTTTAAAAAAAGACATTAAATTATTTTATTTTAATACATTTCATAAAAAGAGGAAAAAAGGTAAATAGGTATAATAAATTCGAAAACTAAAAATTAAAATTTATATTAGAAATTATCGTTGAATGTGATTCATTAAAATTGGTGATTTCATAAATCTTCCCGTAATGTTTCAAAAATGACATCTATTATGTCTCCAACATTTGTAAGGTGTGTGGTATGAATCAAAAATGTTTAGCTTTCTTCGAAAAAATAGATATCATTAACAAATTTCATCAAATAGCTTTAATCCTCTAAAATGCCCAAGGAACATTTTAGAATTATTAAATTATTTTTTTTTTTTTTACAAGAAATAATTTATTTTTTTATATAAATATTTATAAGCTCAGTTTATTTGTATTAGACATTAAAAATAAATAGGAAATAAAATAAAATAAAAAAATAATAATAGAATTTTAATAAAAGAATACAAGATTGTATTTTTTAGAAGAATAGTTATACCAAATGATATCTAAATAATATGGTCAATTTTGTTAATTTTTTATAATAAAAAACAAAACAAAACAGACAAATGTAAATACCAATAACCAACAAATACGTATTTGAATTGTTTATTTAAAATTTCTCTATTGTTTAAATTTAATATTCAAATTAAAAATTATCGTGTGCCTCTTTTATAAATATTATTTTAATTTGATAATTTTAGGAGAGTAAATTATTGTAAGTATACACCTATAATAATAGTGAATACTCTGAATGTAGAACCTTAAGAGAGAAGTACAATTATCACAGTCATTATCACTTTAGTCTGTCCCCCCTTAAATGTGGTACTAGATTTGTACAAATGGCCCAATATTTCACCCCTTAAGATTCAGCATTGACCACTGTCTTGTGAATAAAAGACATTGAAACTCCTTCGAGCTAATGACACAAGTTTAAAGCCCTGCTTGTGTCTGTCTGTCCAATGTATATCCCACAAGCCAACTAAGGTGTTGACAATGGATTTGAAGCCCTTCCAGCTTCTATTCCTTCGTGTTACCCTTCAATTTTTCAATGCCGTAAAACTTTGTCGCTACCCTCCTCTCTTCATTCCATTCCACCCTCCACCCCCTTCTCTCGCCCTTTTCAACCACACGCGATACTTTAGAATGCTAATTAATTACTCATTAACGTTATGCATTGGGTCCAAAAGACTTTTTACACAACGCCAACACCCCTCAATACTCTCCTAACTCTCTTTTCATTGAAATTACTTGTATTTTATAGAATAATAATAAAAATATACAAATTATCTTATGGTAAGAGAGTTTTTAATCTATAGGCAACGGCAGTTTTTTTTTTTTAAAGATATTAATTAAACTTTATGATAAAAAAAAAAATTTAAAAGGGAAGGGAGAAAAAGAGAAAGAATTTTTTTTTTTAATCAATATTTAATTTTGTTTTGTTAACTATATTGAACTCTGCTAAATTAAAAAAAAAATGTCAAGTGAAATGTCAATGAATAGATGATAACAGTTTTAATAATCCCTAATCGGTGTTATTTCAATTATTAAATTTAATCAATATAATGATTAATCTTTTTTTTTTTTTAACATTTTATAAGGAGAATAAAAAATGTAGATATAATTATTAATTGAATATTTTCAATAAAAATGATTTTTTAAACAAATTGCATGTATTAAAAGTATTATGTAAAATATTTTGATAAAGGTAAGTATTTTCTACCTGCACTATTAATATAGAGAAATTGTAAAAATTTTAATTACTAATTTTTTTATTTCATCAAATTCACCATAGTATTTTAAAATTTAATATTTTCACTTTAATTTTGAACATAAATTATATTGCTCTAAAATTATTTAATGGATAACATCACTAAAAAAATTTAATTCTCTCGGATAACTCCCCCTTTCTTAAAAAAAGCATAATGTAGCAAAAATATACATATTTTCTAACTTATCATTATAAAAGGTCATTAAGTCATTATACTATAAATATAATTACCTAATTGAAATGTATTAAATAATATATTATATGTTCTAATTCTACAATTTTATATTAGGTAAGAAATAAAAATAAATTATGCCTATGCTCCTATTTACCAAATACCAACGTCTCGGTTCTTAATCAAAATCCTCTTCAGGGCTTGGTTTTGTCATTTAGTGAAAACAAAGAGAAGTGATTTGTATTTTTTATATATGTACTTATTTATAATCAAATTTTGTAATTTTTTTGCTTGCAAATAGATAATTTATAAATTTAGAGGAACTTGAAATTCCAACATCCATGTACATATCTATTAGTTATAATAAAAATAAATAGAGATAGTATGTATTATCTAGGCTCTAGGCAATATTTCTATTCTTATATATTATTTATTTTATATATTAACTGTCCTGAATAGGTAAGTATCTATGTTTTTTTACTCTCCTTTTAATTATCAAAATTAAATATATCTACATAAGTATATACATACTTGTATATATATATATATATATATATATATGTGTGTGTAAATTATTATACTTTAAATGAAATTTGATAGTCGCGAGTTAATTATTCCCATTATAAGGAATCTTGTCATTTATTATTAGTCATTTGAGTTGAATATTAGTTAATTTACATTTATGTACTCAGCAATAATTCCAAAGGGAATTGTTTCAAGTCCATTAAAGTATAGAATTTACGAAAGGACTGAATGTCATTAAATTATTTCATTTATTATCAAACATTACTCGCCAATCTCCAGCCACGCCCATTCACATCTCCTTCAATCTTAGCACCTATTGATAATTAAATTTCTAAATCAATATTTATAATTACAATTAAATCACATTCAGATAATATTTAAAAAACCATTTTTAAAAAAAATTGTATAAAATTGTGATTATTATAATATTTTTAATAAAAAATATATAATATTATGAGATGATGGTTTTTATTTGTTTTAAGATATCAAGAGTAAACAACATATTTAAGGTAATAAATGTGTTCTGTTCACAAGCAAAAACATTAATAAGAAATTTTATGGATAATGAAAAAATTTAAAATTTAAATCATAATGAAAATATAAAAAAGATATTTTTTAAATAAAATAGTAAAATTCATTAAAAATAATATTTATTATAATTAAACCTATTTGAAAAGCGTATACGTTGTGAACAATCAGTAGCACATATTTTTTTTTAACTTTCATTTTATTTATTATTATTATGCTTTACTTAACTGGGAGAAAATATGATCATGTTTTATGTTGTTTTGTATTGGTTTTATTTAATTAATTGATTTATTTATTTATTATTTAAAGAAACAGATCATTAAGTATTCGCGTGGACACCAGCAGAAATTAACCTGACCCATTATTTGTTCAAATAGGGCGTTTGTTTCTTGCTAATTGCTAATTGAGATTGCGCTTCGAAATAAAAAAATCTCGCTTAACAAACAACAGCATTAAACATATAGGAAAAACAAATTATTGTTTATTTTTTCTAATTTCTTCGAATAAATTCTAATCAATACTAAGCCTAATGAAAGTTGCCATGTATGTGCATGCCATGAATTACAAAATATCTTTATATATGTGGGAATTGAAATTGAGGTCAAGGGATGTTGGCGACAAAGATGTTTCAAACCTCGTTACTCCACTTCCTTGTCTCTGGTTGTAAAATGTAACCGAGGGTAGCGGAAATTTGCCGCGGTTCTCCCTCACCCCTGATCATGCTCGAGACGGACCTTTAGTGAAGACCAGAAGAAAGTCTCCCACCCCCTTCTCCCGACAACCGATGTTCAGTAGGGGCGGGATTAAGATATAAATTGGAACGCAAACTCCCGCAGGGGATTCCTCTTAGACTCTTCTCTTAGATTCTGTTTAAATTCGTGATGACTATGATGATGAGTGAGTGTTGTATTTGCCTATGTATATTTATTTGTAAATAAACCATTTTATAGAAAAGCCCAAAAAAGAAGTGTTGTTGTTCTATCGAGATAATTTACTCGTAGACAACGATCCAACCCCTTCCAAATCACTACACACACACATATATATATATATTGAATATTATTCAAAACAATGGCATAATGTTGGAATAAAATAATCATACCAACACAACTTATGAAAACGTTCTAAAAAAATAAAAAGTTCTCCCTCACCCCTGATCATGCTCGAGACGGACCTTTAGTGACGACCAGAAGAAAGTCTCCCACCCCCTTCTCCCGACAACCGATGTTCAGTAGGGGCGGGATTAAGATATAAATTGGAACGCAAACTCCCGCAGGGGATTCCTCTTAGACTCTTCTCTTAGATTCTGTTTAAATTCGTGATGACTATGATGATGAGTGAGTGTTGTATTTGCCTATGTATATTTATTTGTAAATAAACCATTTTATAGAAAAGCCCAAAAAAGAAGTGTTGTTGTTCTATCGAGATAATTTACTCGTAGACAACGATCCAACCCCTTCCAAATCACTACACACACACATATATATATATATTGAATATTATTCAAAACAATGGCATAATGTTGGAATAAAATAATCATACCAACACAACTTATGAAAACGTTCTAAAAAAATACCGATAAAATCACATTAAAGTAAATTGAACTTTAAAAATTTGGATGGAATTACAGTATAATAATTTATCTAGTACTTATTATATCTTTATACTGAAAAACTGCTTTCAACATGTTTTATTAAGAAAGAATATATTATAAAAAAATTTTAAAGAAAAATAAATAATTATAATTATTATAAAATTATCTTAATATAAAATATATTATAAAATAAAATATAAAAGTATTGTTCGGTTGAATAGTAAATTAGAGTTTGATTTAGTAGAATAGCATGATTTTAATTAGTGTATATGTATAGTGTGATAGATAAAAACAGAAAATGAAATCCTTGAATTCAAATTGGCTATTCATTTAGTGCTCTACTACTAATATGTACTACACTTTCGAGTTTAAGAAAGTATAGGTATACATAAATAGATAAATTATACGAGATTATAATATAAAAATAACAAAATAACAAAGAATTATTAATTAAATTGTTATTTTGCCCACGTCTTAAAATATTAATTATTTAATAAGTAAACAATTATTCTTAATAAAAATTCCCAGAGGGTTCGGCATCATACAAATTATCCTAATCTAAACATTGTATATAAGCGTTAACTAAATGTAGCATAGAAAAAATTTATTTGATTTATATGACGATAATTCTTTGGAATGAGTTCAGAATGTCTTGAATGTGTGGTAAATAATCTAGTTAATTATTAATTTTATAAATTTTAATTTATCAAGAGATGCTCACTTGCTCTTTTAAGAATAATTTAAATTAATTAAAAAATATTTGAAAAGGATTTTTGTATGTAAAAAAAATCCTTTAAAATTGGAAACAGAATTCTCTCGAGAGATTTGAAAAGAAGATAGGCGAAAAAAGGTTTGTCGCCTATAGCGTGTTATTTGAACATGTTCGAACAATTTTTTTTATTTATTTATTTATTTTTTTTTTTTTTTTTCTTATCGAAAAGCATTGATTTTGTTGTCATTTCTTTAGGAAAAAACCTACTCTAAGGGTTTAGCAGCTCAGAAAATCACCGAACTGATCCTCGAAGGAAGAACGTCCATTTCTTTAGGGATTTCAACTCCGGCTGGGATTGATTTGCTCCCGAAGGTGAGATTTTTCATCCAAGAGAGAGAGAGAGAGAAAAAAAAAAACCGATTGTGTCCCAGCAACAGGGTCCAGGGCAAACACAAGGACAATCAGAATCAAATACAATATGAGACACACACCCCTCTGCCCTCTGTCTATCTCCTAGAATAGAATATCGGGTGAAAATTCTATTTGTATATATTAACCCCCTCTCCAATATCCGGGAGCTAATATTTGAGAAGTGATTCGTGTTCTGTTCTGTTCTGTTCTATTCTGTTCTCTCACACTTTCCCTATATACATATATATATATATGGAAACAACGATAACAATATCTCGTTTGGTGTCTTATTCAGGTGAGTATACATATCGAATCAGATTAATAAATATTTGGTCGATTTATTAGTTTCAACAATCTCTCTCCCTTCTTTCATTCTTTTATTTATTACTCCATGAAACATAATAGCAATGTAAATAACAACCATAAAAAAAAGGAATTTATTTAATCCAATACAATTAAAAAAAAAAGAAAAAAAAGGAAGAAACAATAGTTTATATAAGTTTAGTTTATGATCGTGTTTATTAAATAAAATATATTTCTTCCGGACGTTTAATGTCCTATAAAAAAAGACATTATATATGCAAATGAATTTGAATTGCTAAGATTTTGGTGAAACAGAAAAAAAAATGACAAATTTACTAGTAGAATAAAATATTTATTTACTCTTTATTTTTGTTTTTAAATAATTTCTAGGAATAAATTCATTAGTTAATTTTTCTATAGAGTTATTTAAAATATACTAAAAGAATTTCTCAGAATGGTATATAAAAATATCTTACTTAATATTTTTCTAACAGATTATGAAATAAAATATTAGCGAAAACATAAAATGTTATTTATTATATAATAATACTTTTATAGTTTGTTCTATAGGAAATTGAATTTAAAGAGAGAGGGTTGCTATTTGTTCCTCTCGTTTTCGAGTATTGCCTTAAAGGGTAGATTTCAATCAGCAACTATTAAAAATTTTTATTGTTTTTCAAAAGACAAACATTTTATGGTGGAATAGCCCTGAAAATAACATTTTGACTAAATCGATAAATCGAATTATTTTTTCTTTAAATCTTGTATTGAGAACAAGTTTTTGAATATTTGTAATTGTTGTATTTGTAAAGTATGGTAGTAATACAAAATACACTGTGTGATTAATCTTCTAACTCACTATATTCCCTTAAAAGTTAATTTCACAAAACACCTAGTTAATATTTATTTTTATTCTGTCATTAATTTTCATTTGCTAATTTTCTTTTCAATTAATTTTTATTTCAATATATAATATATGTATACGTATATATTAAATAATATCACGATGAAATTGAAAAAAAACAAAAAACAATTTGGATTTTATTTGAAAAAAGAGAGCAAGCGTAATGAGAAACAGATTTGTCAGTGGAATTTTTCCATTTAATGCCAAATGCCAAGTTGAAGAATGGCGTCTGGCTTGAAAATTAATTAATTAATTTGCCATACAAAATCCCAGCCTCATATTCCATCGTGCATTAATGATGTCATCTCGTAAAGAATAAATTCACACTCTCAAAGGGAAAGGTGGAAAATAAATTTTGTATAATTAGAGAGCTTACTTACATGTTTGAAGAAAATAATTACCAATTATGATTATAATATTCATATTTATTTTTTAAGCTTTTATTTTTTATAATCTTATCTCTAATATATTAATTAACTCAATAATCAAAAACAAATACTGAAGCAAAAATATGATTATTTTATAAGTTTATTTATTTATTTTTTTCGAAGAGAATTCGGAATGTTTTTGGTATCGTCAAATAGATGTGCATATTTATAAATATAATATTATTTTAGACTATATTAGTGGAAATAAAATATATTATATAAATAAGAAATAAAAAAAATTAGAAGAAAATGGTAAAGATAAAGATGGCATAAATTAGAGATGTGGTTTTTATTGTTTATTTAAATTTGTTTGTTTTAATAAATCTCTAAATAATATATAATATAATACATTTCCAATTTTTCAAAAAATTATATTTGAGAGTATACGTAGTTTACTCTTAAATCACATACTTTACATATTTTTCTTATGATAGATTTCTATTTATATATAAGATTTTGTGATTTGATATATATATATATATATATATATATATATATATATATATATTATTTCTTTGATATTACTTTTCTATAAATTCCCCTACAAGATATATGTATAGGTATAACTTATTGAACAACTGTTGCATATTTTCATAAGGTCAGATGATGAAACTTAAACTCCTCAACCTTGTTTTCAACTTTCTTTTCCCTAGTTTTTCTCCTTCACTTATACATATACATATTATATTAAAGTTAATCATAGAAATATGTAGTTGAAACTAAGTTATTATTAAACATACTACGTATTTCTGTATTATCTACTTATCTTATATGTAGGTTAAATAACTGAATGTTAATTTTTCTTTAAGTTTAAAAATATTTAAAAATATATAAATAACACAAACATTAATTAAATATAATTAACACATGTTTGTTACTTTATTTACGATTTAAATTTACAGTAAAGAAATGTCCAATGTATAAATCGTATACAATTGAAACTTGTTTAAGGTTTAAGGTTGTTGCTCATTTTCCTCACTTAAAAATTTTCCCAACTTTTGATATGTTTCTATTATCTTTAGTGACAGCGCTGAGGTCCACAAAGTCATTTATTTTGCGAGGTCTCGTTTATTTCTGGTGTGAGTATCTGATGACAGTGAGAGCGAGTAAAACTTTGCTCTTAAAGAGAGTGCGACATAATATGTTTATATGGGGGTGGAGAGGAGGAGGAGGAGGAGGAGGAGTCTCTTAATTAGAATGACCCATAAGCTAAGAAACCGGGGATGCTCCAGAACGCTTCCCTTAAACGATACTTGTGAAAACTTTCTACATCTACATCTATGCTTCTTCTCGTTCAATGTGAAGTATTTAACTAAACAGGATAAAAAGAAAACAACTACTTAGTTTTTCATTAAGCAGAAGAAAACACTAAATTATATATCAAGGCAGTTTTGCTTTTGGGGGAATTTTATTCTTTTAATTAATATAATCATTTAACCATACGAAAATAAAAATAAATAAGCAATTAAATTTACACTGAAGAAAAGAGAGAAATTCTATTTAATTAAAAGTATGGTTAAAAGTTGTGATAACGAAAGCGATTTATTTATTTATTTTTATAGCGCTATTGAGCTCTCTCAAAATTCTTAGATCCAACAAACACTTTTCTTCTAAGATCCTTATAGATTGCCATTCTTATCAAATACCACATCATACATATTTATAAGTTTATTAAAGTTTATTTGGATTTTGTCTAATTTTCATTTTAAATAAAAGTTAATTTTTAGTTTTTTAGTACATATTAGGTAAGTGGAATGAGAAATAGTAGATAGTAGATACCAAAATATTATTTAAAGATTTAAATAAAATGTTTTATTAGTAAAGAAATATAATCAAGTCAATTCTCGAATTTGATTGAAATAGTGCGATTATAATTAAATAATTATTTATTTATTTGTGGTTATATTAATTATAGGATTGTAAGACGAAATCTTGAATCTATTGTCTCATCGCAATTTTAATAGGAAACAAAGAAAGTCATTGTGATTGGATTTATGCGACAGACGCTCTTCTCAGATGCTTGATCCCTTTCCAACTTAATACAACCAGGTCCATTGTACCACAGGCTTTAGATCTTACCTTCGAATGGAGACGAGGGATTTGCTCCGTAACTATAACTTATCCTTCTCCTGGTTGAATAGCACTAATGGAGAACACAGGATTATTAATTAGTCAATACAAGATTGACCAAAAGCATCCATCGGCTTGCATATCCGTTTACAATTCTAAAGATATTCTCTGCAAATGTCAATCTATTTAGTTAGGTGTTATCACGTTAGCACGACCTCATTAAATAAAAGTACTCAAAACGGTTCAAGCAATCCATTATCTAATCTCAATGAAGAGAGAATATAATAACATCAAAGCACTACGCTTAATCCTTTTATAATCTGTTTCTGACAAACCATCGACTAATTAATTAGTAATTTAGTTAAAATCTTATTCATGTAATACTTCTTAAATGTTTGAAATCAAAATATGTATATATTAAATTTTTCTTATAAAATTAAATATTTATTTAATTTTAGACAATCATTTAAAATTTATTAAATTTGATTTAAAAAATCAGAAGAATTTAAAAAACTAAGACAAAATTAAAAATTTAGTAACACTTATTTAAATTTAAACTTTCAGAGTAGGGTATCCCCTACTCACTCTCACAAAAATACGAGGGAAGGTCAATAATCAGTGACTTTTTGAATTTCCCGTCTCTTAAATGAAATCACAACACTGTTTCTTTCTGCAGATAACTAACGTGTCGAAATTTCAACCAGCTGGGACTTTTAGTTTTCGATTGACATCTAATAATAGCAGACTACCTCACAATTTGAGAAGAGAATTTGGAAAAAGTGAATTTCCATGGAAATCCATGAATTGGAATACGAATTACTCCCTCATCAGCCTTATTCTCTGTATTTAGTCCCGAGTACCTATTTCTTGTTTCCAAACCTGAAGAATGACTCGTGGGAAAGAGATTTGACTCCAACCATGAAATCATCTCAAACAAATACCTATTTTGATGTCTTTGACAAATCTTATTTTTTTGAAAGGGATAAAAAATAAGTTGACCTGTGGCCAGGTCCGAACCGACCGACGGTTTGAAATAAATAAATTTCCAGCTACAGAAACAATTTCAAATAATTTTAATATATCTATTAATGTAATAAAAAACAGATAAGTATGGATATAACATAAATATTTTTAATTTTATTTTATTTATAATATATATATATATATGTAAGACCAGGCTATGACGTCATGAATGGCTGGATGACGTCATATAATTTTAAATCAAGGAAAAACTAATAAATATGATTTTTCCCGAGGATAAAACCAATACAAAGTGCATGATTCGTGGTGATATATAAAAAAAATCTCCTCATGTGAAATTTGTTGTGAAATTAACCCTTCCCTTCCTATCGTAGATCGCTAATACTACCACTTCCGGTTTCCGGATTTGCACCAAAAGTTGATCAATTCATCCCACTGATGCATTAAGAAAATATACCAAATTTCATCAAAATCGGTTGAGCCGTTCAGGCTGTACACATCTATACGGACGGACAGACGGACAGACATCATGCTAAAAATACTTTTTTCTGTTTAGAAAATGCATGATTCGTGAAGATATGTAAAAATCTCCACATGTGAAATTTGGTGTGAAAACAATACCTCCCTTACTATCGTCGGTCGGTAAAAATTGGAGAAACGTTGGACGAAGCTTATAAGGAGACTATGTTGAAAAATATTTTCTTATACAAAAAACCTGTGTATCATTTAAAAAGTCACGGACTTATTGACCTGCCCTCGTAATTTAAATTTTTTTTTAATTTTAAAAATTAATTATAACTAAATTAAAATACCCAACTAAGTTTGACTATTTAAACCTCAAATTTAAAAATGTAATTTAAAATATCTAATAATAAAATACATATACGATAATGTCTAAAATAACCTTAGATTTCAATAGCCTTAAAAAATATAAATAATGTATTTTAGAAATTTAAATTTAACAATAGTTGTATTTGTTAATATTTAACTTTTATTTTTAATAATATAAAATTAATAATAATTTATAATAATATTATTAAATTTTTTTTATATGTATATATTATCGTATTTTTAAAAATCTAGAAATACAAAATATAATATATGTATATTTAAGTATTTGTTGATAAATATGGAAATAAATAATATAGATTGATAGAACGTTTATGTTTAGATAAGATAAGACGAACAATAGGTATAAATATATCCAGATTTGAAAAGGGTAAGAAGTTATATAAATCTATGAATGAAAGGATCTCATTTTTCATTTATCATCTCTTCTTGATGTATGTATTTTTTTTTTATTTTGCACCAATAAGCCTGTATTGAATTTGTATAAAAAAAAAAAATAAAAAAAATAAACAGAATCAATTCGTTGTTATGAATAAGCATCTTTGGGGTTGAAAAAAATGCCCTACAGTTTTTATTGAAGTTTATAGCGGTCAACTGGGGTGGCTACTTGTCCCATTTGTGTTGTGTCGGCTTGATATTAGCTTATAGATTGGGCTTAGCAGCTCTGACAGCTCGATATATAATTCAAACTTTTTTGAGTCGAAACCCAGGCTGTTTTGGCGGGGGTGGTAGACTCGTTCCGCTCTTTTTTTTTTTTCTTCTTTTTGCTTGTCTTGTCTCGGGAAACGTCATTATTTCTGCTTGTTGTGTCCCCGGACGCGGACGCCACGTCCTCGGCTTCCTTCACCATCATTCCCCATTTTCCCTCCCAATCTTTCGAAATGGGTTCCCCGGAGAATGGGAAACGACAGTATTGTGGTCACCCTCACCCTTGGGATTTCCACTTTTAGCCCCTTCTGTCCATTCCAGGTCAAGGCATCTATCTACCTGGAAACAAGAACAGATAAATTTCACAATAAATTGTTCTTTAAAATGTAGAAACTACACAGCTAAATCTTATTAATAAATTTTATTTTTCCAAAAATAAATCTTTTTATTGAAGACTATTTTGAAATAATTTTGAAGATATTAAAGAAATTAAGAAAAATTAAACATGATTTAAATATTTATAATATATTAAAATTAACAAATAAAAAAAAAAATTAAAATTTATATATTATTATTATATTATTTTATTAAAAATATAATTCAAAATTTTATTTTTAATTGACATGATCATTAGTTATATCTTGTAAAACTAAAAATAAACCTTTAATAAGGATTATTTCAATTTGAAAAATGTCCTGATTTGGTCTTTTCAAAAAATGGTCACCTTATTTTTAAGGAATTTCCCATTGGAATTTTTGCTAATA
The DNA here is from genome assembly GCA_963082975.1 of Labia minor. Lineage (NCBI taxonomy): Eukaryota > Metazoa > Arthropoda > Insecta > Dermaptera > Spongiphoridae > Labia > Labia minor. The sequence continues at coordinate 69,636,032 of OY720349.1, read as the reverse complement.
AAATACAATTTATCTTAAATAGTTTTTTTTATCAGTGAGTTCACATTTTTTTATAATTTTTTTTTTTTATGTAATTGAAATTTTCCAATAATTTGTTAACTGTTAAATATTGTGTATGTTAAAATTATGAAATTTATTATTAATAAAAATTTGAACCTGATATTAAAAATATTATCAAAAGACATATCCCTCAACCTTCACATTTAGTTTTTCAGTTAGGATTGCTCAATAATCGTTTATGAAATTATATTCATCTACATATATAATAAGTTGACCTGTGGCCAGGTCCGAACCGACCGACGGTTTGAAATAAATTAATTTCCAGCTACAGAAACAATTTCAAATAATTTTAATATATCTATTAATTCAATAAAAAACAGATATGGGTATAACATAAATATTTTTAATTTTATTTTATTTATAATATATATGCAAGACCATGCTGTGACGTCATGCATGGCTGGATGACGTCATATAATTTTAAATCAAGAAAAAACTAATAAATATGATTTTTTTCGAGGATAAAACCAATACAAAATGCATGATTCGTGGTGATATATAAAAAAATCTCCTTTTGTGTGAAAATAACCCTTTCCTTCCTATCGTCGATCGCTAATACTACCACTTCCGGTTTCCGGAATTGCACCAAAAGTTGATCAATTCATCCCACTGATGCATTAAGTAAATATACCAAATTTCATCAAAATCGGTTGAGCCGTTCAGGCTGTACACATCTATACGGACGGACAGACGGACAGACATCATGCTAAAAATACTTTTTTCTGTTTAGAAAATGCATGATTCGTGGAGATATGTAAAAATCTCCACATGTGAAATTTGGTGTGAAAACAATACCTCCCTTACTATCGTCGGTCGGTAAAAAAGTATTTGTCTGCACATTGCTCAGGATTTAAAATTTTTTGCATATCTTCGCGTTTCATGATCTCTAGAATCCAAAAGTCACTTTAGAATTTTTAATGTCTGTCTGTTCGGAAAATAATGATGTTATAGGCTCAAAACCGATTTATTTTGTTTATTTTATTGTAAATTGGTAACAATATATTCTAATTAAATGCTCATAATTCTATGTTAAACTTTAATTACTGTGAAACTTATACTGCACATCAAAGAAATAATACTGCAACAAAATAATAAGAGAAGAAAGTTTAATAATATAAATATAAAAAAATTTCATAAAATAACGTTTTTCCAATGGACTAAAAAGAATAAAATAATTTTTTATAAGCCAGACAAAGTTTATGGATGAATTGCTTCATATTCAACGAAAAACGTTGGGTGCATTTAGTTTTATTTATTTATATGAACAATCAAGTCAAATTTTTGTAATAATAAAAATTTTATTAAACACATAAACTGACAAATTTTTTTATCATGCAATAAAAGTTGCAATGCAAGTTTAAGAGCTAAGAAATTAAAAAATTAAAACCTCTGAGACTTTGTACGTCCTACGCAAGGACAACGCCTATCAAGCGGGTTATATCAATGAACCCCTCTTCATTGGCAATACAACTGATTAATAATTCATCATTAATTTTAATGCTATAAAAAATTTTTAAATACGTTCAAAATGAAAATCTTAATCGCTAATTAATTCAATTATATTTCTTCTATACCTTCTAGAGATCCATTGAAATATCTATAAAAATTTTCTAAAGTCTATTTCAATAAAAAGTCGATGAAAAATCGATTTCAATTTATCAAAAGAGCGAACAGACACAGAGACAGACGCCAAGAGAATTTAAGAAAAACGTTATAAAAAGGGCCGACGTAGTTGCGAAGCCCTCATTTATACTCTGTTCTTCCAGTTTTATAATAAAATTATATATGATGGTAGTACAATATAATAATAGTACAACCAAATAATTTAATTGGAATACTTCACCAAGTAAATTTAAAAGTCCTTATTTCTTTACGGTTATTATATTACATTTACTATTTTTTTTTAATATTACTTGGATTATAATATTTTTAAATGTAATTTAATTTGTTTTGTTCCATTTTTTATTGAACTTGAATAAATAAAATTTTTATATTAATATATATTATAATATATTTATTTTCTTATTAATAATTTAATTAAAAATATGTTTAAAATGATATAAAAGAAATCATGTTACATTTTTTATTATTTTTTTTTTATTCTCGCTATTCTACTTAAGAATAACGGTTAACAACTTATTTACAGACCCATTAGAAAAGGAGAAAACACTTTCCTTTTGAATGAAGAAGCACTTAAGTAAATCTCCCCCACTTGATTAATCTAAAAAATTCAAAAAATCAATTTATTATCTTCAATCCTCTTTGGAAATATTATTAATAATCCATTTAAATTCCATTCATTTAATGATTAGACAACTTGAGAAAATATCTGAAAATTCATCTAGTAGACATAGATTTTTTTTTTTTTTTTTTTTTTGTTGAAAGAATTCAATAATAGGTTCAGGTTTAAATATAATAAACGGCGATACTATATGATTCACAAAGAATCACAAGACTTTAAAAAGTGGGAAATCAAAAATATCACCGACTGATTATCTAACCCACTTATCACTTTTAAAAAGATGATTATATAGACCCACGGTGGCCAAACTGTAGCTCTTTTTGAGTTTATTGTGGCTCAATTAAAAAATGTAAAGTCATGACATGACACAAAAAAAGAGGTAAAATGTTTTACGATTTGGCTCTTAAACATTTTCGATTTTTCAATATGACTCGAAGTATCACCAAGTGTGGTGGCCACCCCTGATATAGACCATACAAACTACGATAAATTTGTTTCCAATTTATATATTACATATACAAATATGGATAAATTATACGTATTTATATTATAGAAAGAGAAAACTTCGATTCAAATAAATTAGCCTTAATTTACTAAATAAATTTTTAACAAATTATTTAATTATTTTATATACTAGTACTAGAGTCATATTTTTTCTTGTATTTTTAAAAAATACCAATTAAATTCTATCAATTTTATTATACAGTGTTTATTAGAAATAAATAATAAAAATAAATATTAATTATAATTCATAATAAATGTTTGGATTAGGCACGAAGCGATGCTTAAAACCTAAATTATTATGATAATTTTTCTCTTTAATGATATATAAATTGTAATTTCAATTCTATTCTTGTTATTTCATATTTCATTAAAATTATTTAATTCAGATAATATTTTGAATTTATAAGATGCCATTTCATTCATAAACATCGTTCATAATAAATAGAAATAATAACCAAGAAAATCCATCATAGTTAATTAAATAAAATACGATATACATTCTTGAATGTATTTAAATTTGAAATATGTAATATCAACCTTTGAATTTGTGTGTATTAATAAATATTTAATCAAGGATATACCCCCAGAATCAAACTTAGCCGAGGGATGATCATTCAGGGTGAAATTGTATTTTAAAACAGAAAATTTTATTCCCCAATTATTGTTTCATCTCTTTATAACTATTTTTAATTATATTTATAAGATTATGATTGCTTCAAGGAAGGCCGGGGGGGGGGGGGGGAAGTGTCTTTCATTGCCTCTCGTTGGGTACAGGCATGTATTTAATACGATCTGATTAATTTTGTTAAGCTTATTTTCCATTTCGAGTTGGACTAGGATCGAAATTAACTTTCTGAATAACATATGGACTATAATGGTTCAACTGACATTAAGCCCTGAACATGCTCCATGTTCTTCTGTTCCTCTAAGAGGTTTCATCTACCACTAATTCCAAATGCTCCATCCAACTGATTCTTCTAATCTCATAAAAAGAGAGTTATTGAAGGGACACTTTTAAGAAAGTAAGTCATTTAATATATTAATAATTGTACATGTATAATACTTTGATGTTGCCTTTATGAATTCAAAAACAGAGAAGAGATTAATTTTAATATTTCTTTTTTTCTTTTTTTCTTTTTTCTTTAAGAAGATTTTATTAAAATAATATTCCAGATATATATGTTTATGTTTTAATATGTATATTATTAATGTTTAAATAAAAATTTCATAATATTAGGTTTTCAAACTACATATATATTGAAATGCTCATTGAAATAATATTAAATATTTTTTAAAGGTTTGTCTTCAAATCAATATTTCTCTATAATTATATTTTCTTGTTTCAATCTTTAAATTATTAATTATTCTACATCATCATTAATATATTATATCAACTAAATATATATATATATATATGGATTGGAAAGGGCAGATACTCTCTTTAAACATAATGAATATGTCTAATAGCTTACTCCAAGTTCTGTCTCAAGTTTAACTATTGTTTAACTATTGTTCAATTGATTAGTATATATATATATATATATATATATATATTTGTAGTAGAAGTAGTAGTATAAAACGAGATATTTGAATAACAATAAACTTTATTCATATTTATATTATTTATGTTTATCAAGAAGGATTAAAAAGAAAAATATTTTAAAAATTGATTAAAATGTTAAACAAATCTTCCCTTTAAGGATGGAGAAAGTAAATACAATATACGGAAACCCTCATCCTTATAACCATGCCTGTAGATTATTCTTCATATATAATATGTATATACATTACATATTCTATATTGTGAATATTAACAAGTCAAATAATTGTCTAATATTCGAAGCTGAGTAATTACACAGTCTGATTGCATGATTGCACTCCCCAATATTCAGTGAACAGAATCTCACATACCTAAATATATTTATACATATGTTACTTTATATATATATATATATATATATATATATATATATGTGTGTGTGTGTAGGTATTCAATTTATGGACAGATGTTTACTTACTAATAGCATTCTTGGGCTGAATGTATATTTGTTTCGTTAAACAGACAAGTTAATTAGTTCATTTTAAGTTTAAAAAAAAAATAAAATATATTTTTCAATTTAAATGAGAAACAAATAATAATGAGAAAACTCTTTATGAAAAATACCTACCTACATATAAAATATTAACAATAACAAATATTATTGTAAATATTTTTATATTACAATTTAAATAATTAATTTTCAATATTACAAATGAATAAACATGTTTACATTTTTACTTTCATATACAAATATATTGTTACATTTGTTTCTAAAATTAATTATTATACGATTACCGTATATAGAAATCATACAAGAAATATGAATGAAATTTAAACAAAAATACCTAAATATATTTATTTCAAAGGTCTCAAAAAAATAAAATTTCTATAAAAACCTTTTTTTTTTTAATTATTCTGCAGATTGTACTTCATTATTTTATAGAGTGTGTAAACTCTAAATAAATAAATTTATTTTTATGTAATTATTTATAAAATAAAATTTTTTGATGAAATTAAATAATCACAAGAATTGATTGATTCTAGTGATTTTTTAGCTTGTTGACATATTATATCAAAATCATTATTAATTTTTTTTCCGTAATGTCCTTCTTCCCTCCATATTTATGTCTTCGTTTCTATTCTTGTATCGCACAACTCGTTCGTCTGCGAAAAGTTCTATCGGGATACCTCCCGACAGGACCATGCACGCATCCCTTGATATAGTGCGGTAATCGCAGATTATCCTTAGGGCCATCCTCCGTTCGACGCTCCCTATCTTTCTTCTCCATCTTTCATAAAGCATGAGTTTATTCCAGATTGGAGCATCATATAACAGGATTGAGTCAACAACGCCAGAAATCAGCTTGCGTTTGTCTGGTGTCGGGCCCCCTGTTTTCGGCATCAGTCTTGCAAGCGCAGTAAACGTTCTAGCTGCCTTCTCCATTACCCTCACCTGGTGGGCACCAAAATATACTCTACTATCTAGGACAATGCCGAGATATTTAATTTTGTTTCTCGTTTGCATCCTGTCAGCATTATTGCTTCTGTTTTGACCGGAACAAGGTTCAGGTCGTGTTCGTTCATCCACTTATCAATGTCGCAGATGATGGTTTCATTTCCCTTTCTCATCTCCTTCTCTCTGTTTGTACAACCACCACTATCGCAATATTATTTTCTTTTTTTATTTCCTTTATCTTTATCTCTTAAGCTAATTACCAGATTTCTATATGCAGGCCATGTCATTGATGAAGCCTGGTGTTCCTGTATCCCGCATTTGTAGCACGTTTACATACCTTAGCTACGTGTCCTTCTTGGCAGCATTTCAGGAATTTGCCCTTCATTTGTTTAGATTTTTCTTTACATTCGTAACTAAGATGTCCAAAATTCTGGCATTTGTAACATTTTTCAGGTGTATATACTCATCCGATTTTGATTCTTTTTAGTCTAATCAGTTCATCAGCCTTACTTTGAGCTAAGTTTACTATTGATGCCACATTGTTATATTGAGACAGTTTTGGTGTATTCTCTCTTATGTCTTTGCATTTGATCTTGTTGTTTAGAGCTGAAGTTATTGCCTTTTGTATTTCTTCAGTTGTTGTGACTTCATCCATATTCCTTATAATAATGACTTTAGTGTTTTTGTGCGGTATTCCCTTTAGCCTTTCGTCTTTTGATTAAGAAATATATATTTTAAAAAGTAATTTTGAAGTTATCCCAAATAAAAGAATGGACAATTGCATATGGTTATACTTGGTCATGGTCTATTTATTGACAATAATTTGTTAAAGGTAATAGAATACATACAATAAATAGTAATCGGCTTAGAATCGTGCAAGTGAAATAACACAAGTCATCGTTACGGATTGGAGACGTGACTTAATGGACCACTGAACAACATGATGTAATAACCTTCACCATCCTATCATTTTAGATTTTGCTTAATTATTTTGTTCATCTTACAATATTTTCCACAAAAACAACAAATAAAACAATTTAGATTATAAATATGCAAAATAATATTATATCTGATTTAGGAATTTTTTATACATTAGAGAAAAATTATTTTAGGCCGTAATCAATAAAATTAAAACAAAAACATTTGTTTGTTTTTTTGTTATGGATTTATTTTATAAAAAAAATAAAATATTTATTTAAAATATAAATTTTATCTATAAAAAGTTTTTATTTATATGATAGTTACTTACTGTTTTTTTTTAAATTTTAATAATTATTTATTTAAATATAAAACAAAAACAACCGATGAAATTCTTCATAAATAGATCAATATAAGTATTTATATACCATTTGAACTATTAAATAATCAAAAATTAAAAACTTTCGTAAATGAGGGAAATTTTCGAAGAAATCCGTCATGTGATTTGTGATACTTTGTCACTATAGAAAAGGCTAAAATACATTTTAACACATGCAGAGAAGTGAGTGCTAAAAGAAAATACACAGCATACGAGCATGAACTACTGGCGGTAGTTTCTGCTTTGAAAAAAGTATATCTATTGGAAGATCATCACTTCAAAATTATTACAGACTGTTCCCCTTTCCAGAAGACTATGGACAAACGTGAGTTGACTTCTTGGATAGCTAGATAGGCACTTCTACTCGAAAAGTTCGACTACGTATTCGAACATAGGCCAGGTCATCGTATGATGTACATATGTCGATGCTCTCAGTCGAAATCCAATTAATATTATTATAAACAACGATAATGAAATTTTACAGATTAAAAATCTCATAATAAGAAGGAAGACAAGTTGACAGATATGCACGCAAAAACGACGTGAAAGCCATCATGAATTACTAAGAGAGTTGGTGAAAATATGCAAAAAGTAACATTATTAAAATAGCACGAACAGGGACAGCAAATAAACAGCAGAGATGATACAGAAGCTTTCAGAATTCCAGTAATCATCATCACAGACCGAGGCACTGGATTTACACATCTCAAGATTTTGCTGCCTTTTGCAACGAGCAGGGAATTAATATGGAAGAACACGGCAGTGCAGGACTTGCACTTGCAAATGGACAAGTAAAGAGAATCAAATCCGTTATTATACCGGCTCTTATGATCAAAGCAAATAGTATCGACACGTCGACGAATTGCAAAGGGCCATCAATGCGATATATCAAATTAAGTATACACTACTCACATTTTGAACACCTAGTAAACTCATAAAATAAGCAATAAATAAGCATAAATTTATTATTTTATTTTAAAAATTCTATAACTTTTACATATCATAATGATGCATAATTTATAATTACAACAACAAATGTATAAACAATTTATCCTTAATTATATTGCAATTATTATACATACGTTAATTCAATCAATTAGTAATTTGAAAGTATTCAGGCAATAACCTTAAAGTAAAATTTTTTTTAATAATATATTTATATCTATCATATTATAAAATAATTTGTAGGAATAATCAGTAGGAAAAAATTATAATCGAAGCTTAAGTTGAAAAATTATTCGCCTAAATTTTATTTTTGTAATCCAATTTCTTCTTGGTGTTAGGTTGATTTTTTCAGTATTGCATTTATTTGACGGTTCTACGAATGCGATCAAGAAGGGGAATTTTAAATGTAAAATAAAATGGTTGTATCTTAATAACCACACAGTAGTAGCTATAATTACTATCTCGTAAGAGATAGTATTGCGATCACGAAAATTTTCGATGTTGTGATTTTGATGTTTTTATACGTTTTGAAGGTTCCTGCTGAATCATTTTCACTAAGGTTGAGAAAAAGATCTGTGTGTGTGTATGTAGACAAGATTACGCAAAAACGGTCTGAGCTAGAATGATGAAATTTGGTACATGGGCATTATTCAAAATTCATAGTTTTCTATCAACTTTTGAGAAATGTAGCTCAACCGGAAGAGGGTCATTACTTACAACGTTTTGATTTTTTTCTTCTAAAGTGACCGTAAAAATAAAGATATATGTTTGATAATTTTTCACATGATTAATAATTGTATACAACTGCTATATATAGAATTTCAGCTTGATTGAATCCCTGAAAGTACCAGAATTAATTTTTTAATACTGCAAATCTCACGCGCCAACACATGACGTGGGGCCATCAACAAAGAGCCAAGCATGCGCTGGTTTAATAAATATGATTTATAATTTAATTAATTAATGTTATTTAATCCAATTCAAATTTTCGAGATAGTCGAATGGAGACACTCCAGCTAATTTTTATTTATATTAACATACAAATGTTAGCTATATGTTTACCTATCATAACTCCCTTTTTGGGTGTTTGGATTTTGTATAAAAATAAATCATTGTCTGAAATCAGTTAGGCCAATTTTTTTTATATTGAATTAATTAACAGGCCATAACTAATGAAACAATGAATGACTCAACATTTTAGAATTTTCTCGTTCATGTATCATGGTTATGGTTTAATTTGATTAATTAATTAATTAATTCGTATCTAATCACAAGTTAAAGAGAACATTTTGAAAAGGGGAAAAAATTGTTATTATATTTTATGAATAAGATATTTTATTTATAATTCTTATTTCAATCAGATCCGTTTAATTATTATTTCGAGCATTTGATTTAAATTAAAATCCATGTAGATTTTTGTCTCTTTAACAAATACATGTAATTATTGGTTTATTTGTGGTTTGCGGGCGGATCGGTTTGTGAATGCGAGAACTCGATTATGCGTTGGACTAACAACATAAAATACTTCCACCCACACTTTCCTTCCACCATGCATTCATGATCTCTGACCATTCCTCAATCTGACATTCTTCTTTAAGCCACAAACAAAAACAACCAAAACAATTAATGTACTAACATAAACCATCATCTAATTAAGTTGTTGGAAATAATAATAAAAACTACTTTTATTTCTTAATTTTTATTTTCAGATAATATTATTTGAAATTTTTCTCAAATTTTTATTCAAGTATTGGAACTATACTCGTAGGACTATTGTGAAGCTTACTTTCATTTTTTCTAAAAAAATTTAAATTTGATTCACTTTTTTTTAAAATCTAAATACTTTATTGCCTAACTCGCAAGATTAAATATTATACAATATTTTATTTTTCAATTAATATACATATATATATATATATATATAACTTCCTTGAATATGAAAAAAATTTAAATTCTATTTATTTACAATAAACTAAAATCCATTTCTCATTATTAATAATTTTTTACCTGTATTCAAATTCTTTTAAACTTAAATAGAAGACGGAGAAAAGAAAAAAATTCAATTTCTATTCAAGTATTTCACCAAGGTGTTTTGTCACCGTTGACAACATTTCTAATGAACACACACAAAGTAAAAAAATAAAAAAAAACAACAAAACAATAATATTATTTAAAGAAAAAAAAGATTATTTTATTTTACTGTGGAATGAGAAGCAAGGGAAAAATGTGTGTCTAATAATAAAAAAAAAAACTCATTAAATTTGAAATTAAAACGGAATGTGAAATTCAATTAGACTCGTCTCATATAAAAGAATTTTTTACAATAATAATAATAATAAAAATAATAATAATTTATAAGACAATTGAATACATATAGGAAGTCAACCAAATAGAATTATTTCTTTATTATTAATATTTCTTTTATTTCTACATATTTACACAAAATTATTAGAAAGTATTACAATTTACTTGTAGCTTTAGATAACCCCTATATTTCTAATTATTTTTCTATTTTCGAGTGTCTCTACAAAAATTATTGGCCTGATGATAAGACAAGATTTTTGTAAAAATTGTTTTTTTACTATCTCGTCTTTTTAGATGTTTTGAAAGTCCATGAGTCATTTTCACTAAAATTGAGAAAAATGTCTGTGTATGTGTGTGTGTATGTATGACAAGATTACGCAAAACAGGTTTGAGCTAGAATAATGAAATTTGGCATACGGGCATTATTCAAAATTCGTAGTTTTCTATCAACTTTTGAGAAATTGTAGCTCATCTGGAAGAGGGTTATTACCTACAACGTTTTGATTTTTTTTCCTCTAAACTGACAGTAAAAATAAAGATAAATGTTTGATAGTTTTTCTCGTGAATAAAAATTGTATAAAACTGTTATTGGTATAGAATTTCAGCTTGATTGAATGGCTGAAAGTACTGGAATTAATTTTTTAAAAATTTAAATCACGCGCCAGTACGTTACGTGGTGCCATCAACAAAGAGACAAACACATTTATTAATTTTAATTTATAATTAATTAATAATTAATTTAAATGTAATATATGTGTTAGTTAATCCAATTCAAATTTGCGAGATAATCGAGTGGAGACACTCCAGATTTTTATTCCTTATATCTTTATTTTTACTTTACCATGAGGAAAGCTAAAATGATTTACTTTTATAGCTAGAAAAAATATTTTCTTTCTAAAACTGTGAATACGAGTAAATAAAATACAAAATTAAATTTTTTGCCAGATTTTGTAAAATCAGTGTTTCATTTACAAAACTTTTTTTAAATATTTAATTTAAAAAAAAAATCTTAATGAAAATTTGTCTTTGAGAGAGCCCAGGGGGGGAGAGGGACCCCGCCATAGAAAAATATATATATATATAGATAACTAATCACTCGAACAGAATATTTCTATTTATTTGTAGATTATCTTTTTAAAGATTTTACAACACAACTCTAATCCAACTTTTTAAATACTGTAAAAATAATTTTATTTCATTCATAGTTTGTTCTTAAGTTTTATTTATGTTCTTAGTTTCTTGAATTGTGTAAACCCCCCCCCCCCCCCCTCAATCCACACAGAGAGAGTCCACAAACTTTCGACTCAACCTTCCCTGAATTCTGAACAAATTAATAAACAAAACGAAATAAGGATTATGTTAATTTTTATTATTTTTTATAATCAACTTATCAATTTTTTTCTGTTTATCGTTTAAATAATATAATAAGATAATTTTTTTAAGACCTACCTTTTTTTCATCAAAATGATTATTTTCTTTTGTTTCATTTATTATCTTATATATAGATGGACTACAATCAAGATAAACATCTCAAGATAAAATCGCTCGATGTTTATGCATGTCCGGCTAGGAAATAAAAAAAAAATCTCACTATTTCTGGAAAGTTTTCGTTTATTTCTGGCGTGTCACTGACATTTATTCTCAAACGAATAGCAATCCAATTGTAATGAATCACGGTGGTAGTTTTTCTAACCAAAAGCAATCATAATTATCCCGAAATAAATGTTTCTAAGGATAATCATTTAATTTACATGCAACTACAATTAATATAAAACATTCCCATTCAGTTAAGTTGAACAATTATATTAGAATTTAATAGAAAAACTGCACAAAGTAGAAAATGCAAACAAAGAACTTAAAATTACAACCATTACTTAAATGTAAGTAATAAATAAATAAATGAAATAATTACAAAGAAAAAATATAAATTATAAAATTTAGTTAAAATTTATTAGAAAATATTTTGAGATTTTTTTTTTTTTTTTTGTTTATCTTTTTTTATAAAATAATTAAGAATTATTAAAATTTTACAAAAAATAAAAAATGAGGGATTCATTTTTTATTTTAATAAAACATTATGCAGATATATGTAAACATGTTGAATTGGAATTAGGATTGGAATTAAATTTATTATTAAAAAAAGAGTTATATTACTTACTATATAATGTATGTCATCAACATCCATTTTTCCCCAATCTCTATTCTATCCAAATTATGTATCTTATTACTGATTTTTTTACAGGAATTACCTTATTATTGAAAATTATTAAACAATTTTTTTTTTTTTATAATTATATATTATATATATATATATATATATATATATATATATATAAATATATGTATTTTCTTCATGTCAACTTTTTTTACCACTATAGAATTTGTTAAAAAGAAAATTTCTCTTTTGAATGATTTCTTCGTTTCCGGGTGAAAGGTCCAATTCACTGTAGGCTGTAGGCATCTGGCGCACTTTAAAGCTCTCCTCGCGATGTCCTTGTCCAGTAGGATAAGGGGTATCCCGCTTATCGCGTCTGCCACAAAGGAACCAACCATCTTGCAGACCGACAGTCAGACACATACCCCCCGACAGGCTGTTGTTGATTAATCGTAGCTACCCTTTGCACTTGCTTAGTCTTTCTCGCCCCCTGTTTTTCGCGCTTTTTCTTCTCTTCTTCCATCCTTGTCATTTCCTTTTTCCTCTCTACATTGTCTTCACTTTATGCACCGTCGCTCTTTTCAACTTAGCCGAATTCAGAGTTACATTGATTTTTTATGTTATGTGTGTGTGTGTGTGTGTATCGGGTTGATACATTTTTCTATTGCTTTTATAAACATTTAGTAAACTGTGTATATAATATAATGTCATGTTTTTTTCAGAAAACAAAAAAAAAAAAAAAAAAAAAAAAAAGAAAATCATTCTATGTAATTATATTATTTTAAAATAAAATTGTCTCTCGTTTCTCGCAATCAAATACCTATACTTATATTTTCAATTATAATAAATTGATAAATAAATGTCACAGACACCCTCGAAATTCCAAGCACAGTTTTTTTAGTTAGTTTATTTTAATATAATATATATGTGTGTACATATATATATATATATTGATATAGATATATTTCTATTAAGAAAATTGAATATACATAATATGTATTTCCATCATTTTTTTTTAATTAAATATACATTTAAATTTATTTTCAAAATGTTTATTAAAATATGTACTTTATTGGTCTCTTTTAGGTTTTAATAATGTACAATAGAGAGTATATGAAAACTGAAGTTAAATATGTATTTAGTCAAATGAATCAATATTTAATTATTTTTTAAGGAAACTTTCTTTACTTCGTTTATAGTTATTTTATTTAAAAATAAATTTATATATTATAAAAATATTTATATACAGGAGGCCATGCACACCATATGTAGATTTCTAACCCCTCTCACCCACACAAAATACTTCAAGATAATATAAATATTGTACCTAAATATATGTATAACATATACATATAATAATATTTAGCTGCCTAAGACTTACCTTTTGAAATATGGCTTTTATGACACTTTAAAAATTTTGCGATTTCTTTAAATTATCAAAAATTAAAATTTGAATTCTTATAAAGATACTACTTATAATACTGTTATTATTCTGAAACGTTTTATTTTTTTGTTTTGTAGTTCATGTCTATATTTTGGAACACCAAAAAAAAAAAAAAAAATAATTATAATAAAGAAATAAAAAATTTACTCACGATATTGATAATTATTAAACGTATTATAATAAATATACTTATAATGTGAAAAAAAAAATCGACAGTTCTTTCTGATATATTTTAAACAATATTAAAGAAAATTAATTAATAATCTAGTAAATAATTTTTATTACCTTTGAACCTAAAATTTGAATATTATTGAATAAGTTAATGCAAGAACTAAGTAATAGTCGTCAATTTTTTTTTTTTTTGTCGATTATAATTTTACAAAAACAATAACAAGAATCAAAATAACTAATTTACACAATGTTATAATTAGATTAAAATGTCAAAAAAATTAAAAAAATATATTTTTTTTTTTAAATAATTGAATCAAAATTAAAGAAAAATGCAATTTTAAATCTATGGTATATATATATATATATATAATTATTCCCATAGGAATTGGAGATTAATTATGTTGTGCCCTCCTACTTCGCTCCCCCAATAAGCCAATGGCCGGCAATGAAATTTGTTTTATTTTTGTGTTAGCAATTGAATTCACTGCCGACCAAAGATTATCCCCACGCGTACATATTAATATGTCATTTGTTCAAAACCTCAATTTAGATATTGAATCATTCTAGTGTAATTAATTACAAATTAATATTTTGGGAATTCCATGCGTGATTTTATGATCTATTTTTTTCTCGTTAAAAAACCAGTAATATATTTAAACGCACACAAAGACCTTTATGGAGAGGGAGAGGGGTTATTTGCATATTTAATCACATAATCTCTTACAAAATTCATATTTGATTTTATTAAAAAATCAAAATTATTAATGAATTATTTAAATTAGTAATATTATTATATTTCCATTATTTATTGTTGTTAATTTTACTCTAATTGTAAATAATAATATTTATTTATTATTTATTTATCTTTTTTGTCTCTTTTTATAATAAATTATTTTATTATTCTGAAGTTTGTTCATTTTTAATATTTTTTTATTTTATTTACACAAAGGTATTGATTGATATGAATATAGTCCACATGGTTGTTTTTTGTTTTTTGTTTTTAATTTTATACATTTTAGCTACATTTTTCATTTATTTCCTATATTAATTATTTAATTTTATATCGAAATAAACTTGGTGAAGATCGATCCCTCGACCTCAAATTCAGGGTTATAACCATTCTAACAATTTTTATATAAGTAATATTCATAAACAATAAAATCATTGCCAAATGATAAAATCTTAAAGCCACAAGACCATTAAAATAAAGACAAAAGATAAGGAATTATATAAAATTTGAAAAATACGTTTCATTATATGAATATTATTATTGTACATATTTATAATAAATCAAAGTGCATATGCATCAAATCTTTGTTACTCTAGAACTAGAAGATCTAAACATTTCTCAAAATACAAAATATGATATTGATATTGAAATTGAGATCGTTCTAATAAATACCCTGTTATTTTTTTGTTGATTATAAAAATATATTAATTGATCCGAATGGAATGTATAGAGGTTTATAAAGCCTATACAGTCTTTTTACCGTATAGATGTGTACAGCTAGAACGGCTCAACGGATTTTGATGAAATTTGGTATATTTACTTAATGCATCAGTGGGATGAATTGATCAACTTTTGGTGCAAATCCGGAAACCAGAAGTGGTAGTATTAGCGATCGACGATAGGAAGGGAAGGGTTATTTTAACAACAAATTTCACATGAGGAGATTTTTTTATATATCACCACGAATCATGCACATTGTATTGGTTTTATCTTCGAGAAAAATCATATTTATTAGTTTTTTCTTAATTTAAAATTATATGACGTCATCCAGCCATTCTTGACGTCACAGCATATATATATATTATAAATAAAATAAAATTAAAAATATTTATGTTATATCCATACTTATCTGTTTTTTATAACATTAATAGATATATTAAAATTATTTGAAATTGTTTCTGTAGCTGGAAATTAATTTATTTCAAACAGTCGGTCGGTTCGGACCTGGCCACAGGTCAACTTATTTTTTTAAGAACCAAATTGAAAAAATTTAGAAAAAACTGGACTAGATTTATGAATTAATTTGCATACACAAAAAATAGTTCCTCCAACTGAAAAATATACTGGAACCAAAGAAGGTTGAGATATATAAAATGTTAATTGGGTATGTAACTAATGCATTACTTACTAAATTTTTTTTAGAATTAAAATAGAAATTCATACTAGAAAAGAATTGTTTAACGTAAATTTGCTAAGAGCACAGCAAAGAAAAGCATAAATCATCGATATCTTCGAAATGACATGTAGACTTACTATACCGTATCCCAACCAAGATAAGAACAATTCTTACCATTACCCTCTTTTTTATGAAATATATTTATGTACATTAAATTAAAATTATATCACATTCGGCAAACAATTTTAAATTTAAATTGAACCATTTACATTAATACGCCACCTCCTTGTTTTGTTTTTTTCAAAATATGATAATTTCATTAATGAACTTCTTACTGATATATTTATAATTTTTTTTTTTTAAATTTTCATTAAGATCTTTGAATAAAATGATGCTTATTGATTTAATAGAATTAAACTTATTGATTCGATTTAAGATGTATTCTAAAACACCACTAATTTTAAAAATTAATATTTGTTTATTTTATTTTATTTTAATATGTATTTTATTTGAAATAATTTGCAGTAGAGCGCTCACCTCTGCACTTCCCGCTCGCCCCTCTCCATGCCCCTCTGCCGCCTGGACTGACCTCCTCTTGCAGGCCGGCTGACTCGAACGCATTCAACACAGCTCAGTTCCCCTTCCCTGCTGAGTGTAAGACCCTGACCGGCCTTTCCATTGAATCATCCCTTAATCAGTCGCTAATCAAGAATTAATTGTAATTTTATTATTTATTTTTATTAATTAAAAGGAAGATTAGTGAACTTTAAAAAAAAAAAAAATATTTCAAAAAAAATTAAATTTTATAAAGTGCATTTTTATATTTTTTTATTCATATACCCAAATAAATTTATAAATTTTTCATTCAAATCTTTGAAAAGAATTAATCTTAAATATTCTATCAGATCTCATTAATTAAATTTTATTAAAAGTTAAATTAAAATTATTTAAAAATTAAAAAATCATATTCAAAATTTTATTTTTCTTTAAATATATTTATTGAAATATTTTTTAAATTTCAATATATATAAGTTACAATCCTCCACCTGGATGGCTCAGTTCGGATAGGATTGAAAGGAGGAATGTATTGATGTTAAATGTTTGTTATCAAATTTATTTTATCTAATGGCTGGAGTATAGGAAACAGGGTTTAAAGTACAGTACAAAATTATTATTTATAATTTTCTTTAATTGCAATAATTATACCGTTGACATAATTTGTGTTACAATTATTTGCAATAAAGTATTTGTAGAAGCAAATATACGAATGGGGGATTGGGGAGTTGTTCGTTTTGATGTCTGGGCTACATTAACATGTCGACCCTATTCGGGAGATTTGATAGACTTGACCGCTATGGTCTATCAGGAGGAGTGTGAACTCTGGCAGGTAGCCGTTGCCAGTATATCGCAATTTTCCACGATATCTGTTCACCTCTTAGACGAGGAATTTCACCTCGAGACCACCAGACACTAGTAGTGACAAGACACGAACGGGGGGTTAGAAGAGATTATGCGCCGATGAGATTGAGAGCGAGCCGTTTGTTGGTTTAACGACTAAATACTGGAAATTAGCCGGAGTTGAGGGTCAATTTGATGTTGATGAAACCGTGATCAAAGTGGCGTGGACCCGGGATCGATGACACTTCAACTGACTCGAGTAGCGTGAGGAGTTGATATTTAAAGGGGTCTAAACCATTAGTGTTAGTAATGTGTTTAGCCATGTGTGGGAAAATATCTGACTTTGCATGGACCACATGGCCTCGTAGGAATGTCTAGGTTATCTCTCGTGGGGGAATTTGTTTATCTTATCGCTTAATGGGCTAACGGGCCAGATGGCTCGGGTGGAGCGTGCGAAAGTTTATATTATCTGAGTGTTGGGGTATCTTTTGGAATCTATTAGAGATGTTGATAATATAATCTTATCTTGACTCGTTGCAGGCGCGCAAGGGAACGTATCTGTTTTATGTTATGGGATAACATAACTCCTCCCTTCTCAGAATGGAATTTCGGGGCTAGGGGGGGTTTCATTGCTTTCTACATACACTCTTTACATTTTGTTACTTCTTACATTCTCGTTACACTGTTACATATTCTTCAACCCTTACGCTTTCTTTAACTATTACATTTTCAATAATTTTCACTTTAACTTTTTTTCTTTCACTAACTATTACATTTTCAATAATTTTCACTTTAACTTTTCCACTTTACTTTAACTATTTCACATTACTTTAACTTTTCACTCTTTCTTTAATTTTTTCATATTTTTATTAATTTTATTTTTCTTCAATTTTTTCAATTTTAATTAACTTTTAACTTTTCTTTAATTTTATTAACATTTTATTAATTTTATTAATTTTATTAATTTTATTAATTTTATTAAGTTCTTTTCTCTCTATTTCAATTCAATTTATATTATTTACTTTTAATTTGTACGTTTCATTAATTATTAAATTTTTCATATTATTTTTATTGGAAATTAACAATGGTATTTCCTTGTTATTTTTGTTACAATATTTTTATTATTAATTTTACAATTATCATTCTTAATTTTATATATTCCTTTTTTGTATTAGTTTAAATTGTTGCAGGATAATAGGATTTTATTATTGTAGTTTACATTTAACATTACAATTTCTGAATTTGGAATTATTAAGTAATTTATACAATTGACAATTTTCAAGTTTGTGATTTTGAATTAACATTTTAATATAATTAGAAATATGTTCATATTTTAATTTATAATATAATGTTTCATGTAGCTAGAACCATGTATCAATTTTTGTTACCTTATCATTAACTGAAATAGCTAAATTTTGAAAAGTTTAATTTATAATATAGTTTTTATTATTTATTAAAATTGGCAAAGGTGTGAATTGATAAATGTTTCTATTTGTTTGTCTATAATAATTTCTAAAATGATATTGATATAATTATTATGTAGTTTACAAAGTGTTTTCAAAAATAAGTAAGTTTGCTAGAAATCATTGAATTTAATTGTAAATTAATTTGTTTCAATTATTAATTGATTAGTTCTTTTATGACTAAGCAAGTTGTCGATTTGTCATTTTGAATTTTCATGTTGTGATTTAAAGATTTAAATATGATAAGTATTCATTATGAAGGGGTTATATTTTTATTATATTTTTTTTTATTTATTGTTTTGTTTTCTTTTTGGTCTTTTAATATTTGAAATGTGGATTTTCTCGCCAGTTTGTGCATTTTTAGGGATAATTTTAGCTGTTTTTAATTTTTTGTTTGTTTCTTTAAGTGTTTCGATTTTGAATTTATTTTTAGTTTTCTGACATTTTTGTTTATCTTTAACATGAATTTTTTCTGGTAATTCAGGAAGTTCTTCTCTGTTTAAATTTAATTTTGAAATTGTTTTTTCTTTATTCTTATTAATTTGTTGTCTTACTTGGTCAAAAATAAATTTAGTTTTCTCTTTGTGACTTTGATTATAATTTGAAATTACTTGATGAGTAATATCTACATTTTGCAAATTGTCGGTATCTAAATGTCCTGATAAAATTTCAAATGGGGTAAATTTTGTTGTTGAATGAATTGTGTTATTATACGCTATTAAACTATATTTTACTTTAGTTGAAATAGGTTCTGATTTAAATTCGTCGCGATTGTTATAAAGTCGAATGTGTTCAATTAATGTTGAATGAAATCTTTCGATATTTCCGTTCGATTCAGGATGTTGAGTGCAAATAAAGTGAATGTCAATTTTATGTAATTTTAAAAATTCTTGTACTAGTCCATTTTTAAATTCTAAACCGTTATCTGAAATTATTAATTTTGGTATTCCGTGGTGGGTAAAGAAATCTAATAAATTTTCAGCTATTTCCGTTCTTTCTAAAGATTTTAATGGATATGCTATCGCAAATTTTGAAAATGAATCAATTATCGTTAAAAATTTCTGTTTTTCTAAAGTGAGAGTATCAATGTGTAATGTTTCTAAAGGTTTAATTGAAGTGGGGGTGATATTAAATTTAGTTTTAATTGGATTTCTGTCATATTTAGTAATTTGACAAATATCACAATTGTTTATATAATTTGAAATGGAACCTTTTAAGTTTGGCCAAAAGTATCTAGTTTTTAATTTTTTAAGACATTCGTCTATTCCACGGTGATTCGATTTTCCTTCATGATAATTTTTTTATTGTTTCAATTTGGTCGTCCGAATTTTCAATATCTTCTAATAGTTTAGAACAATGAAAGAAATTTATGTAATATTTTTTAAAGTGTTTATCTATTAATTTATCTAAATTTTCGAAAATATTAAATTTTGAAAAAATGTAATAATTACGTTTTGGTACTAAATTTTCTTTAAAAATGGTTACAATGTTTTTAGAGAAGTCTTGTTGATTGGTGTTAAAAATAAATCTTTGATGTTTTTTGCCAAAAAGTTTTTTTATTTCAATTGAATGTGGGGAGTTTGAAATATTTATTATTATTTGATTCGAATAGTAATTTAATGGTTTTAAACTTTCTTTAATATTTTTATAAATTTGATCTTCTGTTTCCGATTCTGAATTTGTCTCGTCTGTGTGATTGTCATTTATTTGATTGTCGGAATTAAACGTTTGATCATTGTTTTCATGGATATTTAAATTTTGAATTTGATTTAAATTCTGATCTACAGGGTTACGAGAGAGGAAATCTGCTATCTGATTCGCGTTACCTTTTATATAATGAATTTCAAAATCATATTCGTCTAGTTGGCTTTTCCATCTTAAGAATTTCGAATTTGGTTCTTTTAATGAAGCTAGCCATTGGAGTGGCTTGTGGTCTGAATAAATATGAAATTTTCTGCCGAAGAGATATGGTCTAAAGTGTTTACATGCCCAATAGATACTTAAAAATTCCTTTTCAATTGTCGAATAGTTAATTTCAGATTTGTTTAACGTACGGCTTGCAAATGCTATTGGCTTGTCATCTTCTCCTTGGGACAAGACGGCTCCGATTGCATAATTAGATGCATCAGTTGTTAATTTAAATGGTTTACTGAAGTTGGGATATTGTAATAATGGTTCATTTGTTAAGAGAATTTTACACTTTTCGAAACAGTTTTTATATTCTAAATTATTTATATCAATTTTAGAATTTTTTCTTAATAATTTGGTCATAGGTTTTGTAATTTCCGCGAAGTTCATAATAAATTTTCTATAATAATTTAATAAACCAAGAAAAGATTTAATTTGTTTTTGTGTTTTCGGAATGGCAAAATTTTTGATTGCAGTAATTTTATCTGGATTAGGTTTTACTCCTTCAGGTGTTATTATGTGGCCAAGGAATGCAACTTCTCTCTTCAAGAAATCACACTTGTCCAATTTAATTTTAAAATTTGCTTTTGTTAATCGATCGAATACTAAATTTAGATGTCGAATATGTTCATCGAGGGTTGTTGAAAATAATATTATATCGTCTAAATACACTAGACAAAATTTATTTATCAAGCCACGTAGAACATTGTCCATTACTCTTTGAAAAGTAGATGGGGCGTTTGATAAACCGAAAGGCATCCTCACAAACTCGTAATGACCGTGTTCTGTGTTGAATGCAGTTTTATGAATGTCTTCAGGATTCAATTCAACTTGATGGAATCCGAGAGCTAGATCTAATGTTGTGAAATATTGGGAAGAACCTAATTTATCTAAAATATCGGTTATATTTGGTATAGGATATTTATCAGGAATTGTTTTTGAATTTAATTTTCGAAAATCAACTACTAATCTCCATTGTTTATTGCCGAATGCGTCTAATTTCTTGGGCACTAACCATATTGGGGAATTATATGCTGAATGAGATTCTCTAATTATATTCTGATTTAATAAATTCGAAACTTGATTTTGAATTTCCTCTTTATGTACTTCTGGAAAACGATATTGTTTACTAAAAATTGGAATTTCATCAGTTGTCCTAATGTGATGTTTAATTTGATTTGTAAAAGTTAATTTTTCATTTTCTTTCATAATTAAATTTGGGTAACTTTTTATTAATTTAGATAATTTCTTTTTTTCATCTACGGTCAAATGATTTGCTTTAAAATTTTGAAAATCTGTTATAAAATTATTTAATGATTGTGTTTGTGTTTGAGTGTGTAAATAATGAATTTTAAAATTTTTTTGAGGTGTTAAAAGAATATTATTTTTGAAATCACATTTCGCTTTTAATTTTCTTAAGTTATCTATGCCTAAAAGAATGTGAAATGAATTATGGAAATTATACAAATGAAATTTTAAATTTTTATTGGTTTCGAAGATTTCGAAAAAATTTTGAAAAATCGCGTAATTTTCTCTACTGATTCCGTGTTTTGTTTTAATCTCAATTGGGTCGAAAATGAAATTTTTTGAAAAATATTTACTTGCTAAATTTTTATTAATAAAAGAGTTTGTGCTACCTGTGTCTAAAAATATTTTGGATTTTGTTTTATTATCGATTATATAGGGTAATCTTGAAAAATAATTTTTTAATTCGGTTCGGGGTTGATCGAGGCCGTTAAATCTAAAAAATTATCCTCTGGGGGGTTTTCATCATCGTATTCATAATGTTCGTAATTTTCATAATTTTCATAATTTTCATAATTTCCAATTTCATGATTATTAAAATTTGGATTTCTAAAACGTGGGGTTGAATTTTGGTTTCTGAAATTCGGGGTTGAATTCTGATTTCTAGAATTCGAAGGTGAATTTTGATTTCGAAATTGTTGGGGTGAGTTTTGATTTCTAAAATTCTGATTTCTATTTTGAGGAGGGTTTTGACGTTGGGGTGAATTTTGTGTTGGGGGTGAATTTACAAGTTGATTTGAAAGGTTTCGGGGTTGAAAAAACGTTTGTCGTCTCGGTGTCTGTTGTAGTGGGGTCTGTGGCCTTGGCGTGAAATTCTGATTAAAATTTGGGGGTGTGGCGTTAATTTCTTTTTGATAATTGTTGTTTAGTAAGCTGAGGGCTTCATCTAAACTTTTGGGGTCTTTTGTTCTTAATAATGAGCCTAATGGGTCTTTTAAATTATTTAAAAATGTTCGGAGTGCGGCTCTGCCATAACAATCTTTTAATTCGCGACTCCCATTGAAATGCAAAATGTTATAATTAATTAATAGGTTTAGGTGCGATTGTATTTTTTTATAGAATTCTAAAGGGGTATTGAAATTTTGCTTTAAATTTATTAGTTGATAGATTAGGGTGCTATCATCCCTTTTGTCTGAATATGTGTCTATAAGGGTTTGTTTCACTTCATTCCACGTCGTCACTTGTCTGTTAGCTATATAAATACTAGGTTCACCTTGTATTTTTGATTTGATTCGTCCTAGAATATAACTATTCTTTGGATCGACTGTATTGGTTTCATTATAAAATTGCTTGATAGCCTTGTCAGATTCTAAGATAAAAGAAGTTAAAGTAGAGGGGTCACCATTGAATATTGGGATTATTTCTAAATATTCTTTTAAATCACTTATTGACATTGCTTGTTCAGCCATAATTATAAAAAAAATTTATTTATTATTTATTAAAAATTTTGTTAATTTTATTTTTTGTTTTCCAATTATCCTTTACAATATATTTTTTCTTTTAAATTATTATTTTGTTAGATTAATTATGAAAGGAATATATGATGATATTATTTTATAAAGAGAGAGATAAATAAAGAACTTAATATGTTTAAAGACTCACCCTCAATCACTCACTGCGACAAATTTCTTCAATTTTGTATCAGCTTTTATCACTTGTTTCACTTATCACTTTCCTTAGACTTCAGGCGCCAGACAACAATTTTATCACCACAACACTTGATGAAACGGGGAACTGTTTCCTGTTGATGACGTCGATCGGGTGTTTGATTTTTCAAACGATCAAGTCTTCAGGGTTCGATGTCTCTGCGTTACATCCAGTTCGATGTCTCTGTTCGGGCGACAGTTACAATCCTCCACCTGGATGGCTCAGTTCGGATAGGATTGAAAGGAGGAATGTATTGATGTTAAATGTTTGTTATCAAATTTATTTTATCTAATGGCTGGAGTATAGGAAACAGGGTTTAAAGTACAGTACAAAATTATTATTTATAATTTTCTTTAATTGCAATAATTATACCGTTGACATAATTTGTGTTACAATTATTTGCAATAAAGTATTTGTAGAAGCAAATATACGAATGGGGGATTGGGGAGTTGTTCGTTTTGATGTCTGGGCTACATTAACATGTCGACCCTATTCGGGAGATTTGATAGACTTGACCGCTATGGTCTATCAGGAGGAGTGTGAACTCTGGCAGGTAGCCGTTGCCAGTATATCGCAATTTTCCACGATATCTGTTCACCTCTTAGACGAGGAATTTCACCTCGAGACCACCAGACACTAGTAGTGACAAGACACGAACGGGGGGTTAGAAGAGATTATGCGCCGATGAGATTGAGAGCGAGCCGTTTGTTGGTTTAACGACTAAATACTGGAAATTAGCCGGAGTTGAGGGTCAATTTGATGTTGATGAAACCGTGATCAAAGTGGCGTGGACCCGGGATCGATGACACTTCAACTGACTCGAGTAGCGTGAGGAGTTGATATTTAAAGGGGTCTAAACCATTAGTGTTAGTAATGTGTTTAGCCATGTGTGGGAAAATATCTGACTTTGCATGGACCACATGGCCTCGTAGGAATGTCTAGGTTATCTCTCGTGGGGGAATTTGTTTATCTTATCGCTTAATGGGCTAACGGGCCAGATGGCTCGGGTGGAGCGTGCGAAAGTTTATATTATCTGAGTGTTGGGGTATCTTTTGGAATCTATTAGAGATGTTGATAATATAATCTTATCTTGACTCGTTGCAGGCGCGCAAGGGAACGTATCTGTTTTATGTTATGGGATAACATAACTTATATATTAATCCTATTAAAACTTATTTATTTAAAAAATATGAACATGTGCTGATTATTTTCAAAATTCATATAATATAATTATAAATCAAAAAAATATAAATTTCTTATATTCATATAATAATATATAATTTTAAATATTCTATATAAGTATTCTTTCTAATCTCATTACATTATCGCTCACACCGTTCCTTTCCAATCTCATATGAATATTGTTTTGTCAATTTCATATTATACATATAACACTTTTGAAAAATGAATAATATTTCTATTACCTACTCGTATATATCAATGAAATAGAATAAAATCTTCGGGAAATTAATAATATAATCATAATTAGTTTTCTGATGTTTTCTAAGATATTTTTATTATATGTCTATTAAATGCGTATTATAACTTATTATAATCATGGTTCTATATAGGATGTAAAATAATTTTAGTATTTTAATATTACAGAAATAAGATAATATTTTTAAAAATCTATACACTTTATTAATCATATTAATATTATTTATTTATTTATATCTTATTTTTTATATTTACTTTATACTTAGATCACTATTATAAAATCAAACTTCATATTATAGTCAGATTACCCCAAATGGAGTAACAATGAAACTACATATAATAATATTTTTATCATAAAATTAATGAAAGTTAAAATTCTGTTCTGTTTAATCCGCCACCAGCCATGTTAGGCCATAGTAATGGTTTTTAAGCCTTCATTAAAAAAACAATCCAAAAATTATAATTATTTTAATCAAAGCGTTTGTAAATTTTTTTTTTTTTTTACTTATAGATTTCATATATGTAGGTTCAATTAACTTAATAATTAATCAATAATATACATACATATGTACATTGACCTTGCTATTTTCTTGCTTTTCAGAATGCAAGGTTAGTAGCGACCTATGCAAAATTATTTTAGTCTTGTGGCGCTAAAAAAAGTTCCTAACCTTTTTATTATTATTTTATTTATTGAATAATTTTTTTCTAGAATTAATTTTAATATTTTTTAAGACAATACTTTTATGTTGAATATTAGCGTAAATTTAATTTTCTAGTTTAAAATTATAAAAAATATGTTTTTATTTTAACCCTGGTAGATAAAATAATATAAAATAACTATATTAAAAAATATATTTGAATATTTTCTATCTTGTTAACAGTAAAGTCGAAACAAAAATAAATGTTATATCCATGAAAAGAGGGAGCGAGGGAAAAACACAAAGAAAGTTGAAGCGGAACAAATAATATATAAATGGTATTTTAACGAAAAAAAAAAAAATCTTTTTAAATATTAATATAATGAAAAAATATAAGTAATGAATATTTAGGCAACCCTTAATGGCTATTAAATGTTTTTTTTTCTTTCTCCCTCTCTAATTTTTAAAAGCATCCATTTTAAAATAAATACCATCAACATTTTGCGCATAAAATTCTTGAAAGGCTGTTAATCAAATTTATAGAGTCGTTAAGCATTATTTCTACTGTATGAGGGCTTTTTGATAGGCTGCAGACATAGTCAGTAGCTCTATTAACCCTTTAAGGCGCTAGTGCTCTCCCTAATGGGACATCCCGAGTGTGGGAGAGACAACGAATTATCCGGGGCTATTAGCTGCGACTCGTACCATTATATCCATACCATCCTTCAGCTTATCATATAGTGGATATGGATATCGTTCGTTCTATTCTAGGACTAGTACGAGTGTCATAGATAGGACTCAAGGATGCAAGAAATAAAAAGAATTAGAATGAAGAAAACAGTGCGCTGTATCATTAGTGGTAAATTAAAGCAAGATATTTATCACACTGAGAACTGAGATGCTCTTTGAAAATGATTTGATAGAGTCAATCTATTTGCAAGGAAATTGGGAGGAGTTGCCTAAACTTTATAAATCATTTTTTAATTAAAACATGAAAAGGAACTGACTTTAATAAAAGGAAATTACATGGAAAATATTACTATTTTAATCTTTGAAATAAATTTGAAACATTTTATTCCCTACAAATATGTATTTCGTTAAGAATACAATAAAGGAAAGAAAAGAATAAAATAATAATTTGAAATATAGATTCAATAATTTTAAATAATATATGGACTCGCAAAATAAAGTATAAAATTTGTTTTTCTAAAAATGAAATATAATTCTAGAATTGAAAGATAAATTCCCCGAGAAGAATAAAAAATGACTAAACACAATTTTTAGTTTTAGCAATTATTTAATATGTTATCATTATCAATTTGTATATTAAATTATTAGTCGGTAGAACATTGGGTCAAAATAATTTATCTGATTTCTTTGCTTACTTCTTAAACAAAACCATTGTCAAATTTCAAATAAACGATCAAGAAAAATATTAAAAAAATAGGCGCGCAGATATAAATACTACATAATTTAATTTTAAAAACATTCACACATTTTTATACTAACTTTGTTTCCTAATTTTAATTATATAATTCTAGTAGAATATTTTTAAACATCTGTTCAAAATTAAAAGGAATAAAAAGACTTTTGTAATTATCCAACTGTTAAAGCCTCTCCCTCATTTAGATTGAAGTAGTTATTTTAATATGAATTTATTTTTTATATAATTTTATTAGTTTTTATATATATTTTTTGTATATTTAAGTAAATACGTGGTCATTTAAATTGGTAGGAACCTTGCTGCGTGGTTGATTTTGGCCAAGGGCTACTTCCTTTGGCTTCGGAGAGTTGGTCGCTACCACACTTGCTATCTGGACGGGGGCTGTTGTTCACATGATTTTAGCTTTTTAGCTGTGAATTTGCCATTTTTTAGATTTGTTGTTGAACATGTGTTTTGTAAACTGTGTTGAGGTATTATTATTATTATTATTATTATTATTATTTTTGTAAACTTGTTTTGTTTTAGCTGAGCACTAGCTAGCATTTAATACTCATTATTTTTGTATTTAATTTGTAAATTCTAACGATTATCTCCTTTTAATTTTTATATCAATTATATATAAATTATATTTCTTTAGTATAATCATTGATATTTTGTTGGCATATAGTAATTAATAAATTAAGGAGTTATTTTTCAAAAAATAATAATTTTAATGATTCAGATTCAGACTATTTGAAAAGTATTGGCATTGCATATACCAGTTAATTTTATTAATATTAATTATTAAATTTCTTTATAAAATTTATTATATTTGGATTTTATTTAGTTTTTAATATATTTTCTTTTATTGATTATGTGATGCATCTCTATATGATGTATCTATTTATATTAAATTTCAAAACCAGTCACTGAAATAGTATTAAGATGTGTATAATGAGAAAGAAATAGTGGTTCGATAAGATTTATCAATCAACTTATTGAAAAGGGATTTTTTTTATGTCTTCTCCTCTCTTAAATGAATAAATTTTTACTAAAATTCTTTGAAAATTCTCTAATTTATATCTAATATATAATCATCATTATTATATTCTTTATTAAATATTACTATCATTAATCACTGTAATTTTTTTCAATAAAAATTATTAATTAAATAATTTAATAAATAATTATTTTAAAAATAATATTGTTTTGAATTAATGAAATATTTATCTTTTGTTTCAGGTAAATCTCAATTGTTATTTGTTTTTCTCTTTAAATGTAAGTACTCAATGATGAAAAATAAAAATTGTAATATTTTAAAATTATTAATATTTTATGAGTACACATCAGTACCGTTATGAATGCTCTATCCATAGATTAAATAATATACATACTATAAATTAGTACCTCTATTCATTTTTGTTTTCGTTCATCTTTAAGTTTCTACAAGATGAATAGCCAAGTAGTGTATTGAATTAAATCTTAATTTCATTGTTCTCAATCATGTTTATAAAGAGGAGAGGTAAAATAGGTAATTAATATTTGAATAAATAAAAAAATATACTTTCAAATAATCAATAATTGTAGAATTTGAAAATTAAAATATAAGAACTAAAATATACCAACCCTAAGCCTAAAATATACATATAATAATATTAATATTTATAGAGAAAGAGAAAAAAGAAAAATCTTTGTCAGAGAAAAAAAAAGTTTTAGCAATGGAACGAAGTGGACGTGAATGAATGTTAAATGACAGATTCTGTTTTATAATAACTTTGAAAAAGTGAAATATTTACCAGGCCATTTTACTTAAGTTGTAAGATTAATCTGCTATTCAAATTTATTCAACACGGGCGGAAAGTATACCTTGTTTTAGGCGAAGAATTCTTATAAAATATATTATTTATTTATTTTTTCCTATTTGTTTTTGTTTTGTTTTTTGTTTTTTTTTTGTTTTTTTTTTTTGTTGAAGGAATTTTCTTTTTCTTCTTTTGTAACATATTCATAGAAGAAAAAGAAAAAGAAATTATTTATCTTTTCCAATATTAAATCAATTAAGTTTTTTTTATTTTGTACGAATCGAAAATATCTTTACAGTTATTTTTTTACACTCGTCTAGAAATTTAAAAAAAAAAATGAATAAATGAGTTTTCATGACATATATGCTTAGGTATATAATAAAGAGTGGCGGGTAAAAAAAAAGCAGAAAATATACAAGGGATTAATAACTGCTAAGAAATAATTATTAAAATGCTTTCAAACCCCCCCAACTGGGAAGCCACTCCTATTTTTGTCCCAACCTTCCATTATATTATTTCTAATACAAAATTCTTGTCGGATAGCCTTCACTAGGATCCAAGGAAAGGAATTCAGCCGATTCAACACAAAAAACAAGTTAATTAAAAATTACTAATGATAAACAAAAATAATCCAAATTGACATTTTTCACAAATAGTTTTCAAAATAATTTGTCAAACCTCCATAAAATTAATAAAAGTTTAAATACAAGAAAGATAATCTTTATAAGGGAATTTTGTAAATAAAACCCCACATATTGATATTTGTTATTGTAAATTTATTCAAAAAATATACACAACGTTTCGATTGCTACTTCTGCAATCGTTATCAAGCGACTGGACCGGACTGGACTGCACTGTTCGAGCCAGTCCAGTGACGAGTGACGAATGATACTTAATATAAGACCTAGGTCGCCAACCAGATGGCGCTCGGAACATGCTTACAAATTCAAAATTACAGGAGAAAAAATAATTATTCTTAAACAATTAATTTAAAGATTATAAACAAAACGTAAACAACAATTCTTTTATGAATAAATTGAGTTCTTTAATTTTACATTATTTACATATTATATTAATATTAAACTTAAGCAAAAGATTTTTGGCGGGAAGCAAGCCAGTTGTATTTGGCAGGAATTCAAACCGGTGTTGCCAAAAGATGATTCTCAATTCTCAATAAATGGAAAGTGTTGAAATATATTATAATTATCTAAACAATAAATAATCTTTACTTATAGCATTATTTCCTAATGTTTAAAAAGACAAATACATGACCATAGGCAAACATCTCGAATTACATTTCACACTCGATTAGTTTTCTACATTCCACCTTTAGTATTGTGTGTAAAATTAATCAAATAAATGATGGGGTGGAACGTTGGGCAGACTTTGGACATGGAAAGTCTCTGTTTGTCGTATTAATGAGAAATTTATAAATTAAATTAACTAACATAAACTAATTGTTTGAGAGTTAATATTCTATTCTAACTTCGTAGATATAAAAAAATAATTTCTTTAATAATTTATCTACATGCATGTGTTTATATTTAGACTTATATGTATGTAATAACATTTCGAAAAGCTGAATATAAAATTTTTTTATCACCACCTCAGTTCGTTTTATTATTTTTTTTCAATCATTTTCATCATTTCTAGTCTGTTAAACAAATGGAATGGTAAACTATCAGAGAGCACTCGCCACTGTGCTTGCTTAGGCGTGTTAGGTAGCGACGTATAGATAGATGAATGGGTCTGTCTGTGTATTTTAATTAGCGGCAGCCTGGCGTTAGTCGCCTCGCTTTTCAAGTGATACAAAAGTGAATGGAGCGCCCAGGCGCGAAATGAGAGCAAGAGTAGATGGGTGGGGGAGGAGGGGGGGGGGGAAATGAGGACGCGCACTCTATCATCCCTTGGACCACCCTTGCTAATTTATAGAACGTTTCGTGAAGATTCGCGCCTGCGCTTTGCGTGCAATAAAATATGGGACATTTATGTAAAGCTCGCTATTACTAGTTAACATTGCTCTCACCCTCTCTCTCTCTCTCTCTCTCTCTCTCTCTCTTTTCTCTCTCCACATACTCGAATACACTGGAAAGATATTATCCTGTCACAAATGTAAATGATTTCTCTCGTGCTTGATTCAGGTTTGTTACTTGCTTCTGTTCGAGCACGTGTTATTATTTATAAAATACATCCCCTACTTTATTATCTCCAATTGCACATACATATACATATATATATATATATATATATATATATATATACCTAAGTCTAAATATATTATTTATACGTATATAACAATTTCTTTTTTTATTTTTTGTTTTAAAATGAATTATTTTATTTAAATTGTCATATGAATTATAGAACATTTTAACCATTATCATTAATTTCGTGGACAATTTGACAGAAAAGGAAACTTTAAACGTAAAGGATAAATTTAGTATAGATCAGGAGGGTAAATAAATCAAGATAATTTTTTTTTTTCACTAAAAATGTAAAAAAATCAATAAATTAAAATATTTATTGTAATTCCACGATTTTAGAATTAATTATACATTCATGAAATATTGGTGCATGTCAGCCTTAAAAAAATAATAATTTTACTTTTCAATCTATATAATATACATATAACGGTATGAAGTTAAGTATAAATGTGTTGATAGGGAACATTGTTGTGGAAAAAGTTATGATTTGCGGAAAACATTAATTTTTTGCTTTCATTAGAAAAAAAGAGCGCTGCAGAGTTGCATTGAATGCTTTTCGAGACCAATGATATGGTGATCATGCTCTATGAGAAGAAACATGCAAAAGATGGTTAAAACGGATTAAACAGGATTAATGATTTTGATGTGAAAAATGAAGAACGTGCAAAACCACCAAAAAAGTTTGAAGACGCCGAATTGCAAGCAATATTGGATGAAGATTATACTGTTAAATGTTGCACAATAAACAATTTAACACCGTTTAAAAGCTTTGGGAAAGATCCAAAAGTGTGGTAAATGAATTGAACGAAAGACAGATGGAAAATCGAAAAAACACTTATGAAACGCTCACTTCATACAGGTAGACATAGTATATACTATATAGTATAGTATAATTATCCATAATTGTATTTTTAAACTTTCATAAATCTTTTTTTAGTCTATTGATCATATATACATATATAAAGCTCTGAATTATTCCATTTTTTTAATTTAATTAAGTTCATTTGATATTTTTAATAATAAAGTCTGAAATGATTTTAATTTGCCAAAAAAAAAAAAAAAAAAAAAAAAAAAAAACTAACAAACAAATTAAAGAAAAAGTTCAATTCGCGCGATGTAACTATATATTGAAAAGAGATTTTCTAATTCTAAGATCTCTCAATATAGATGGGGCTGGCTCTATCTTTCTTGAGTTCCCTCCTCTTTCAATAGTAATCGTCTCTCTATACTCTTTAGAAAATGATTATGGGGAGTGATAAGTTTGAAAACTAATAAGAACCGCTACTCTTACTTTAGTTCTCCGATGATTATAAAATTATGATTTTAACGGAAATGAAAGTTCAATTTTATGAATTACGATCGATGTAAATTTATTTTAAAATTTTCTATTTTTCATCTCTTATTTGAGAATACATATATTTTAGTAAACTGTTTTTTTCACAACATCGATAAAGCCTAGTTTACACGGGCTTAGTACTAGTCATTAGTTCAGGGGTGGGCAAATACTTTTAAGCGCGGGTTTTTTGAACGCCCGCCGGCCCGTTGAAAAAGTTGACTCTTATATGTCTCTTAAAAAAAAAGATAAATTTTTTTTATTAGTGTTTTCGAAATATGGTCCTCCGGGTCGGAAGACATTTTGAAAATTTCATTTTGGCCCGCGCTTAAAAATATTTGCCCACCCCTGAACTAATGACAAGTACTAAGCCCGTGTAAATTGGGCTTAATGCAAATATTTACTTTCCACGCATATAAACATATTTTTAACTCATATATAAACTAAATTCCTTTAGATGGCGCCAAAATCCAACAATAGCTCAATCAACTGTGGTAAATTAACGATAGATGATGTCAAGAAAAATATAATACAATATAATAATGGAATAATATAACAGTGGGCAAACGAAGTTTTTATTTAACTTAATTATTTAGAATTTAACATGATTAAGTAGCATATAATGCGACTTTTCATTGAGATAACTGTGGGTCGAATAGAAGATTAAAATTTGTTATTATTATTATTAGGTACTTTTTAATAGAATTTCATTAAAATAATTATAACTACATATTTTATAATAAAGAATTTATTACGAGGGTGGGCTGAAAAGTTTCCGGCCTGATCAAGAAAAACGATGTTTTTAAATTTTTTTTTATTTTGCTTTATTTTTCAACATAATCTCCATCAACACGGATACATTTCTCATAACGGTGTTCTAATTTAGTTAATTAACTTAATTAATTAATTTAATTTAATTTAATTTAAGTCTCATCAACAGTTATGAATCGACCTAAAAATTCGTTTGGATTACGCCTTCAGCGCCAAATTGTCGATAGAAATGGTTTTTCGAAGCAGATTTTGGTCTAACGTTAGCATCGTACATGTCTCAGCTATCTTGAATGTTGAAAAATAAAATAATACCAAAAAAAAAAAATTTAAAAACATCGTTTTTCTTGGTCAGGTCGGAAACTTTTCACCTCACCCTCTTAAAGATTATTATAATTTTTTATTCGAGAATGGAATTTATAATATGTAAATTTTGAAAATTATTTAAAGTTAAAAATTTGAAATATATTTTTGAAATAACAACATAAGTTATATTTATAGGAAAAAAATAAATAAATAAATAGATATTAATTTTTTCATTTGTACATTATTAAATTATATTATTGTTGCTATTTTCATCGATAACATGATAAAAAAATTGAACATTTTGATCATATTTTGTTGCAACAGTAAATTTATAAAAGTTAATTTTTTCTGATTGTACCAGGGTCAAAAAAAGAAAAAATTTCATAATATATATATATATATATATATATGTATTTAAATATATAATACATATAATTTTATAATAACAAAAATTCACAAATATCGAAGATGTTTTGATTAAGTTTTCTTATCTTTCTTTCAATCTCAAGTGACTTTTATTATCGTTTCCCCCCCCCCCCTCTCTCTCTCTCTCTCTCGATTTTTTCCATTTATGTCGATATTTAATGTAAATGCATATTCTGGTGTTTATCTTGAAGTAAAGGAAACTATGAATAGATCTAGAATTAAAATCTTATTTTAATAGCATCCCATTGAAAGACACGAAAGAGGGGCCACTATCAATTTCTCAAGAGTAAAGAAGAGAGAAAAATTATTTAAAAAAAGAAAAAAGAAAAAGAAATAAAAAACTAAGCGGGAAGATAGAGTAGCTTTCATAAAAAGTTTAGAAGCGGGATCTTGACTTAACAACCCTTGAGACAATGCTAATATACATAATGACATATCTTTACGTTTCCCAAAAGGGTCCCCAAGGCATCCCAGGGCTTGCCATGCAATTAAAGGGTATATACCACGTGATACAGAGACCGTGTTCCTCGAAACACAATAGCAGGGTAATCGATTTACCACCAACGTTAAAAAAATAATAAACCTGGTCTTTCTTACAGAATTTAATTACTTTTATTTTCTTATAATAACAATAATAAAAAAATTTGAAATAAGATTGAGTTCTCCCAATGCCTATTGAAATATTTAAACAAATTACTAATTATAATACATATAATAGATGTTAAATAAATTAAAATAAAAATATATGTAGATAAAGTAGAAAGTTAACTCCAAAGAAATTCTTAAAAAAAAAAATTATAAACTGATGAAAATATAAAAAGCTTTCATATAAAATCTTTATTAAATACATACATTATAATTATTATTATTATTATTATATGTATTAAACATATTGTTCGAATTGGAAAAGTATTAAATGAATTCTTGTATTATTTCATAATAATAACAATAACAAAAGGTAAATGAAATGAGTAAGAAAGAAAAGAAAAGAAAAGAAAAGAGAAAAATGTCCACCAGTTCTACTCTTTACGTACTAACACTAACAATGAAGGGATTCTTTTTCTATAAGTCGTAGCATATATAATGTTATACGAAGCTAATATAAATAAGAATAAAATGCTTGGATAACGTATGTTTGTGTGGGGCTTGACATGTCTTTATTTGCCTCGTCGTCGTTGTCGTCACTGAGGGATCAAGATCAGCCTCGTTGACGACAGCTGACTAGTATAAATCAAAGTGAGAGTATAAAAAAAAAAAAAAAAAAATAGTAAATGGGAAGAGAGGCAAGCAGATGCCTTATGAAGAAATTGTCCAGAATCTGTGGACTGTTATTGGATGAGAATACGAAAAATGCACACAAATGATTGCGATTGGGATGGAACCCAAATCTTGGCAATAAGCAATGAACGATTTGGGGGAAAGAATAGGGAGAGAAATCCAATCCCCACCAACGGCAATTAGATTCCCTGCTGTTACTGACAGACCAACATAAATATAGTTTAAAAATCACGGGATCGAATCTAAATTAAGTAATCAGTTCAAGCAGCATTTTTTACTTTCACTTAAGAAGAGTAGGAGTAGGTATAACATTATTTTATTAATTTTAAATAAAATAGAATTACTTACATGAATAAAATATAAAAATAAACATTTTTATTAGTAGAAATTAAGAAAAAAAGAAAAAAAAAACAATTATATAAGTTCATAAATAAATATCTACTAATTAAATTATCAAATAATGATATTAATAAATAATAATACAATATATAATAGGAAGATCAATTTAAAATATTAGAACATACATAATTAAGTTAAGTTAAATTAGTTTATTTAAAATTGAAAAGATTAAGTAATTAATTTAGACAAAAATTATACAAAAAGGTGTCATCGTACAAAATTTTATATATGAGATGTACGTATAAATTGTATTATAAAATATTTATCATAAACACATAATAGCTAAATTACTAAGTTGACACATCTTTTTTTTTATTATTATATATATTAGGTCATCTTTATATAAACAGTTGTTCATATTAAGACTGTATTATTGATCTAATTATATGATTAATTAAACCTTAAAAAAATATGAAAATTATTTATAGGGATATAAGTATTTTAGACCTCCCTTGAGATTATAATTACTGATCAACGTCAAAACAAATAACTTTTAATAATTTTTTTAAATTTTGAACTATTAATAATGGGACATTTTAATATATATTTAATACAATCATTTTTATACATATTATCTTTCAAAATTCTACAAAGTATATTATTTTATAATAATTTTGAATTTTTAAATTTGTGCCCAAGATTAAAGTAGAATTCTATTGTTAAATTTTTGATTATCAATTGAATAATTAGTAAATAGTTTTTAGAAATGTATCCTTACTAATAGTTTAAATCAAACCTTCTTAAACTTTACAATTTATTGGAAGATTTGTGTTAATGATGAGAATAACAATTGAAGGGACTATATTACATATTTACTGATATTTTATTACAAAAAAAATCCTTCTTTTACTGATAAATTATTATATAATTGGACTATCATGATAATAAATAAAATAATAATAATAATTCTAAATTTAATAATTTATTATGCTTTATTTGATAAATTTTTACATTTACAAGGTTTTAATAAATGTAGAAAATAAACTGGTTATGATTAAATTTTTAACATCAATCTATAACAATGTTTGTAGGCTTACAATGATATAATTATATGCATTTAGAAACCTATAGAAATTTTAAATGGTTTATGTGAAAGGGAGAAAGAATAATAAAAGTATCCAGAGATGAAATTAAATTAATTATGGTTCATTTAAGATTATAATATTTCAAATGAAGTAACTTTTGAAATTTTAGTACATATATATATCATTTAATTAAAACATTATTTTAAATATTAGACTACAATATATTAATAAATTGTAATATGTTAAGTAAATCGTTGAGATTTATCAAGAAAATATAATATATTTATATAATATATAGAATATATTTAAATAAAAATAATTATTCAACGAGATATTAAGGTTTTAAAAATATAATGATATCATCAAACATTTGACAAATTAATTTAGGAATATTTTAAGTTATATTGATAAAAATCTGACATTGACACTGCAATTTAATCATCTAACTTTTTCATTATCAGTAAAGTATACCTCTAATATAATATGCATTTTATTACTTTAAATTTATTCATGAGTAGTTTTATTATTAAAATTTCAAATCAGCGTCATTTTGATGAATATTCCCCTCTTGATTCTCTATTAATTAATTATTTGACATGATAAGCTTGAAGTACCAAGTTCTCTTTATGAAAATCTTCCAACGAATCTTAATATTTCTTCGTTGTGAAAAGCGTAAGATAGAAACTTTCGCTCCCTTTTACTGTTTTGTCAAGCGGAGGGTGTCTGTCCAGAAGAATTGTCTTGCACAAAACGACTCACCCTCCCCGCTCTAGTAAGGGTTGACAGAAAAGTAATGGTGAAGATATGCAAATTATATTATTCATTAGACTGGCGGTTATTGGTTTTTGCTTGTGCTTTCTAATGTTTCTTCAACGGAAGCATGCGCGCGGCGCCTTATGACACGGCTTTCCGGTCGTTAGCCTTGAGTTTCTCACCCTGGAAGAAGGGGTTCAACTTGAAGTGTAAATGAGAATGTATGTACAAGCCTCCGGCTGAGATAGAAGAGTGGTGAAATTCACCTTCAACAATTATTTGTCTCCATACACTTTTAGGATTAGATAAATATCTAAAATTATTTTCCTTCTTTCTATATTCTGTGCAGAACATAACTAAATGTTTATCAATTCAATATTTTAAGAGTTTTTCTCAGTCATGTTACCAAATTTTTTTTTTTTTACAACTTTATTAGAAGATTCATTAGCGCTGGTTATTTTCTAAAAAAAATTTCAATTAACATTAAAATATACATATTTTTAAGATATTTAAAGAAAATGACAAATAAATTATTATTAGGTTTATAACGGAATTTTGTAAATTAAACCACATATTGATATTTGTTATTGTAAATTTATTCAAAAAATACAAACACATATACACAACGTTTCGATTGCTACTTCTGCAATCGTTATCAAGCGACTGCACTGTTCGAGTGTCGATTATTAGGTTTAATATTTATTTTTTTTTTACATTCAGTGTTGTGCCTCCAACCGAGTAGGTTGTTCTTATTTTGAGTTCCTACATTTTGTGATTCTCAATGTTCAAAATTACCCTTGTGTGTTAATTTTGATATCTTTATATTGTGTTTTTCATCATCTGCATCTTGAAACAATCCATTTATTGACACGTTGGGCAGATATAGAGAAGAATTGTTTCCCTCAGTGGACAATTTTTTATTTCATATTATATTTGCATCTTTAATCCTCCTATATAATTTTAAAAGATTTATCTCCATTATATTCTCACCCTAATCAAATAAGTATGCATTGAATTAGGCACTCTAACTGTTTTTATAAATAACTAGCTGCACCGACACATTATGCCATTCATTTTTATATATAAGATTATATCATTGATATTTATTATTATTGAAATCTATTAATAAATAAGTAGTTTAGATTAAAAGTTTTTGTTTTGATGAATTAATAGTTTGTTCAGAGTTACATCTAACTCATATATAAATAAATATTATTCATTTCAATAATTAGTTAAAATAACTTATTCAGAAAATATAGAAAATTAATGACTTACTATGGTGATCAATCGTTCTGCTTTGGTGGGCTCTGTTCTTCCCTATGAAATGTCCTCCTAACTCTATCATCCTGTTCAATATTTTATAATTTATAACTAATCTGTTTATATCTGTATTATGGTCGAAATATTACACTACAATCGTCATGTGATGGTGCAATTAGGAAAGACATGATTATAAAACGCATATACAGCACATTCTGAGCATAATAAGTAAACATAATTCTTGTATTTTTTTAAGTTAATAAAAAATTTCATTTTTATGCGATTTATTTTTTTCTTAAACTGTTTTTCCTCCTTTTCATTGTAAAAAACTTGGTCACTTTTAAATACAAATGTTAAAATACTTAAAATTAAAAGCATAAGAATCGTATACAATGGCAAACTCACTTCTTTTAAACTTGGCGGTATTCAAAATTTATATAAAATATTTAGATTTCCTACATGTATTTTATAGAAATCATTCACCCTCTGAACTAATTGAAAGTTGATTGTTTAGGTATGTAAGTATTTTGGTTGATGATCTTCATAAAAGTAGTCCATCTCATTTTTACCTAAAAAAAAAAATTAAATAAACTTTATTGTAAAAAATTTGGTCACCTTATAAATACAAATGTTAAAATACTTAAAATTAAAATTAAAATTAATTTCGAAAATTTTACATTTAAGCTCTTTTAGAATACTTTTCAAAGTGAATACATTTTTCTTGATATTAATCTATCTATATCTATCTCTGTGGCTCTACGGAACTCGAAAGTTCTTGGCCGCAGCAAGCCCACTTCTCCAAGTGTCCCTATTCAGAGCCACAACCCTCCAATCCCTCTCCTCTCCCATCTCTCTCACGTCCCTTCCTACATTATCCACCCACCGCGTCCTTGGTCTTCTAAGCGGTCGTTTCCCACTCGGTCTCCCTACCAATATATTTTTTGCCATTCTATCTTCTCCCATTCTAGCCACGTGTCCTGCCCACCGCACAACCTTCTCGATTTTATAATTCTAACTATATCTGGAGATGGATAGAGGTCATGCAATTCCTCGTTATGCAGTCTCCGCCATTCCTCGGTAACCTCATCTTTCTTTGGCCCATAAATGCTCCGCAGAATCCTATTCTCAAATACTCTAAATCTATTCTCGTCACCTTTGTTTAATTCGATTCCGTTTGACCTCTCCCCAATTTGTCTAATTACATATTCCAGAACTAAATTAAATAATGCGTCTCCTTGTTTTAACCCATTCCGAATTTCGAAAGTTTCTGATAGTTGATTCCCACATCTTACTCTTCCTTTACTACCTACAAGACAAATTTGAATCATACGTACGAGTTTTTTTAGAATTCCCATTAAGATCAAGATTTGAAAAAGTTTTTCCCGGTCTATTGAGTCATATGCTTTTGTAAAGTCTACAAACAATTGGTGAACAGAGATATTGAATTCGCGTTTTTTTTTCTAATATCTGCCTTAATGAGAATATCTGATCTACAGTTGATCGGTTTGGCCTGAACCCGCAATGGTATTCTCCTAATATTTCCTCTGCATATGGTCGTAACTTCATTGAGATAATATTCGAGAGAATCTTATACGATGTTTTCTTGATATTAAAGATAATTAAATTTAACATTGCAGTTTAATCAAAATCGTTCAAAAACTGCAAAAAGGTGTAAAATCAATTATGTAAACAATTATTTCTGCTTGAATAATTTTAATGAAAAAGTTAACATTCATTTTTTATTAAATATTCAATACCAGTAGGATATACTCAAAAATTGATCTTGAAATATAAAATTAATATATCCTTCTGTATAATTTTAATTTACCTTTATTATTTAAGTGACAGGCTTTTCGAAAGATTTTTCTCGATCTTGCCCCACCTCGTACCTTCAATCTAATGAATCTTTCTTTGGATTAACGACTATTTTATAAAAAAATTATGTAAATTGTTCCAAGAATTTAAGTATATATTGAATTCTAAAAATATTTTAAATACTTTTCTTTATATTAAAAATTAAGATTTATATGGATTTATTTTTCAAAATAATACTTACACTAACATTGACCTCTTAATCTTGAACTTTATATGTTTGAGTACTCTTGCCAATATAAATAATTGCCAGTGAATTATTGTTTCAATATTTGAATAAATCGATTACATTCCATTTTTTTTTCCGACTAGAATAAATCATAGTTTTTAGGTAAATTTACATCAGATTCATGTATGAAATAAATTAATAAAATACATTATAAAAGACAATTATAATAATTTCATTATTATTCAAAAAGTAAAAATTAATAATAAGTAATTAATAAATGCAAATGATAAAATTCTAAAGTATGATAAGGTTATGCTAAATTCATATCGTCAATTCAAGTGTAGGTATATTATTTTTACCGACCGACGATAGTAAGGGAGGTATTGTTTTCACACCAAATTTCACATGTGGAGATTTTTACACATCTCCACGAATCATGCATTTTCTTAACAGAAAAAAGTATTTTTAGCATGATGTCTGTCCGTCCGTCTGTCCGTATAGATGTGTGCAACTTGAATGGCTCAACGGATTTTGATGAAATTTGGTATATTTACTTAATGTATCAGTATGATGAATTGATCAACTTTTGGTGCAAATCAGGAAACCGGAAGTGGTAGTATTATCGATCGACGATAGGAAGGGAAGGGTTATTTTCACACCAAATTTCACATGAGGAGATTTTTTACATATCACCACGAATCATGCACTTTGTATTGGTTTTATTCTCGAGAAAAATCATTTTTATTAGTTTTTTCTTAATTTAAAATTATATGACGTCACCCAGCCTTTCATGACGTCACAGCCATCTCTTACAAATATATATTATAAATAAAGTAAAATTAAAAATATTTATGTTATATCCATACCTGTTTTTTATTATATTAATAGATATATTAAAATTATTTGAAA
This sequence comes from Labia minor, assembly GCA_963082975.1. Lineage (NCBI taxonomy): Eukaryota > Metazoa > Arthropoda > Insecta > Dermaptera > Spongiphoridae > Labia > Labia minor. Next base: position 69,594,071 of record OY720349.1, on the reverse strand, counting down.
TTGTTTCTGTAGCTGGAAATTAATTTACTTCAAACCGTTGGTCGGTTCTGCGCCTGGCCACAGGTCAACTTATTTAAAAGAATACTCATTTCATCATGTTTTAAAATAATATCATTCATTATGTCTAATTATTTGTGTAAATGATGATGTTGATGGTCTTCTTTAAATACAAATGAATTATTCAATTCAATTTCAATTAATTTTAAAGATGATCAGTATTTTTTTATTATTATATTCACTCCAGAATTGAAATATTAATTTAATTATAATATTAGAATAATTTTAATTGTAATTTTAAAAGGTTGACATGTATTTTACCAAAAATGTTTTGTTAAATATTTCTTGACACAAATGTAGGTGAACCAACAACAGAGCAATACTCCATATACTTTATCGTTTAGAAAGCTTTATAACTCCGGAAATAAAAAAAAATCTTTCCAATTTATATTTATATTTCTTCCATGTTATTTTATGAAAAGTGTTTAAAATAAAAAGATCAAAAAACTAAAGAGATAAAAAATTATTTAAAATTATTAATAAATTCTTCACTGAATGAAATAATTATAAAAATAAGACATTTTTATTTGCAAATTTATTAATTTAATGCTCATTTGCATTAGAACTAATTTAAAATGTAAAATAAATAAATAATATTAATCATTTAAAATGTCATTCTTTTAATTTTTTAAAAATTTTTCAAAGATTAAATTAATTACTAGAATTTTAGATTAATAATTATTTCAAAATATGGCAACACTGACCCCTTGACCTTGAACTTAGTGTTGTGTTTTCTTTCCCGTCCTATTGACATATATTGTGTGACTTTTTAAAAACAAATTAAAGTATATATATTTTTATTAATAATAATACTACTTTTAAATTAATTATAGTATTATACGATATAAAATATACACAATAAGTTTGAAAATAATGATATTATATATATAATTGTTTTGTTAAGGCCATCTTTCATCTATTTGGTGTAATTAATTTTTATATCCCAACGACTGATAAAATTTTTGTTGAATAATCCTCTTGATCTCCTCCTCTATCCAATTATTATTCGTATTCATTAATAATTGATTAATGACTTTTTGCGGAGGAAAACCATTCGTTTTATTCCAACAGAACGAACGGACACCCCTGGACTCTCGTAGTGGAAAAAAACTCATGTCATCTCTTTGTTCGAGGGATTGTAATTTTTAAAATGACAAGTGTTAATATTACCATTGGTCGTCTGAATAGAGAGAGGAAGGGGTATGATTGTGGGGGTGTCCATTTGACGCCTGGCCCCGGGGCGCTGGCCGATTGTCAGCACAATTTTTCGCTGTCATCGCTCTACTCCTGTCTCTCTGATCCAGGGGTGGTTTATCTGGTGACCGCAGGGATGAATTGTGTGAATGTAGAAGTAGGTGGGACCCTCCAACAGGCGATGACAGGTGTTCAATCTTGCACGGCCAATCAGCTGATCGGCAAACGCCATTTATCTGATCTAGACACCTCGGCTCATCCGACATGCTTTTCCGATACAATTATCGAACATGAGGGGAAAAAATCACGATCACGAATTTTTAATAATAAAACATATTATTCACAAATATATCAAAGCTGAATGCTCTATGCTTTATTATTAAAAATTATTTAATTTTCTCTATTGACTTTATTTTTCTTTTTACATTTTTCATTCAAACTAAATATGTTCTTTTTCTATATACTTATAGTTCAAAAAAATGTTTTTATCTGCATATTGTTTAGAATTTAAAATTTAAAATTTTTTGCATATCTTCACGTTTCATGGCTTCTAGAATCCAAAAATGATTTTAGAAATTTACATGTCTGCCTCTCTGTATGTCTGTGACTTTATAGACTCAAAATTAGCTGAACCGATTACTATGGAATTACATCACTAAATTCTTATAACTATTCGAACATAGACTATAATATTTATCAATATCTATTCAATATCGAATAATAAATTAATTTTTAAAATATATATACGAGGTCTGTTCAAAAGAAAAGGTGAATTTTGAATTTTCGCGGGCTGTGTACATTCGGTATCGAATTTTTTTGTTATGTTGGTACACATATGTTTCTCATAAGTTGACATTATCAGCCATTTTGGATTAGTAGTTTGTTTTTGATAACTGAAAAAGTTTGCCACGGTTTTGTGTGTTCTTCAAATTTTTACTTAAAAACTAAGATAATTTATTTAGTTGGGAATTTTTTGGGATTCTGGGTCTTAGTCTGTGTGTCCAAGAGAAAATCCCAACATTGACTCTTAGTCACACACATATATATAAAATAGAAAGATTCGAAGTTACTAGCTTGCTTATGCCCAAGAACTTTTTCTTTATTTTACACCTGGATAATCGTCGACAGGTATTTGTTGTGTCCATTTTTTCAGAACACTTTCCATGTATATTAGCGGGTTACGTCAATATAAAGAAATGTTTTTGCAGATGAGTCATTTTTAATAGTTAATGTTTTCTCTCTATAATTGTTTTCAATGAACTAAATCTCCTTTATATAAGAGGAAAGAATTGTATTTTTATATATTGTATTGTATGGTTACGATATAACATATTATAATATATAATTTTTACTATCTCGTAAGAGATAGTATTGCGATCACGAAAATTTTCGATGTTGAGATTTTGATGTTTTTATACGTTTTGAAGGTTCCTGAATCATTTTCACTAAGGTTGAGAAAAATGTCTGTGTGTGTGTATGTATGTAGACAAGATTGCGCAAAAACGGTTTGAGCTAGAATGATGAAATTTGGTACATGGACATTATTCAAAATTCATAGTTTTCTATCAACTTTTGAGAAATGTAGCTCATCCGGAAGAGGGTCATTACCTACAACGTTTTGATTTTTTTTCTTCTAAAGTGACCGTAAAAATTAAGATATATGTTTGTGTGTGTGATAATTTTTCACATGATTAATAATTGTATAAAACTGCTATATATAGAATTTCAGCTTGATTGAATCGCTGAAAGTACCAGAATTAATTTTTTAACACTGCAAATCTCACGCGCCAACACGTGCGATGGTGCCATCAATAAAAAGCCAAACATGCGCTGGTTTAATATTTATTATTTATAATTTATAATTAATTAAATTTAATTTAAATATAATATATTATGTTATTTAATCCAATTCAAATTGCGAGATAGTCGAGTGGAGACACTCCAGCTTATTTGTTAATAAAATTGTAAAAGCTCTAATTTGATTAATTATTAATTAATATTTAAGTAATTATTAGTCTTTGAGTTATTCTGATATATTCTGGTATAAGCTATATTATTGTAAAATTTCATTAAAATCTATTCAGTATTTTTATTTTAAGACTAACAAACATTCTAGCAAACATTCGCCTTTATAATATATGTATATTAGATTAGATGTTTTTATATTGAAAAATTAATAAGGGGTTAAATAATAAATAAGAAAGAGAAAAATAAAGGTTATGCATTGATATTAAAATTAGTTGATTATTTGTATATCAAAATTATATGTTTTTTTATGGGCGTAGCAACGCCGGGAACCACTAGTTATATTATATATATCAGGGGCGGCAACCAAGTGCCCGCATTCAAATATTTTTGCGATCAGGCTCTTTAACATCTTCGACTTTTTTTAAATTTTTTCAATATGGTTCTAAAAAACAAAAAACAAAAAAAAAAAAGGTAAAATGTTTTTGCGATCAGGCACTTTAACATCTTCGACTTTTCAATATAAGTAACACCAAGTGTGACCACCCCTGTTATATTATTTCGGAAATGTGCCCGAATATTGAAAAAGGTTGCCGACCTCTGATATATATTATTATAATAAACATTAACATCAAGATAAGATATTACTATAAGATTGTAGAATTTAAAAATTTAAAAAAATATTTATTATTTCTTAGGTTGAATAATCATTCTAGTAAATCTAGTATATATTTCTATTTTAATGCTACAGTAAAGAGCTGATTTTCATTATTAACGATCTTAATATTATAATATAAAATTTTTGATTTTAAAATAAATGGGTGATAAATAATTTCAATAATAAATTTTTTTATCATTTTGAAAACTATAAAAAATGGATCATAAATATTAATTTGGTCTCTCTGGCGAGATGAAACGAACACCAACAAAGATATCCATCGTGTTTGCATAGATTAAGTTAAACTAAAATTCACAGGTGAATTATTATTTCATGGCAATTTATTTAAAAGCAAATTTTACGATTTATCATAAAAATGTAAACAAAAAGAAAGTAGAGACCTATGGGGAAAAAATTTTTTTTAGTTCTTATCTGTGTCTATGTTTTTTTTCCCCCAAGTTTCCTTATCTTGCATGTATATAATACAACATGGCGGTGGCAACTACGGACGGCTATGCGCTTCATTCGGAGATGTCTCTAATGTTTTATGGCAATCCATTTCCAGGGTAGGCTTCATCTAGCCTCTCCAAACGAACCCCGTCTTATCTCTTTGTCAGCTCATTATAAAATTTTCCCCGTAATTGGGCCTGTTCCCATTTCAGTACACCCCTTTACCCAGGCCTCCTTATTCACTCTCTTTTACTTTCTCTCTCTTTCTATCTGTGTTTGTCTTTAACGTCTTATCATCATCATAACCAACTCAAAGTAAAAGACAATGTTATCTGTTAGTGAATTCGCAATTGGAAGGACACCGATTCAAGTTTTCCTCTTGGATGACATCCCGAGTAAGACGATTTAAACTTAAAACTTAAATTCAAATCAAATTTTTAAATTAACTTGTTAAAGCCTTTAGGCAAATGAAACTTGTACCTTATTTAAAAGAAAAAAATCTAAAATGAAGGGAAGAATATATATATATATATATATATATGTACATTAGATTAAAAAGTAGTTATGACTTTATCATGTATACAAAGATGAAGTCAAACAAGTTAGATCAAATCGTCACCTTTGATTAGTGATTTGATTCCTATTCTGAACCACAACCTTCCAGTCCCTATCCTCTCCCATCTCTCTCATGCCCCTTCTCATATTATCCATCCACCGCGTCCTTGATCTTCCAAAAGGACGTTTCCCACTCGGTCTCCCTACCAATATATGCCATTCTTTCCTCTCCCATTCTAGCCACGTGTCCTGCCCACTGTAGCCTTCTCGATTGTATAATTCTAACTATATCTGGAGATGCATAGAAGTCATGCAATTCCTCGTTATGCAATCTTCGCCATTCCCCGGTGGCCTTATCTTTCTTTGGCCCATAAATGCTTCGCAGAATCCTATTCTCAAATACTCTAAATCTACTCTCGTCACCTAATATAATACAACCGGTAGAATAATTGTTTTATATATTTTAACTTTTAATAATTTTGACGCGATAAGCCCCTTTAGTGCATGATAACAGGCGTTTCCCGATTGTAAGCTCGCTTTAAACTCATCTCGAATAAGATTATCTTTCGATATCACAGAACCTAAGTATTTGAATTTTTCTATATTACATTTTCAAGAATATACCCATATTAATACGGGATACAGGACTTATGGACAAATGGTTACTCTATCTATGCTGTGTCTGTTATAAAACAAAAATAGTTGTTGAAATAATTACGTTTATTTACCAAAGTTATACAATAGTTTATTAGAATAACTTCATTCTTACAAAATATATAAATCATTGATAATCTGTATAAAAAATTATGACTTTGAAAATATTCCGCCTAACCAATTAAAAAATTCGAAACTCCAATTAGGTTTATGGAGTATTTATCATTGGTTGTATCGAATATCACTAGATTAAATTAGTCCGTCTCACAATTGGCAGATAGAAATTACTAGGCTCAAGGTTAAAAAAATAAAAAAGGGTTACTATAATAAGTAGTACTTGGAACACCGAGCGATAGCTCGACCCTTTAAAAAATATTGATATACAATTTTGTGATTATTTATTACAATTATTACAATTATTACAATGTTTGCCAGACAATTACCAAGCCGTATTAGCTTTTTGTTTTTTGAGAGATTAATAAATAAATTTTATTAAAATAAATATTTTTAATTTTACTTCGAAATTAAATAATAAATTTTAAAATATTTTAAATATAAAAAAGAATTAATACAATATCAATTAAAAAGATTGGCAAGAGGTAAATTTCAATATGGATGACGTCATTTGTTTTTATAAATATTATCTATGGTGTGAATTTCAAATAAGTCCTTCGAGCGGTTAATTAATAAATTAATTCAAAAATATACAAATATATATACACATATATACAATTGTTGCTAGTATAATAAAATAAGATATCTTTAATTAATAAACCTATATATTTCAATTTAATGTCAGAAGTAGATTGGAATTTTGTTGAAAAAAAATTTCTATCAATAAATTGACAATCGATCTTATTACTATAGATTAAAATTTTCAATTATACCTAATAGAATATATGTATTATTTAGGTGTAGGATATATAGTAATTTAATTTATACAATTTGTTTGAGTTGAGGTTAGAATATTTGGGTGTCTATATGATATGTCAATATTCTTGTTTGCTTTATTTTAATTTAAAATATAAGTGTGTGTGAGATCAATTATGTATTTGTATAATACTAAACCAAAATTGGTTACAAAACTATACTTTCTTATTTTTAATTACAAATCAATCAATTATAATTTAGATTTTTTTTTGTTAACTTTGTTAAAATAATTAATTCAATAAATAATTATAATTTTATTTAACATCATATTATAAAAGGTGTTATTCATATTTTCTTTTTTGGAATTTAAATTAATATTTAATTTTATTTAAAATTTTCAAATATTTAATTGATAACTGATAAAAATTATTAAATGAATGTGATTTGTTAAATTGAAATTATTTTTTAGGTATTATAAGGTAAACTGATGTGTTTTCTCGAAAACTAGGCTTTTTGGCGTGAAAAAGACATTGGGAGCGATAGTATCCACATGTACGACCATATGAAGCATATCTACCTTATTTATAAGTCAATCTTCTTGTAAGGAGGATTTGTTTTGTTCGCCTTCCTGAAGATCAACACAAGCGAAATTTCATTATATTTATTTCAAAGACGCGTAATTTGTTTTCTTTTGCAATTTTTGCAAGTATATTCATAGTCACAGACTTGTATAAATATATTATTTAATTTAAGTACTTTTTTAATTCTTAAAACTTATTAAATAAAACTAATTAAATTATTTAAACCTTTCAACTTTCTTTTGTTTTACAAGAAATTTACACCTGTATTGCCGAAAAGTTGACTTTTTATTACACCATGTCATAATCTATTAGGTCTTAGAGTTTAAGATTTAGCAAAAACCAGAATTGTGAGTCATATCCCTCGAGTTTACTTTATTTTATTATAGAAAATAGAAATCTAAGCATCGATTTAAATTTTCTCTTTGGGAATACTACAGAAATTTCAAAAATCTATTATACCTAAATATTAATTAATTACTTTATATAAATAAATGTAATTTTTATAAAAGATAAAGTGAAACAAATAGTATAATAAAATTGTTTTAGCACCTTGTGTACAATATATGTAAATATAAATTATATCAATAACTCTTAAAAATTTAAATAAAAATTGTATTTATTTGAACATGTTTTGAAAGATTGGATATAGGAAAGTATTGAAACAAAAATTTTGTTTAAAATGAAACAATATAAAAAGTTCACACACATACACATACAATAACATAATTATGTCAATTATGTCTATATAATTTATACATTTTCAAGTTGTATAATTTATATGAATCTTTAAAAATCTTAGTTTGTTAAATTAAATATTCTTTCAAAAGTATTAAGATCATAATTTATATAAAATACTTAAGTATACATTATTAGATTATGATTAATAAAATGTGATGATAGACTTGTCAACAAACTTTAAAACAAATTAAATAATTAATTATTATTAATATTCAAAATTTTTGTTTGTTTGAAAATCAATCATAAAATTAAATACATTTTATTTATTTATATCTATTTTTAATTAATATAAGTATTACATATAATCACAATTTGAGGAATTAAAAAAATTTAAATTTCATTCCAAGGGTTCTATATTTTTTATACTCTTAAAATAACCCAATAAAAGAATTCATATTTATTTAATATACATATTAACCTTTTCTGTGTCACTGGATTTTAAATTGCTATTTTCCAATGAGGAAAGAATACAAGATTATTGGGTTTTTAATTGAAAAAGATAAATTCTTTTAAATTTTTTTAATATTTATATGAAATATATTTTCATTTTAATGTAGATATTTAAAAGTAAAATGTAAAATGTGTGTTTTAAGCTTACAAATATTTAATATAATATAAATGAATATAAAAGAAAAGTTGAAAAATATGAAAGCTAAACTCAGTTACAAATAGAGTAGAAAAATACGCATTTAAATGTGAATACATGTACATATATATTTGTATTATAAGTTAAATAAAATATTTATTTTCTCTTATTTCTTCTCTTTTTAATGAATCTTTTTCAACTAAATCATGAAGGTATAAAAGAAAAATTCTTGTTAAAAAAATGTTAAATTACTAGTTTCATTGTTCTATTATACTATTATAAATACATTAAAAAGTTTAGCTAGAGAAAATAGTGACAAAATTTTCCTATGTATATACAAAGATTGAATAAATAGACTATTTTTTCAACTATAAGGGTCTCCACACTTGACAGTCTGAGAGAGGCAACAAATTGGACACGTGTCAGAACCCAATTGATAAAAGTTTTAGCGAAAACGATGTGTTTTTTTGAAGTTAGTAATAACAGCAACAAAAATTTATTTGGAATTTATATAGCTACTCTTGAGGATACCAAGGGAACTGTCAAAACTGATCCTTTTATGCTATAATCTGGTCCAAGTCAATTATGTTTATTCATTATATTATAAGCGACAGAATCATCCATTAAAAGCTAATTGATTGTTTGTACAAGAAAAACATAATTTACGTTAACATGTAGAGGAAGATGAAGATGAAATATATGTATAATTGCATTTTTCACACTGAAATGTAAGCAAATAAGATATATTACTTTATTTGTCTTATGACAAAATAAATAAATAAATTATATAAAATAAAATATATGTTTACAAAATTGATTATTATAAATAATGTATTTTTATAATAAAAATTACCTGAAAAGTATCAATTATTAGAAAAATGTGTCTTCCTAACTCGTTTCTAGAGATTAAATGTTATTAGTTCATAGTTACTTGGAATTTATTTCATATATGGTGACAAATAAGATTAAAATTTAGGTGGATGTATTCTTTTTTCAATTCACTAATAAATTATGTGAGTGAACGAAATGTTTCTTGGTATTGAAATAACAAACAATTAATTATATTTCTAAAATATATCTGAATACATATTATCAATAGAACACATAGAATATTCGAATATTTTAAATAAAATAAATAAAAATACTTGGTTTATATAATTATATAGTATTTTACATATGTAGTACTTGACATAAGTAGATTGTTGATTTATTTTTCACTTGTTTGTCAATAAGGTTAGATAAACAATAATTCTAAAAAATATTACAATAAAATAATATCATCACCCACACTCAATCAATTGTTTTTATAAAAAAGTAATTGGATTAATTCATAATCTATAGCAGTCTATAGATACATATATGTAGTTAGTTATATTTAAAACTTATACTGTATGTACTGTAAGTGTGGTTTGCCATTTTAATCAACACCATGTGAATCTAACGACAGTACATTACATGACGATAAGTTCAATCGTAAGTTAGATTTGATGACTTATCGTTTTATTTTTTGCATTAAATTGATAAAACAAATAAAGAATAAATTTTAAACCTAAGAAAGCGGTGAAATTATTTCATTACATTTTTATAATAGAAATATTAATTTTCAAATTTAAAAAATATTTAAGAGTAGATTGAGAAAAAAAATATAAATAAAAATTGATACCATTTACTAATGAGAATAGTTATAAACATCTTCCCAGACTTTTTAATAACATTTTAATAAAACTTTATATTAAAACAAGGCTGAACTTTAGTACATATATGGTAATGCCAAATTTCGATCGTTGAAGGAGGGAATGATAATTATTATATTATATAATTCTAATTTTAACACACCTCCAGTCTCCAGCTAACAAAAAACATTCCATAATTTATGTATCCACCATATACTAAAAAAAACTTTACCTAAAATACTAAAATTCATAGTAAAGATTTTCTATTTGATAAGTTTTATTTATTTTAAAGTTTTACGTTGAGGAAACTTTCTCTATCTTTTATTTATATTTAGTTTAAATTTAAACTGAACAAAAGTTTATAATAATATAATTTTTATTATTGTTTAATCTAAAACTAGTGAAATTTGAGATAAGTTTTTAATTTATTGATTATCTAAGATTCTCAAAGTTTCTAAATGGTTAACCAACCATATGATATATCATATAATTCAGCTTTTTACTATCCGGAATTATATTAAATAAATATATACGTGTTACTAATTATAATATTATGAAAGTAAATTTTACCAGTAATAGTATTATTTTGATTTAATGTTTGCAAAAATATATTTAAAAAATTAATTTTTTTTTTACTTAATTCTTTCCAAATAAGGAAATTATAAAAATTATATATATATATATTATATGTATATTTTGACAGATGATTAAATTAAATAATCGAAATAACATTAACAAAATTAAAAATTAAGTGTATATGTTGTCATAAAGTTGATGAAATAAATAAGAAAAATGAATATCGATTACGTTCTTTTAATTTCTATCTTCTCTATATAACTTATTCCGATTGGTCAGACAATTTTTTCTAAATTTATTGTGATTGATCAAACAAAACAAAAATATCACTATTGATTTTTTTTCATTATTTCAAGAATCAATCCCGAAGTGCCTTTGTTACAGAGTTACATTCATTATCTATTTGGGATATTTGAAACAGGTTTCACATATATATCTTTACGCGGAAAAATAAATTAGATAAAATAAACAAAGGAGATAAAAATTTAATAAATTATAATGTCAAATTCTCATTATTATTTATTGTATTTTAACTCAAATGCAATGCAATTAAGAATTGTCTTGAAATGATAAAAATTGAAGATAATTCATTATTATTTTTTGTTATTCTTTTGGTTTCATTGTTCTTATTCATGCTGCTATTTGGAGAAATAATAATTCCGAATTCAATTTACAAAATAATATTCTATTAATTTTTTTTTTAATAATTACAGCTGGTGAATTATAAATATTTTAACATTTTTTTGTACAATAAGTCGTTTTTAAAGAGAATTTAAAATTTTATAATAACATATATATAATGTATATGTATAACAGTAAAATTAACAAAACGATTATTATTCCAAAAGCTATAAAAAAGATTTAAAAGAAATTAAATAAAAAATACAATAGATATAACTATTAACTTTAAAATATTTTTTAAAGGGTATTCGTAGATTTAATAAATATATATAGTTATATACCTACATATATATTTAAATATATATATATATATATATATATGAAATAATATATGCATGCATATTAAAGAATAAATCATCCTTAAAGAATACAAAACATACATTATCAAGTCTAGTATCCAACAACTTCTCTTCTTTTTGCCTTCCAGTTTAGTGAAATTTTTGATATATGGCTTTCATTTTAATAATTTTAATACAATATTTATATGCTCTAGGATTTATAGGAGAGGGGCCATGCTTGATGTTTTTCATTTATGATCGACCGTCTGTCACATGTCCATAAATAATCAAGCCACAAGAAGTTCTTTACTTATTCATTACTCATTTTCATATTCATATATAAGGCTTGATGAATAAATTTATTTTATATAAGACACAGGAACTCTAGAGCTGAAGGGAAAATGGAAATTCGATTTATTCATTGTTTTTTTTTTTTTTTGTTTTTTTTTTCTCTCTCTTTTTTTATTCATCCAAATTTACTTGATTGGAAATGAATTTTCAATATTAATATTAAATATTATCATGTTTACGTATTATTAGAATAAACAATTATGTGCTTTAAGAATTAAATTTATTTTATTTCAATATCTCTGCTCTATTATTTCAACAGTTAGAAATTAAGAACTCATTTACCATTCACAATCTTGGCTAATAACACTAAAGTATAATTAAAATTTGAATCATTTATGGTATAAACTAAGTACTTTATTCTTCTTCGTTAAAATGATAGTGTAATTTTTTTTTTTTCTTAAAAATAATAGGTTTTTGCTCTAATTTGTTATTAGGCTCCACTTCGACCCTCCCATTTATATAATGGACGGTTCCTTCTTAAATACCATTTCTCTCTCGACGATCCTTCTTAAGGATTTTCAACTTACTAGCAACTCTTTGGATTAGCATAATGGAAAAAAGTTTCATTTCGGGCTCAAAATGTCACTAAAGCGAAACACACGCCTCTACCACCCACACGAACTCCATCATGTATTTTAGTAATTAGAGTTTTTTTTTCTTCTTTTTCTCTCCTAACCGCTACCGAGAACTTCTATTCGCGCTCATTTTTATGGGCCCAAATGAAGAATAGGATGGCAAAAGGCCCCATTGCATATTTACTCTTTTTATCGTTATAACCTGACTTCCCGAAATCATAAATACACATTGTTTACAGAAGTGTAACTTTTGCCAAGAGAGAATTCGGCATAAATTCCTTTTTAAATATCCTCGTTGAATACGAATTGTTTCATTCATTCGATGAAAGCTTCCTTCCAAAAAGAGAATCCTCCTGTGAGAGAGTGTAGATGGGGTGGGGAGGCGGGTGAGGGGGAGGGGGAGGGGGAGATTCAACACCAACTAATATTAAATAAAGTTAGAAAAGATACGCACCGGTTATTAAACCGTGACATCGTTACTTTTACACTTTCATTTAAACAAAGGACACAGTAGAAGTGGAAGAGAGATTCTTTCTCTCTCTTCCCACACCCTCACACCTTTCTTATTTGAATCCATTATAAACAAAAATCTCCATAAAATCTCAGCAACGAAAATAACTACAAAAAGAATCTCTTTCTTGATACCACTTTGAAATTCTAAAGAGAACAAAAAAAATTATAATAACTTCTTCAATGAAATAAATTAAATTTTAAATATGTTGTTTATAGACATGTTAAATAATTTATTTTATCAGAGAATACTAAATTAATTAGAGAAAATACTAATTTAAGATTAAAATTTCATTTTGCTTTTTTTTTAATAGTTTAATTTGTTTAATTACATATTGATTCTTTAAATTATTCAATAAATATCGTTAATAAAGTTAAATTTTAATATTTTTACCGACCGACGATAGTAAGGGAGGTATTGTTTTCACACAAATTTTCACATATAGAGATTTTTACATATCTCCACGAATCATGCATTTTGTTAACAGAAAAAAGTATTTTTAGCATGATGTCTGTCCGTCCGTCCGTCTGTCCGTCTGTCCGTCCGTATAGATGTGTACAGCCTGAACGGCTCAACGGATTTTGATAAAATTTAGTAGATTTACTTAATGCATCAGTATCATGAATTCCTCAACTTCTTTTGGTGTATATCCGGAAACCGGAAGTGGTATATTACAAAGTATTAATTTTATATTCATCGTCCCAAAATATTTCACTTAAAATATAGTAATAATTAACATATAAAGTTGTTTGGAAATTAATTTATTTCAAATCGTTGGTCGGTTCTGTGCCTGGCCACAGCTCATATTTTATCTTATAAATATATTTACAATAGCAACCAAATAATTTTCTATATTATTTTTAGAGAATAATTAATTTCAGACCAGACCTTTCTCCTCAATCGATTTCTTCATATCTTGTATTCGTCAAGGAAATATTGGCAAGAATTTTATTTTAAAAAATGTACATTCTCTATTGACCACATTTCATACACCTATAATATTAGAGAGAGACAGGATAATATTTTCTAAATCTAAGTACATATATAATCTAATGGGATTGAAATACTAAAATTATTAAATATGTTTTGTAGATAAAATTGTTTATGTTTTAATGCAAATTTATTGACAGTTGTTATTTATTACCCATAATTAGAAGAAATCAGCTCTATATTAAACAATTTTTATAAAAAATATATTTTTTCATTTACAAAGGGAAGTTTATTTGTCACGTTTTATTAGATATTAAAGTGGTATGGCGGTTGAAAGAGAAATGACGACATGAGAAAGAAAGAAATAGATGATTTGGGATGGGGATAGGAGACTCAAGGGTTGGTTACTTACTTTTCATTCCCAATGGGAACAACTGACTGAGTGACTGACTCCTCATTAAAAGAGCTCTAATTAAAATCAATGTTTATGACTTGGCTTTCATGTTTAATTAGTCGTTTCCGAATTAGCGCTCCACTTCATTGATCATAAAACATTCCAGTGAATTAATCGCCAAACATTCTATATATATATATATATATATATTCTAAGAAATTAATTAAGAAACAAACCTACAGATTAAAAATATATTGTTATTATTTATTAGTTTTTCTATTTTATAAAACATTTGAATCAAAATTTTTTCTTAAATTTTAAACCATCTGTTAACGCCTCTCCCTGATTTAGATTTATTTATTTTTAAGGTCACTTTATTTTTATATAATTTTTGTAATTTTTCGTTTTTAAATATGTATGTTTTTATTTTATTATATTGGTATGCCATGTGTTGAGTTTAGTGGCTACGTTAACGCCACTAGTTGGGGTCACATGACTCCTCACAGCCAATCACCATGCTCGATTTTGGCTAATGGCGCCAACGGCTAGCGTTGTGGTAGCAGAGGTGATCTCTTTCACTTGCATTTGGCTCTTGCTTGTGGGACTTCATGTTGATAACTTGTATCTTTTAGAAGTGGATTCCTTTTCCACGCTTTTTAGGTGTAAATTCGCCATTTCGTTGTTAAACACGTGGAGACACTGTGTTTCAATTATTATTACTATATTTTTTGTAATTTGTTTGTTTTAGCTGAGTATTAGCAAGCATTTATTTCTTTTATTTTTATATTTTAATTTTATTTTAGTTTCTTTACTTTATATTAATTTTTATTTAATTAAATACATTTTATAGCGTGGCAACGAACACTTATCTTTTATTTAGAAAAAGTGAACCTAATCTTTCCTTTGCAGGCCCATATGTTAGCATCGGATATTTGATTAATTTAATTTGTTATTGCTTTACGATTTTGGATGTTCAAAGCGATTCTCCTAAGCGCTAATAGTCAAACGTACTGCACTCTTTGGTGAAGTATATTTAAGGGTTCCTTTCCCAAATAATTTATTTTATTCCACGTGTGAAAGAGTTGAGAATTCTTTTTTTTAACTCCTTCATTAGTGGCACAGGTGGTCCGACAGGCTGAACAATATTTTATTTAATCAACGGCTTGTCCATAACCCTTTAAATTGGCGACCGTTGACCAAGGACTGCGCGGGAGTTTCGGTTGGATAGCCAAATCGAAAAGTACAGGTTCACTTCACTTTTTTTAATTCATTTATTATATATTTTTTTGTTTTAGTTTTTATACATTTTTAAAATGTCTAGCCCTCCATCCTCAGTTTTATTTCTGTATGCACATGCAGATGAGGTTGTAGATGATTGGACATTATTAAACCTTAATTTGGAAGACATTAAAAGCCTTGTGCAGTCAATCAATGATTTACCAGACTTGAGCTACTCAAGGCTGGTAAACAAGATTGAAAAAACGTTGAACGAAATCGAAACGTTTCGTTTAAATATTTTTAAATCAAAATTGAACAATGAGGTACAAGTCCAACCAATATTAACATTAATTAAAGCTGAATTGTTATTTTTAAATACAATTCAGCTTAAAAACATTTCAGCAAGTGATAATGGGCCAAAGTTTGATTTCAACGCCACGTTTAATGCCCAAAGTGCAAATACGGTGAACCTACCAAAACTTAATTTACCCATATTTAGAGGTTCACTTGAAGAGTATATTCCCTTCAAGAACCAATTTGAAGCAGCCGTTACCAACAATCTGCAGCTATCCGCTTCCCAAAAGCTGCAGTATTTAAAATCTTACCTGGCGGGACCAGCAAAGGATCTCATCAACCATTTGCCGACTTCCGACGAGAATTTTACCATCGCTTTCGATATGTTGGAAGCAAAGTATTATAATTATCGCAAGATTGTTTTCAATCTTGTCGATAAATTCTTAAATTTAAAACATATTAAAACTCCCAGTGCTGAATCTTACACTGGGTTAGTTTCTACGGTAAGAGAAACGATCTTACAATTGGAAAATTTAAAAATTGATACTGAGGCTTGGAACCATTTCCTTGTGAGATTGGTCACCTCAAAATTGGATGAGCATACTCATCAAAAGTGGATTTTTTCCCTTAATAAGGATGAAATTCCAAAATTGAAAAATGTTTTAAAATTTTTAGACAAATTAGCTGACTCTTTCCACGAGACTCATGCTAATAAATTTTCCATTAATTATAACAATAATTATACCAATAATCATCCAAATGCAAATTCGTTTCATAAAAGAAATAACAGAGTTTATAATATTAAAACTTCTGAAAACATAAATAAAAATAATTATATAAAATGTACCATGTGCAGAGGTGCACATTATTTACAAGGCTGCAAAAATTTCTTGAATTTATCAGTTAAAGATAAAATTAAATTTGTAAAGGAGAACGAATTGTGTTCTCTATGCTTTTCTAATAAACATACTTCAAAGCAATGCAAATGGAGTAACTGTAAATTATGTAATAATCCACACAATTTTCTTTTACATATTTTTAGAGATAAAAATCGTCGGGGATCGTCTAGATCACCTACAAAGAGTACAAAAGGTGATGCGTCAGTGAGTAGCAACTCCAGGTCATCCTCTCCACAAGAAAATCCTGCCTCTTCAAATTCCAGTGTTCATTTTTGTCGTGGAAAAAATACGACTTCTTTACTGGGCAAAGCGACAGTTATTTTAAATGATAATGCAGGTAAAACTTTTAAAGTTAAAGCCTTAATTGATATGGGCTCTGAAATCTCACTTATCTCTAACTCCTTAGTGGACAAGATGAAATTACATAAGCAATCCTCCAATATCAAACTTACTGGCATTAAAGATCAACCTTTAGGCAAAAGCAATTCTTTTGTAAAAGTCAATATTTCTTCCCCAGTTGATGATTCGTTTCATTTAAACACTACTTTCAATGTAGTGGATAATTTAAATTTAAATTTGCCATCGTTGCCATTGAAACGCAATCAATTTAATTTCGCTAAACATTTGCCTTTATCTGACCCCAGTTTCTTTTCTCCTAGTCCAGTTGATATAATAATAGGAGTTAAATTATTTAGCAAAATTATTAAACCCGAAATTATTAAAAATAAAGATAGCTCTATTATAGCACAATCTACAGAGTTAGGGTTTGTTATGTTTGGTCAGGCTATTCCCCTTAACGTCAAATGTTTCAACATTAATAAAAAATGCCAAAATAAAAATCAAATAAGGGATGTGCTCAATATCAGAGCACAAATTTACAAAAATTACAGGAATTAGAATTGGTTTGGTGGAGTTCAATACCCTGCTTTGCCAGTGGAAGTTGTATTAAATTCTCTATCTCCCACTCCTGAAACCGTTGATCCTTAATCCATTGAATTAATTTCTCCCGGGCATTTTTCTCACTGGAGAAGCACTGACTCATCTACCTTTTATTAATTAAAAATCAAAATTGTAAACTTAATTGTAAAAGTTGACTTTAAAAAATCTGTGCAAGTTGGCACCTCAAATAAATTTTATTAGGTCATTTATTTTAATAATGTATCCTACTACTTAAACATATATATTTTCTTTGTAAGCTAATTTTATGTAAATTACTTTTAAGTTTTGGTCAGTGATAAACTGCGTTTCTTCACTGAAGGGGGGAGGATGTTAACGCCTCTCCCTGATTTAGATTTATTTATTTTTAAGGTCACTTTATTTTTATATAATTTTTGTAATTTTTCGTTTTTAAATATGTATGTTTTTATTTTATTATATTGGTATGCCATGTGTTGAGTTTAGTGGCTACGTTAACGCCACTAGTTGGGGTCACATGACTCCTCACAGCCAATCACCATGCTCGATTTTGGCTAATGGCGCCAACGGCTAGCGTTGTGGTAGCAGAGGTGATCTCTTTCACTTGCATTTGGCTCTTGCTTGTGGGACTTCATGTTGATAACTTGTATCTTTTAGAAGTGGATTCCTTTTCCACGCTTTTTAGGTGTAAATTCGCCATTTCGTTGTTAAACACGTGGAGACACTGTGTTTCAATTATTATTACTATATTTTTTGTAATTTGTTTGTTTTAGCTGAGTATTAGCAAGCATTTATTTCTTTTATTTTTATATTTTAATTTTATTTTAGTTTCTTTACTTTATATTAATTTTTATTTAATTAAATACATTTTATAGCGTGGCAACGAACACTTATCTTTTATTTAGAAAAAGTGAACCTAATCTTTCCTTTGCAGGCCCATATGTTAGCATCGGATATTTGATTAATTTAATTTGTTATTGCTTTACGATTTTGGATGTTCAAAGCGATTCTCCTAAGCGCTAATAGTCAAACGTACTGCACTCTTTGGTGAAGTATATTTAAGGGTTCCTTTCCCAAATAATTTATTTTATTCCACGTGTGAAAGAGTTGAGAATTCTTTTTTTTAACTCCTTCATTAGTGGCACAGGTGGTCCGACAGGCTGAACAATATTTTATTTAATCAACGGCTTGTCCACCATCCTCATATTCAAATAAATACAAATATTTAATATTTTTTGCTAAAATATAGATTATTACTAAGTAGTATATATGCAGGAACTCTTTTAAATTAGTCTGACTTGGAGACTTTATTCACAGAATTTGTGTTTATATTTAATTTCTATTTCAATAGATTTTATTAACATTCTTTTATTATTTTTTTCAAAATTAAATTTATCAATCACCTTGTTTTATACATTACAAAAGATTTCACTAGAAAATCCTAAAATCAATTTTACCAAAGTTTAAAAATTATAAATTATTATGATTAATTTAATTCGATTATCTTAAGTGAAGCATCTTCATTTCATATTCACTTCATATAATCAGAGCTGTCAGGAAAAGTTGGGGGGGGGGGGGGATTTTGCTTAGATTGAAAAGTAAATAAAAAATAACATTTCACACTGCTCTCAAATGAATTATGAAATGGGATAATAGGAATTAATTAAACGCGAAAGTAACATCAGAAATAATTGAATAGAGATGTCAGGCTTTAAATAATATTTAAACACTCTCTTAAGTGTAATTAATTTCTAAAACATCAATCATCAACAAATAATTTCTAATCATTTCTATTAAATAAGTCAATAAAATCATTAGTTCGATTTTTTAAATGCATATCTTGTAGGTTAGAAATAATTAAATCACTGGAATATCTATATTGGAATAAAAATATGATGATGATTATAATAAAATTAAATAAATTTATTAGATGATAGTTCAATTATACTTTTTATTATTTTAATTTTGATCTTTTTGAAATAAGTAGTGTATTGGTAACGTTTGAAAACAAAAATCTAATTGTAATACAAAAATCTCTAGTTTAAAATTATTTATAGAAGAATGATTATCGCCAGAAACAAAAATCGTATCATTTCTATTTTAAAGATTTTTATTTCCTCTATATATTTTAATCATCAAATATTATTAAAATATAAATATATTTAATTTCTATTTAAATTACATACAATACCGATGATGATTGAAATTATTAAAATAATGTTAAAATGTGATTAATTAAACAATATATGAAATAGACAAATAGGATATTAAATATTGAGGTTTCTTTATGTTTAAGATCCAACCTAACTTTTAGATTAATTTTCTTTTAAAATTATAAAATGCCTCTTCTAAACCATCACCCTTTTTGTCTATTGATTAATTTATTCCATAGGTGTGGTAGAAATGATCAGTCAAGTTTCATGTATAATTTAATCTTTAATTTTGCGATAAACTTTAATTTTATATAATTATAATATCGTTGATGAAGGAATGGAATCAAACCAAAAATAAGTATTAAATAAAGTATAAAATTTGCTAATTTTAATATAAAAAAATAAACCAGACTGTCTTTTTCTGATATTGATTTTTTCTAATTATTAATATTTTGCCCTGTAAAACAATAAAAGGAGGGTCACTAATAATTGTTAAATTTGTTTTTATTTTTATAATTATAAGTGTATTAAATTATTTATTTCAGTGTGAATGTGTGTTTAATTTTTCTATAATATTGCTTTGTATTTTTCAAAGGTATATTTTAATAAAATTTGTTTTCAAAATACTCACTTTGGCGTTATCACAATCTCTTAGGTCCATATACATAAGTTGATAAATAATAATTTTATTTTTGATATTCTAGAATAACATATTAACATTCTTATTTGTATTTTGTTTTATCAAAACAATCTCTGTGTAGTACTAATATCAACTTTATTACAAATTGCATAGATATAAATGCAAAGAGTGGATGATCTAGTTAATTTCTCACACTTAAAAAAAGAGGTAATTGGTTGAAGAAGAGAGATGGCACTTAAAAGCGAAAGTTGATCGTAAAAAAAGAAAATAAATAAAACATTCATGAAACGGTAGAAATAAAAATGGTTTGCTTTAGATATTTTATGACTTTTTTACTATCCCTTAATCCCTATTTATAATATAAACGATAGATAATTTATTCTCCTTTGAATTTTCACTTTTATAGTCACAATTTATTCCCTTTTATCGATTGGTTTCATAAATTTATTATAGAAGATAATAGTTAATTCAATCTATTTCACTTTTTTTTTATTAAAAATCTATTAACTATTTAGAAATAAAATTTGTTAAATTATTTCATATTCCGATTAAATAAACTGAGAATCTCACGTTTATTTTTTAAATTTTTTTATTTTAATAAAAATTAAGTTTTAGCATAAAACCTTTTGAGTCTTCTTACTATTTAAATAATAAATAATGTTTTAAAAACTTTTAATGATGTTTTTATATTACTTATACCTTATTAAATTATTAGAATATATACTCAAATTTTCTTATTTATTAGTTAATAAATAGTTATAATTATTATATTATTATGTTTTGTATGAAATTTTATTATTGAAAAATATTGAATGTTCTTCTAATTTAACATCAAAAAATTTATTATATTGGCTTCAGTATTGATGTCCCGATTAATGTACAAGTAGGTATATAAATATAGATAAGTAATTAATATTTTTTTATATTTTATTTATTTATTTTATTTGTATAATAATTTTATACTTTACTATATAATTTTTTTAATAGACTGAATTGAAAATAAAATTTCTATTGTTAAATTGAAAAATAATAAAATATTCGATTAAAAAAAAATATATTTAGATATTCTCTTTATCATTATATATATAATCAATAATACAATAATACATTATTATAATAATTAATTAGCAAATTTTGTTACTTTATCTTTAACATTTTTCGGACTAAAACGCAGGAATTGTATTTTTTTAAATTGCAAAATATACAAAATTTTAAAAAAACTAAAATCTTTAAACATGAAGAGCTGTAATTTCTTCATGATGATCCGGTGAAGGTTGATTATGTGTTGTTGTTCCTTCCGTTCTTACAATAGCATTAAAGCCATTGTGTTTGTCAGCAGTGTATTCAACGATGCGAGTAGATCCGTCAGGTTCGAGAATTGTATACGACCCCTTTACTACATCGCCGTCACGTGTCTCCCATTGATTCTTAAAATCTCCAGTGTGGAAATCTTTTACGCCATAAGAATAAGAATATTTTGCAGGCGCCTGAAAAATAAATATTATTAAATAATAATAAATTTATATTAAATTCATAGAACTTTAATGTTATATTTAAATAGATCTAAATAAGTCTATATAAAGGTCAATAAACAAATTTGAATCCATTATTATTGTTAAAAAATATTATTTATCTTTGAGGGAGGTGTATTTTGCATTAACCACATTAAGTCTTTGGTATTGCTCATTTTTTCTAATTAATATTTTCTATTATATTATTTTAATATTTTAATTTTGAAATTAAATAAAATAAACTGGAGTGTCGCGCAAATTTTTATATTCGATTAATTAACATATATTATATTTAAATTAAATTTAATTAACCTATCTATCTTCTATCTATCTCTATCTATATATATATAAATGAAATGTATGTATGTGGCATTGAAAACAACTGTTGATTGGTCGAGGGATCCAAGAGGCGGAGATATAATTATCTGTTTAATTAATTTATTTTATTTAATTACATAATTTAATTTAATTAATTACTAATCACTAAATCATAGAAAAATGAAATATTTCATCTCATTTTGTTTTCTCATAAAAATTTAATCACTCAAGATGATAAGTTTTCTCATAATCATAACCTAAGTTCCCTTTTAAATTATTTCTATTTGAAACAGAGGTGATTGATTCTCTCCCCACTCCCTGAGGACCATAGCCAGCCACTGTAGAAATGAGATATCTATCTACTATTGTAATCACTAAGTCATAGAAAAATGAAATTTCCATTTCATCACTCAATATCATAAGGAAACCCATTCTTTCCATGAAAACCAATACCATTGTTCCGCGACACACTGGTGTACTCCGGTCATCAGGTTGTGTGTCGCGGAAAAAAGTCATGGTTACCATCTGAGTTTGAAATACGCGCCATTGAATAAAATTTTACTTGTCGGATACAGTTCAATGTTCAGTACATCTTTTACTTCAAAAAGTACATATTAACCGCTTATTGTGAATGAAAAAAAAAATGAACCTTTGGTGGGAGCAGATCATCAGTCACTTCTGTTTCATACAGAAGTACGATGGCTTTCTCGCGGAAAAGTGCTAAAAAGTTGATTCTAGAGGCACAGGTTTCAGATTTTGCTTCTGTGTTTAAAAAAGAAGAATGGGTACTAAAACTTCCATATCTGGCGGTCATATTCGCTCATTGAAATGAGCTCAACAGAAAAATGTAAGGCAGGAATTCTAATATTTGTCTGTGTGTGCCTTTATGCGTTCCTAAACTGCTCATCCGATTGCAACCGAATTTCGTATGTGCATCCACCCTATCCACGGGAAGATTTTTATGCCCTTTACCATGACCTTCAAGGTCAAATAAGGTCAAAATTTTTCAAATGGGAGCCCCTATTTTTTTAATGACGGATTCGGAAAGAGGAAAATTTTATGTTCGAGAAGACCATGACCATGATTAGAGTTTGACCTCCAAGATCAAATGAGGTCAAATTCAATTTTTTTACAAGGGAGCCCCCATTTTTTATGACGGATTCTAAAATAGCAGAAAATTTTACATCCGATATGACCTTGGCCTTGATCTTTGACCATGAAAATGAAGGTCACTAGAAATCACCCTCAAGGTCATTCAAAAATTAATAAATTTTTACTTAAAGACATAAAAATGACCTTTGGAATGATATTAAAGGTTAAAACCAAGATCATATCTGGAAGTAAAATTGTATGATTCCATACGCTAATCAGCAAAAAAATTTCAATTTGAAAAATGTACTCAACTGTTTTCGAAAAATTACACAAGGTTAACACAAGGTTACAACAAAAGGGACGTGAAACTATATTAACGGCTGGCACACATTCGGACTTCCTTCTGGAAGCTTTCTATTATGATTTCGGGAAAGATCACGGGCAACGCCGGGTACTTCAGCTAGTTAAATTATAAATTATAAAATTAATAAATAATATTAAACCAGTGCGTGTTTGGCTCTTTGTTGGTGGCACCACGTAACGTGCTGGCGCGTGATTGCCAGGCAACGTGTTAAAAAATTAATTCCGGTACTTTCAGCGATTCAATCAAGCTGAAATTCTAAATATAGAAGTTTTATACAATTTTTAATCATGTGAAAAACTATCAAACATACCGTATTTCTTTATTTTTACGATCAGTTTAGAGGAAAAATAATCAAAACTTGGTAGATAATAACCTTCTTCTGGATGAGCTACATTTCTCAAAAGTTGATAGAAAACTACGAATTTTGAATAATGCCCGTATACCAAATTTCATTATTCTAGTTCAAACCGTTTTTGCGTAATCTTGTCTACCTACACTCATACACACAAATATTTTTTTCAACCTTACAGTGAAAATGGCGCATGGACCTTCAAAACGTATAAAAACATCAAAACCTCGACATCGAAAATTTTCATGATAGCAATACTATCTCTGGCGAGAAAGTAAAAATGAGCTCTGGCAAGGCACAGAACCGACCGACGATTTGAAATAAATTAATTTCCAAACAACATTAAACATATATATAGTATAAAAAAAAATATTTTTAAAACTTGAATTAAATTAAATTATATTATTTTGATTTTGATTTTTAGTTTAATTACTCAATTATTAATTATTACTATATTTGAATTGAAAAATTTCCGACAATTAATATAAAATTAATGCCTTGTAATATACCACTTCCGGTTTCCGGACATACACCAAAAGTTGAGGAATTCATGTTACTGATGCATTAAGTAAATCTACCAAATTTTATCAAATTCCGTTGAGTCATTAGAGATGACTACGTCTATACGGACATACGGAAAGACGGACGAGCAGACGGACAGATATCATGCTAAAAATACTTTTTCTGTTAACGAGGGCAGGTCATTAAACCGGTAACTTTTTGAATTTCCCGTCTCTTAAATGAAATGGCAATACTGCTCCTGTCAGCAAGCAACTATCAGCTGACTCCTGTCGAAATTTAAACCAGATGGGTCTTTTAGTTTTTGTTTCTACCTCGTAATTTGAGTAGAAAATAGGGATAAAGTGAATTTCCATGGAAATCCATGAATTGGGATACGAATATCTCTCTCATCCGCCCTATTCTCTGGGTTTAGCTGCGAGTGACTATTTCTTGTTTCCAAACTGAAGAATTGGCTCAGCGGAAAGAGATTTTGCTCCAACGATGAAATCATCTCACATATAAATCTATTTCTGCCCTCGACAAATCTTATTTTTTGAAAGGGACAAAAAAATTGGAGAAACGTTGGACGAAGTGTATAGAGCTCAAAGGAGAGTAGGTTGAATAAGAAAATAATTTTTTTATCCAAAAACCTGTTTCATTTAAAAAGGCACGAACTTATTGATTTGACTTCGTATATTTTAGAATGCTTTTTTAACACTTAGAGCAGTTTAATTAATTGCCACCTTTTGATCGATTGAATTGTCTTTTTTAAAGAAATTGTAGATCTTAAGTACTTTAACCTGGACATTCATTAATTATTTTACGAGCTTATTCATTTCTTGATTTAACTATTGAAGCTTATGACTTTTACAACTAAATAAAGTTTAAAATATTCACATTATCAATCATTATTTGGTTTGAGAGTAATATTCTTATTTTTTGAAAATTTCTTTACATTTCAAGAAGAACAAGATATATTATTTAGAAATTATATAAATGGTATTTTTATTTAAAAAAAAATAAAAATAAAATCTTCAACTTACATCGTAATCCACAAATTGTTCTTCATGTTCCGGTTCAGGATGAATAACGAGTGGCACAGCTTGAATGACTAGAAGACAGGAACAGAAGACTAGTAAAATCTGAAATAAAATTTGTCTTACTATTTCAAATATTGTATTATTATATACTCGAATTTATAATGAACAACTCAAATGTTCATGTTATCTTCGAATTGTTTAGAAACTGTCACAATATTTACTCTAATTTCTTATGAATAATCATATTTAAATATATTAATTAATCAAATTAATTTAAAATTAAAAGTGACTGAGAGTATTTGACTTTCTCTCTTCTTAAATTAAAACCTTGAATGATATGACAAAAAAAAATATTACATTTATTGGAGGAAACTATTTTTAACAAATCTAAAAAAATATCTTATTAAATTCTATTTTAATAAAAAGTTTACAGTTTTGGTTGGTGTTTTGCTGAATAATATAAATATGTAGTAGGGTTTCTCCGGTGTCCATAAGAATCTCAATGTACAATTTCATGTTTATTTTTAAGTTTTGTTTTTGCATTAGTAATAAAATTAAAACATAATATTAAAATAAATAAAGTTAATCATCTGCTTTATTCAGTATTCTAATTATACGGCTTGATGATGAATTTTTTAAACCATTTCCATTTCTATCTGCTATCTGCGTATTCAATATCATCACCTAACGGTGATTAGACATGCATAATTGGATGGGCAGCATGGACACTATTGTCGAATAATTATTGTTTATTAAATTATTCAATAGCTAGAATTTGAGAGAACTCAAGGGGTAGATTAATCCAATCCCTAAATACATGTCAATTTGTATATACAGGTGATTTGAAAAATTTCTGATCTCAACATGAAGATGATCCACACGTCTGCTAGATCGAAAACTTTTCATAACCCCCTGCTGATGCATCATCTGCTTCTTTAATTTAATTAATAAATAATTTTGATTATACATAAAGTGTCTACTTTTAATTTTTATTAAATTTTATTGGCTTTTTGGACTTTATTTGGCTTTATTAGCCAGCTTTCGCATTTATTTGAAATTAATTATTAAATCTCTCGACTTGAAGATTGGCAAACTATGTATAACAACTAAGCTACCTTTTACAATGTTATTTTAAGATTTTATTATACGGAAAATGAGATAAATGCCAAAAAAATTTCGAATAAGCACTCATCGGCATATATGTACATATTTAAAAGTTTTTTTAAGAAAACCAGGTAGTTATTAATTTGATAATTATAGGGATAACTAAGAAAATAAATTGTTATAATTAACATACATAAGCAAATGGTTAGTAGACCTGATTACAATCACAAGCGTACGTCGATACTCACCTGTGTTTTCTTCATTTGTGTTAGTGAGATCAGTTCGTTCCCAGTGTGGTACTGATTTCAGGTAAAATCTTATTGCAACAACCCGGCGGCGTTTGTTCTGCTCCGGCTCCTATCTCTTCTTTATATACATTTGACTATATACAATTAGTTTATGTTTTGATTTGTATAATTAAATAATAACGAGGTTCAGCTCTTTTGTGTGCTTTAGCGATTTTCCCTTTACGGGCACGAACCCAGAACCAAGAGAAAAGCTCGTAAAAAAAACAATAACAAAACAAACAATTAGGGTTATTAATATTAATGAAGCTACAATAGCCTTGATTATTTATTTATTATCTATTTCAATAAATTAACAAGAATTTCTAATTTATTATTTTTTTACATAAGATAAACAAGCAATAAAATGAATCTCTCAGATATGTAGACTTATTATAAAATTATTATAAAAAAAATAATATAAAATAAATAACCATAATTATTTATAATTATTTATATAAACAATTCATATGTGAGGATAATGAAAGTTTATTTTCACTAAAACTATAAATTTATTATTTCACTAGTAATTGGAGTTTGGAAAAAATCTAAATACTGATTTTTAAAACAAAAAAAAACAAAAATTATTTAATTTACTTGTTAGGATTTATTTTTTATCATTTTTTTTTAAGTTAAAGTTAAAGTTGAAGGTAGTCATGTGTAATAATAATTAATTAATTAACATTTTATCATATTATAAAAATTCATTTGAATGAAATTGATAGAAAAATTTATTAATTTTTATTTTTTCCTACTTATCTAAAATTCACAGTAATCAAACATGATTTAATCATTTATAAATTAAATTTATACTCAAAATTGATTTTATATTTACCTTTGTAAAAAATTCTAAAAATATTAATCTCGATATTGAATATAATAATAATAAACTCTTTTTAGACGGACAGGCGGTTTCTTCTCTATAATAATAATTTCCGTCGTATGTATGATTGTTCATTTAACTGTATTTGCTGTAGTGGTGATCGTTGCTGTGCTTCTCTGGGATGACGTGCTAAAGTTTCAACCAATTTCAACAACCGTTTCGGTCTCAAGCTTTCTTTTCCTATATTCACGCATTCAATCTTTTCTCATTTGGTTCCGTTTTTTTATAAATTTAAATATTTAACATATATTATTCTGTTAAACAAAATAATAATAATAATAATTTATAGGAAATTGTGTTTCAAATACATACTTACAAAACAACACAATGTTTAAATATAAAATTATTAACTTTATTCAAGTTGTTGTAATCATATTTTTATTTTTTTTATTTGACACTTATTTAATTTAACAAAACAAAATTTTAAAAAATGAAGTTAGTTACAAATTAAATTAATTTTGACAATTTGTAACTAACTTCATAAGGTTATAGTCATATATATATATATATATATATATATATACGCGCGCGACGGAAATGATATATATTAGATAAATATAAATTCAAAATCTTTTTGAGAGAAGTTCTAATTATAATAATAATTATTATTATGTAACGGAAATTATTATAATATTGCAGAAGATATATATAATTAATATAGTTATTATTTTTAAATTATTTTTTGTTAACTAATTATTATTAATTTTTGATTTAATATGTTTATTTTTTCTTTTATTATTTACAATAAATAGACGATTTATTTTGACAGCTATTTACTTTATTTAAAATAAATAAATTTTTTATATACTTATAAATTACTATTTTAATCATCAAATAATTATTACTAGTATAAGAATTTTTTGGGGAATACAATATACACAAGGATTAAAAATAAATTTCCAAGGCATAATTTCAAAATAATATTTTAATTTTATTTCTCAAATTATATTATAATTTGAACAATTATCTGAAAATAATATCTCCATAGAATCCACTATCATATTAAAAAAATTTTGAAATTCAATATTAGAAATTATATATTTATATTAAATCATGATATAGTTTGTAAAAAAAATTAATAAAACATTTGATCTAAAATAATTAAAATTCATGGTAATTATGAAATTAATGATTTATTCTTATTATTTTAATAAATATACTCAGTGCCGCCCTAACCACAGGGCTAAATGGGCTATAGCCCCAGGGCGCAAGCCTTTTGAGGCGGCAATTTTTTATTTGCGATATAGTATTTTCTTAGGAAGAAGGACGCATTATTTTTAGTAGCCCATGGGCGCCGAATTCCTTAAGACTGCCCTGAATATACTAGTATATTTTTTTTCAAATTTTAAATTTTGTATTAAAATAGAGACTTAGTAAAAAAGGAATATCTTTTTAAACAATAAAAAAGAAATGAAAGTATAAGAATAAAAAAAAATCAATATAATGAAAAAATAATGATTGTCTTGTATAGTTGCATCAAGTGAAATATTATATTTGAAAATATGTAAATAAGTATATGAATATATTCTTAAATAATCTTGGTATTAATTTCACTTAAATTTAATTGTTAAATAAAATAATTTTTACCGACCGACGCTAGTAAGGGAGGTAAATGTTTACACACCAAATTTCACATGTGGAGATTTTTACATATCTCCACAAATCATGCATTTTCTTAACAAAAAAAAAATATTTTTAGTATGATGTCTGTCTGTCCGTCCGCTGTGTGTCCGTATAGATGTGTACAGTTTGAACGGCTCAACGGATTTTGATAAAATTTGGTATAAGTATATTTACTTAATGCATCAGTATGATGAATTGATCAACTTTTGGTGTATATCCGGAAACCGGAAGTGGTAGGATTACCGATCGACGGAAAGGTTAGGAAGGAAAGGGTTATTTTCACACCAAATTTCATACGAGGAGATTTTTTACATATCTCTACGAATCATACACTTTGTATTGGTTTTATCTTCGGGAAAAATCATTAGTTCATTAGTTTTTTTTAATTTTAAATTATATGACGTCACCCAGCCCTTCATGACGTCAAAGCAAACTCTTACTTATATATTATAAATAAAATAAAATTAAAAATATTTATTTTCTTTTTTATTGCATTAATAGATACATTTAAATTATTTGAAATTGTTTCTTAGCTGGAAATTCATTTTCTTTCAAACCGTCGGTCGGTTCTGCGCCTGGCCACAGCTCAACTTATTTAGTTTTAAAAATTCTAATATAAGAAATTGTATTTGATTTTTAAGATATTTGAAATATTTTTTAATTGAAAACTGGAAATATATAATTTAATATAAAAATACAAAATAATATAAAATAAATTTTTATTATTTTAACAATAATGACTAACAGAAGTCATCCCAAATATTTGAATAATCTTTATTAATTATTATTATACAATGGGACTTGAGGCTCTTGTCAACATTTCGTTGTTTTTAAAATAACCAAAATTGATTGTTTTTTAAATAATTTACAACAAAGAACGGATTTTTTTTTTATTTAAATGTTACATGAATAATTGAAGATAGGAATATCAACAAGTGATAGGAAAATAGCAATATTATTTTCTTATTAATATTTTTTTAAAAATAATTTTCACTAATGAGTTTAATTTAATTATATATATGTTTAAAATAACAGTATGATAAAATACTTAATCGTTTTAATAAAGTTATATGGTAGGTAGGTATTAAAATTATCATCAATTAATTAATAAAAAAAATTTATTTTTGAGGTATTAACATGAGCAATGTATGAATAATGACTGAAAAATTAAATATAAATAGATAATGTTTGAAATGGTTTGAAATGGTTTCGTTTTCAATAATGATGGTGGCCGTAAACAGCAGGATGAACGGCATGTCCTTCTCGCCTTACTATCGCGTTAAATCCGTTATGTTTATCAGCGGTGTAGTCGACAATTCGTTTGGTTCCATCAGCCTCGATCAACGAGTAAGAGCCTTTGACGACATCGCCGTGACGGGTCTCCCATTGGTTCTTAGCATCCCCGGTGTGCGGGTCATGAACTCCGTATTTGAAGGTGTAATGTGCCGGCGCCTGAAACATTACAAATAATTAATTAACATGAAATCCACTTCTCCTGGAAATAATTATCTATTATTCCATTGTGAAATTATTTTTTATCATTTTATTTTTCTCTATTCTATAGGAAATTATTATTTTAAAAACACGCGACCACTACAACTTTAAAAAAAATATATACCTATATATTTTTTTTCTTCAATTTTAAATATATGTACATAGTTTAATAAATTTTTTATACATTAATTAAAATTTATATTTTAATTCAATAGACTTCTTCAGGTACTTCTTAATCAACATATCTATAAAACTGAAATTAAATTATATTGTGTTACAATAAATAATTTATATCTTCAAAAAGTTAATTAAAGTGTCCTTTGGAAATCAAATGAAATCAAATTCAAATGAGTAAATGAATTGATTGATTAATAATATTAAAGAGGATATGTAAGTAATATTAATATTAATATATATATATAAATAAATAATTTACGAAATAATCAATAGCATGTCCATGTCCATGTCCTCCTGCTCCTGCGTATGCTCCAGCACCTCCAGCGGCACCCCAAACGCCTCCTAAATGATAGGATTCCACTGTTTTCAAAAGAGCGATCAAGCACAGAGTAAAAGCAATCTAAAAATAAATATGATAATATATCTCAATTACTAAATAATAATAAATTTACAAATAAATATCTAGTATATATGTAATTCTTCTATATATATATATATATATATATATATATATATATATATATATATATATCTAAGAATGAGCCAATCAGAAGCCAAACTGATTAACTCCAATTTTTAAAATTTTGCTAGTAATGTAATGTAATGTAATGTAATCAGCAACATATGAAGTGAATAATGAACTTGATAATCTTAATATTGCAATGCAATATACATTTTTCTGTAATCAATAACCCTGAATTTAATACCAACTGTGAACACTTTGGGCTTCATTTTCTCAGTTTCTTTCTTTATATGTGGAGTTAATCGCCGCTTTGGCTTCTGAGTGGCTCATATAAGTATATATTATATATATTCCTTAATCTTCTATTTAATTTTTATTATTATTATTAATAATAATAAAAACTGTTTTCCCCGTGAAATTATATTTATAATTTTCAACAACACAGTTATAATTATTTTTATTAAATTTTATAAAAAACCTCGGCATAAAATTTTTATTCAACTTAGTAAATTTTATTCTAATTAAAATAAACACAAGAATAAGAATTTTTTAAGAAGTTTCTTAGTTAATTATTTATTCCTTTTTTGATTAAAATTAATTCAAGTTATCATTAAAATATTAAATCGAGCTAAACATTAAATTGTACAAACTGTTCTAACGATACACTTGAATCATTATATACTATATTAATATTTATATATTAATAATTATATGTGATATATAATATTATAATGTGGAGCATTACCTTAACTGAGAAGTTCATATTTATGATTTGTGTGCTGGACGTTTTTCAAGTAGGTTGTTGTGTTCACTGTGTTTAACTGGTAACTGGTGACTTTTGATAGTTATTTACCGCTTGATCAGCTCTTTTATACTAACTAACCGAATGCCTTTCAATTGACTTTTTTATAATTCTTCACCTCGGAAAATATTCATGCTTATTTCAATCATTTCATAATTTTACTCGATTACATGAATTATAAATTCAATATAACTGAATATATAATATAGCTACTCTATGCTTATTATTTATTTTATTATTTTTTGTTTGTTTTGCATCATATTATTTTCACTAAACTGTGTGAAATTCCAAACAGAGAATGTAAAAAAATATTTTACTCAATATACCTTATACATTTTTCTTAAATTATTTAAATAATATTAATATGATATTATATATAATACCTATATTTAATTTTAAATTTGTATATATATAGTTTAAATAAAGTTTGGCATTTCATGAAATGAATTAAATATCTACCCATTTAATTCAGATCTTTAGCCGACTCCTCTTACCTTTAATATATATATATATATATATATTATAATTATATAATTTCACATTTATTTATTTAATCCATTTTCGTATATTTTTCCATTTATTTATTTTTTTCACCCTTAATATTTAGCTTATTGTTATTATAACGTTTTTCTTAACTTCACTTGGCGTCTGTCTCTCTGTCTGTTCGCTCTTTTGACAAATTGAAATCGATTTTTCGATCGACTTTTTATCGGGAGATAGACAGTTGAAAATTTTTGTAGATATTTAAATGGATCCCTAGAAGGTATAGAAGATATATAATTGAATTATAATTAATTAGCGATTAATTACTTTTAGTAACTAATTCCTTTTGTATTGGTCCGATTAATTTTTTCATCTTATTGCTACTCTTTCATAATTCCTTCACTTTTTTTATTCAATATTTAATTAATAAATTAAGGATAATTAAACATAATTTGAATAATTCAGCCTGCTTGGAAAGTAGTAGTTTGTGTTTAAACCTTTAAAAATCAATATCTATCTATGTATTTATGTAATATTTTGGGTCTTTGTATTTACATATTGAATTTTAGTTCTCTATTTAATATTAATTATTTTTTATAAAATTAGGTTTGACTTCAGCAAACAACATTGAAGCTCTATGTCAATTATCTTTAGGTGAAATTAATGAATAAAATAAAATAAAACAATTCTTTTTCTCAGAGAGGAATTTTTATTTCTTCTTAGGAAAAAAATGAAGTGAATGAAAAGAAACATGCAAAGTACCAAAACGAAACGAAAATAAGATATGATAGAATTTAGCATTTAGAACGATCAGATGAGATGGAGGAGAGATCTCGGTGAGTTATGAACTGTGAAAAAAAGCAGTCCAATTTGAAGTCAGTCTCAAAGAAGGATGCTCGCAGCAATTGGTTTGTTTGAATTCGCTCAGTATTCACCATGGTGTCCGTAGTGGGAGAGATCCTCTTGATGGGTAGAGTAATGTTGAGGATGGACGGCATGGCCCTCGCGACGAACAACAGCATTGAAGCCACTGTGTTTATCTGCGGTGTAATCAACAATCCGTTTGGTGCCATCAGCTTCAACTACGCTGTATGACCCTTTGACAACATCGCCATCCCGGGTTTCCCATTGGTCTTTGACATCACCAGTATGAGGGTCATTCACGCCATATTTATAGGTGTACTTGGCCGGCGCCTAAAATATCAAAAACAATCAATGAATCATTAAATGTTAATGGAAACCTGAATTTTAATGAATAATACTTACATGGTAATCAATGGCGTGATGTTCATCATGGTGTAACTCAGGCTCGTGGTGGTATTCGAGCGCATCGTGGTGGAACTCAGGGTAGGCTTGGGCGAGGGCCACCAAAGCTACCACTGCTACCAGAGTCACGATCTGACAAAAGAATTGCACAATTTAACCAAATATATATAATTTAATAAGAATCCCACATAAAAAAAAAGTACCTAAACACTTTATTTAGTTATATATTATATAATTATGAAGTTATAAATTTAAAGCAAATAAAATAGTACTATTTATTTAGTTAATATATATATATATATATATATTCATTTAATTAAATTGAATAACAGTATTGTAAAAAAAAAATAATAGAGGAAGTTAATCTTATTTTTCATTTATTAATTATAATTAATTCATCGGTTATTAATTATAGTCCAGGAAGAAAAGAAAATTAATTATGTTTTTAATGTTTTTTTTTTTTTTTTATCTTCCAATCTTCCATAACACAAATTTCTATAGGGAAATCCTCAACCAACAAAATCTGTCTTCCTTAATTAAATTTATTATTTATTTTTTTATTATTATTTTTTTAGTTATTATTATTATATTATTAATTTCTTTTATAATAAAACCGCTTCGAATATTCATTTTTTCTTAAAATGTTTTTTTTTTTTTTTTTTTTTTTGCAACTTTAATTTGATTTAATACCTATTATTCTATTATCATTGAAAACTTTGTTATCAACCGAAGTTAGAATACAATCAATCAAAAGATGATGACAAAAAGGAATGTTTTTTTTTATCTTCTCTCTCTCTCTCGTTATTCGTTGAAATCTAGGTCACCGCTTTTTAGTAAAATATCCTCATATAAAAATAAAAGTACACGAGGAGAAAAAAATGTAAAATAAAATAACGTTCGACAAGATTTATTGACTCCTCCCTCAAAGGGATTGAGTCGCCTTCTAACAAAAGGGTAAACAAGATTTGATGACTGTTTCCGCCCACCGTGGCTTGACTTCTCCATATCATCGTATCCCAGAAGTAGGGATGAGGGTGAACCAAAAAAAATCATAAAACAAAATCAACAAATATCATTCGACTTTTATTGTTGGCTTTTATATCAAAAATCTATCTCATTGGTTGAAAGAATATTGAACATCCGGTATTGTATCAAGGACATTTAAAATGGGAACTGAAGGGTCAGTTAACTGGTCTTTAAATTCAAAACAGGTTGTTATTTTTTTCAATCAATTCCAACTGATCAAACTTTTCAACAAACTTTTATCAAAGAGATTTTTTTCTAAAATAAGGATTTATTATAATTATGTAAATTGTAGCTGAAATGAATTCGTTAATTTAAATTTTTTTTTTATGTAATTATGAGGAAATATAAAAACTTGCCCCATTGTAATCTTCATAATTAAAACTCGTATAATAATTTTGTACTTAAAAATTTTACAAATACACGAAATTTTTTTGTAGAATTAACATTACTTATCCACTAATAACCTGCTTTTGTCTATTATTTGTGAAACAATATATATTTCTAGAAAATATGAAATATATTTTGTTTATTCAATACAAATTTTATATTAAGCCAATCTGTCTGTATTAAAGAATTTTCTACTAAATTTTAAACTAATCATGACTAGAATTACGCTATTACAAATTCCTTTAGAATAAATATTTTAAAAAGTATATTGAATTTGATAATAGATGAAGTTAACTGATAAACATAATTTTGTTAATTTGAAGAAGATTCAGTACAATACAAATTAATTTCAAAGATAATTGGTGTAGATGTAGTTACAAAATACTGTTAAATTTAATGCTCATTATTTTTTTACTATAATAGGGAGGCTTGAAATTTTCAAAATAGTAGTTCATATTTTAGTCATTACATTGGTTTTTAGATGATTATTGGCTTTAATGAATTAAAATATTGTAGCTAAATTGATAAACTATTATGTGGATATTAAACTAGATATTATACTAGATATATAGTAAAATATGAAGAATTATAAAAATTTGAACGTACATAATTTATAGTGATATATTTTTTAAAATACTTTACTCCCTTTAATCATTTTCAGGAGGAATGCGTTCATCCTAATTTTTTTTACGTTAGTATAAATTTAAAAAAAAAAGAATGTTTTTGAAATAATATCATTTATATTAAAAATTTTTACAAATAAACTAGACTTAACTTTCAATTATTTTAATTGTATTTTATTAAAATTTTAATGAAATATATTTATTTTTCATATATTTTTTTTTGATAAAACATGAAATCAATATTTATTACTTAAATTTTTATTTTATTGTTATATAAACATCCCTTTTGAAACAGACCAATATAGGTAATTAGTTTTATTAATATACGTATATATAAATAAATAAATAAAATATAATAATTTATTTATTTCGTATATTTTTAAATTAACTAAAAAATTTAATTATAATATCGCCACAAGGGAAGATTAAAAAAATAAGATAATGGTATTTAATTTAGGATATTTTTTTTTACTGCAATAAGATAAAATTATTAATTATCCAGTCAATTAATAAAAAAAAGTTTTTGAAAAATTAACCTAAATTCTATTTCATGTGAATGAAACATCCCTAAACCAAGTCTTTTCAAAATGAAAAAATGAAATAGATTAATTTCAAAAATAATACAAGTTTGAATTATCTTAAGGAAATATTAATTACCTGAGCGGAATTCATGATGTGCTGAAGAGGTGTGCGTCTGTTGGATCTCTACTCAAACTGATACGAGAAAGAAGAGCACCTGAGCCTTTTATACTCCCCGGAATTCTGCTAAAAGTACGGTCAGTAATGTGTAGGAGACCATCACGCACTCCCACTACCTTCTTGATTAACATTACACTCGTTCCGGCAGATTATTTTCCGTTTATTAATCAAGTTTGTGCAAATGAATAAATGAATAGTTTCACTCGAAAAATGTTTAATTTAACGGCAAATTTAATATACGATTATCAATTCAAATAAATATACTTATATATCATTTAACATAATGATTAATCTATTGTGAATTGGTTATCGACATATAATAATATAATAATAATAATAATAATAATAATCATCATCATCATCATCATCATCATATAATTGTTTTAATAATTTAAAAACTAATTATATTTATTATTTTATTTAATATTTCTAATACTGGTTTATAATTATATAAATAATATTTAATTATATTTGTTTATTTTCATGCGCCCAACGTTTTTCGTTGAATATGAAGCAATTCATCCATGAACTTTGTCAGGCTTATAGAAAAATGATTTTATTCTTTTTAGTCCATTGGATAAACGTTATTTTATAAAAATTTTTTTATATTTATATTATTTTATTCTACTTAGTTGAGAACTATGTTTCGCTCAAAAAATTTCAAATCTTTTTTCCCCACTTATTAAAATTGAATTGAAATTAAAATTTTATATCCATAATAGTTTTGAATTAATTATTTAATTTTTTTCACTCAATAATCAATATTAATTGATTAAAACTAATTTTTGATATTTAAAATATTTTTTTCCATTTTTTGTATATAATAAAATAAAATTTTAATTAAAAAAATTAAAAAGAAACGAACAAATCAATTTTGAAAAAAAATAATTTTAAATTAAATAAAATTAATTAAAAAAATAAAAATAAAATCATTAATTTTAACAAAAAAATAATTGTCATCTCATCTCGTTATTGGAAAATATTTTCAAAATAAACTTATGTATGTAGCCAAATTAAATTATAAACACTTATATATGTTTGATAATTTTTCACATGATTAACAATTGTATAAAACTGCTATATATAGAATTTCAGCTTGATTGAATCGCTGAAAGTACCAGAATTAATTTTTTAACACTGCAAATCTCACGCGCCAACACGTGCGATGGTGCCATCAATAAAAAGCCAAACATGCGCTGGTTTAATATTTATTATTTATAATTTATAATTAATTAAATTTAATTTAAATATAATATATTATAACTGTTAATTAATCCAATTGAAATTTGCGAGATAGTCGAGTGGAGACACTCCAGCTAATTTAGTGTTATTTTTATTTATAAGAGAGATTAACTAGATAATTATATATTCTTCTAAGTATAGATAGGATTCTAAAAAATAAACGTTATATTATATTTAAAATCTAAGGCTTTCCCTATTTATTAATTCATATTTTTACATTTTCTTATGTAATATGTATATACCTACTTTTTTTATTTAGTCATTTTTGTCATTTCATATCTAAAACTTCATTAATGACATTGAAATTATAAATTAGCCAATTTATATCTAAATACAAAAGCCACTCAGTCTGAGTAGCAACATGCTTGACTCTCAATCCTCGATTCAAGCCTCAGGAATGGCAATTGAATTTCTTTCTAGCTGGAGTTGCTCAGTCTGAAATTGGGAAGCTACTTGAAATAAAAAGTAACGGCTTCCGATCAAGACAATAAAGGTCAAAGTTGAGAGGACTGTACTGATCATACAACAACTTTTTATCCCGCTTAGGTTGCAACCAGTTTTGTAAGCGCATAGGATGTAAAAATGTTTGTTTTTTTTTATACAAAAAAATACATAAGATTTCAAATTTATTTTATATTACATGTATATAGAAGATTATTTAAATAATGATTGAATTACTATCACTAGATTGCGATATCATATAAATAAATGTATTTATAATAACTATTTAATGTGAACTTTATCACTTTATAAATATATATATATATATATATATATATATATAGGAAATATATTATTTACTTTGTACAAAAATTCATTGCTTTATATTCTTAACGATGTAAAACATTAAAAAATATATATATATAAATTGCCAGGTGCAGTTTTGCGGTCAGAGTCACTGACTGTTTCATTGCTTCCAGAAATAGTAAAACACCATTACTAACTTTTGGAAAAGATAATTATTCTTTTTTCTAAATATTCAAATTACTATATATATAGTCGTATATACATAATATATCTTTCAAATTTAAAAATATATTAAATTAAATTTATCTATTGTATATATATATATTATGATATTATGACAGTTAATTTTTTTTAGACCTACGATTACGTTACGATTCACTCCCATGAATTTTGGTTATATCAAATATCTTTATTAATAAAATTCAAATAATTGTTTAAATTTTTAAAAGATTTCAAAATTAATTTTCAAAAACTGAGAAAAATTTTAAATTTCAAAATTATATTTTTTTTTTTTTTTTTTTAGGTAAATATGTAGATTTTTATGAAGTGTAGCTTCAAAATATGTAAGTAAATCATTCAGCCTTTAAAAATAATACTACTTATATTGATTTATATACGTCTATATTTTTAATTTTATATTTTTATTTTAATTACGAGAATAAATTATCAAAATAAAATATATGTATGTCACATAATAATAATAATAATAATAATAAAATAATTGAATTTATACAAAAATTTTAAATGATGAATTTAATTGTTATTCTATAAAGAATTCATTATTTCCTTTACAAAATAATCTTCCTTGGTATGATTATCCAATATACCGACGGATTTACTAATTTATTTTATAAAAATGATTATGAAATTAAATGCCTATGAAACGAGAGCGTGAAGTTGAAATTATAGACCAAGGTTAATTTACAGAAAAGAAACGGACCGATTACATTTCTACTTGTTTTATATTTCTATTCCAATTATAACACTTTGACCAGAAATCCGCCAATGAAATAATATTAAATAATGAAAAGTTGAAAAAATTATAAAAAAAAAAGAATACAATGGAAAATAATTAGCATTCAAATTTTAATAAATAAATAATAAATGATTCTGTTGAAATGAACTAAATATTAGAAAAAAAAGTATTAAAATACTCGTTTAAATAAAATGAGAACTTAATTTATTTCGGATTGTTTAATTTTAGCAGCAATCGAATAATTTTATACATATTTACTTATACTCACTTACTACATGGTGGTTTAATTTAATATATTATTTTAAAATATGTAATACCCTTATGTAATTTTAATTTTTTTAAACTATTTGGATCGTTTTCAGGTTTTTTCTAGTCAGTTTTTTATTT
Organism: Labia minor; assembly: GCA_963082975.1. NCBI lineage: Eukaryota > Metazoa > Arthropoda > Insecta > Dermaptera > Spongiphoridae > Labia > Labia minor. The sequence goes on along the minus strand of OY720349.1, from coordinate 69,553,834 downwards.
TATTTATTTTTTTAATTTGAAATTTTATTGGACTTTTTGAAGTTTTAACACATATTCTTAATTCAAACTTTGTTATATGGATTTCAAATAATATGCATATATACAGGGCCGGTTTAGGGTTTTGTGCGTTCCGAACAAAACAAAATTGACACCCTTTCATATAAGAATATACAAATTTACTTAAATTAAATTAAATTAAAAAAAAATAGTAAAAATGCTAAAAAATTAAAATTAAACAAAAATAATGAATGTAAAAAAATATTTTATTTTTATATAGTCGCCCCTCAAAATTTAACGCCCCGAGCTGTCGCCCGGCTTGCCCGTCTTTTTATCCGGTGCTGCATATATGTATATACTTAACTTGTAATAATAAATATATAAATATTACTGTATTTAGGTATTTAAAAAATCTCATAATTGTTTATTAAAATTAAATCTTGATTTTTATATAAAATTTAAATAATTTAATAAATATTATTTTTAATATACATATATATAATATATTACATCTTACATAAAATATGTTAATATTCTCAAAATATTATATAAAAAAATAAAGTGTACATTTTGTATCAATATATATCATCTTTTTCTAAACACTTGTAAAACAATTTAATAGAAAGTAAATATTTTTTTTCATTTTTATTATTCTATTATTGATTAATAAATAATATTTGAGACCAATTTAGTAACTTATTTTTATTTAGATTTTTCAAATTTTTGTATTATTTTTAATTCTACACTTTCACCTTCTCATTAAAAGAAAATTGAAGTGATATAAATACTCATAAAAATCTATTATTATTACTAATATATTACATATTATATAATATATTAATAAAAAAATATTTTAAAGATTAGAACTTAAATGAATGAATTCTTATTAAAAGAAAGAAAACATCATTTCTTTAAAGTTTCTTTTAAAACAATTTTAAATAAAATTAAGAAAACCATTACAATAACCATTATTCACAATTTATTTGATGTCTATCTAAATGAAAATACTTGATTAAAATAGACGTTTAATTTGTAATTTTTCTTATGGCAATTGTGATCAAAGCTCATTTCAGTCAAGCTAACAATTTTTAATTAATTATAAATTTATAGGATAGACATTTAAATTTTTATCTTGATAAAAAATAAACCCTTATTCTCGTGTACCGTAGCTCACAGCTACAGATATTATCTAATTTATATTATACTAGCTGCTCCGAGCGCCTTCCAGGCGCTCTTCACACCTAGACGGGGGCTCCGCCCCCTGTACCCCCGAATGATACATAGTATTTGGTTGAAAGTCTGTATGTGAAAGGTTTTCATCCATTTTGTTTCAATCAGTATAAGTAGATAAGATATATATTTGTTTTCTTGGAAAATATATTTTAATTTAAGCAACAACAAATTTTCCTAGTATAAGTAAGATTTATTGACTATTTCATATTATTATTTATATATTTACTAATATATTTGTGGCTCTTTGCATTTATTTAAGTTGATTTTAATTAATTAAATAATTAATATTCTAAGTTTATGAACATTATTTTTTTTTATAAATTATATTAATTAAAATTTATTTTCTTATTTCTGTTTGTTCTTTATTTTACATATATATGTACAAAACACAAAACAATAACACAGACAGACACACAGACATTGCCTTTTATATATAGAGATAGATTAAAACCTTCCCTGGGATGCACACAACAATCCCTGAAAGTTTCACCGTAATCGGACCGGTAGTTTTTGAGTATTTGACAGACACACAGACATTGCCTTTTAGATATATAGATTCATCTTAATTTCTTGAGTTATCTATTGTAATTTAAATTCTTACAGTTTTATTAAATAAATCATTTTTAGTTATAATTTTATATAAGCATTTTTTAATTGAACCTATTCAATCTTGTCATTCCCTAATCAACCTACGCGGTGTCAATAACCCTTTTAATTATTCTAAATTCAATCCAGAGTGCTACCAATTAATTAAACTTATTTTTAACCCAATTTTTCTTATAAAATACCTCACCCCTAATATCTTATACACGACAATCTATATATAAGATGGTAGGTTTAATCAAATGGACTATAGACAGATTTGTTTGCTAAAAACATCTTATTACATTAGAAAAATTTTAAATAATTACAATAAATACAATAATATATTCTTACCAAAAAACAAATTGGTTTTTATAGACAATTCTTATCTTGTTAATAACTAAATAACTTAAGAGTATAACTAATGGTTTTCAATTTATAAAATCTAATTTAACACACAACAATTCCGTCTCATTATTGTAATACAAAGTTAGAAATATTAAGTTAATATAATTAATATTATTTATTTATTAATACCAATTAATAATATTAATTACTTATAAATAATTCATAATAATAATAAATTGTGATACCAACTTATAGGAATATTAAAATAATATAATTATTATTTTACATATTTATGAATATAATATAAATATTTTTAATTTTATTTTAAGAATAGATATATATCTAAAAGGCGGTAACTGTGACGACACATATATACATTTAAATTAAAAAAAACTATTGAAGATGATTTTTTCCAGATATGTGATCAATAAAACTAAATAACTTAAGAGTATAACTAATGGTTTTCAATTTATAAAATCTAATTTAACACACAACAATTCCGTCTCATTATTGTATTGTAATATTAAGTTTAAAAAAAATTAAAAATATTTGAATGTTTAAGTTTATATGTAGCGCCATCTGTCGATAGTTTTGTGACACTACAGACTTTTACCAAAATATTACTAATTAAATTAATTTTGGATTTAACTACACTAAAACCTTCCCTGGGATGCCCACAACAATCCCTGAAAGTTTCACCGTAATCGGACGGGTAATTTTTGAGTATTTGACAGACACACAGACATTGCCTTTTATATATATAGATTAAAGTCTTATTTTACTTATTCTGAGGATATTACATTAAATCGTTGTTTTTAATTTTTTTTATATAAAGTAAAGTTAATTTAATTAAAATAAAATTTAAAATCATATAATAGCATTCTATCATTTATAAATAAATATATATATATATATATATATATATATATATATATATATATATATATAAATTAACTTTAATTTTGAATTAATTTGGAGTAATAGAGAAAAAATAATAATAAAAAAAAAGAATTTCCGATTTCTATTTGAGTATTAAATAAATGCTACTTTTGGATATCACTGATGTAGTAACTTGCTAGATAGTAAGTCTATTACGTGAATTATGTGAACCAAGAGTTTCCGTAATTAAAATGTTCAGGGATAGTTAATTTTTACCACATCAATTAATTTTTGGTAACTATTACTGAAATAGATACGCTTATAAGATGATATACCTATATAAATTATAATAAATTGAAAAAAAAGCATTATTCAAAAGCTTTTAGTAGGAATTTGGATATTTTTGATAATATATTTATAAAAAAATATTAGATTTCTTACTGATTTTTTCACTTTCAAATTAATATTAAATAGAAAATATTTGTACCTATTATATATATTCTAAAATCATTTGAAATATTCAACCAATTTGTAATTTCAAATAAAACTTCAACTGTCTTTCGCATTTCGTTAATTTCTTAGATAGTATAAAAATAGATAAATTTTACTTTATTTTTTAATAAATTTGATTTGTTTTATAATAATTTTAATAGATTATTTTAGAAAAATCATTAATGAGGAAATTTTTCTTGAAATATTTGCAAAGGATATGATAACTACATAATCCAGAAACATTATTAATTTTTATAATATAATATATTATCAATAAATGTTAATTTTAAACAACTAGTTTTTTAATGAAATGAAAATAAAATCTTTTAAAATTTGAATATAGAAAATTTTAATAAAAATTAAATCTTGTTATGTTGTTTTCAATCAATCAAAATTAAGTTAAAAGAATAATTAAAACATTAATTTATTTTTCGAATTTGAATAAAAAAAAAAACTAAGTACTTATTAAATTTAAATTTGATAAAAAATATTATATATAAATAAGAACAAGATTATACTAAAATAAATAAATTTATAATATATCGATTAAAATTATTGAAAAATGGGTAGTAAAATAAAAAAATATACAAATAATTTATTTATATATAAAAAATAGATTTATTAAAGAGAAGAATTAAATAAATAAAAAAAATCATATATAAAGAGATGATCTAGATTCAGTAATGGTGATATCCTTGCTGTTGGTGGCCGTAGACAGCAGGATGGACTGCGTGGCCTTCTCGTCTTACGACAGCATTAAATCCGTTGTGTTTATCAGCGGTGTAGTCGACAATTCGTTTGGTTCCATCAGCCTCGATCAACGAGTAAGAGCCTTTGACGACATCGCCATCACGGGTTTCCCATTGATCTTTCACATCACCAGTATGTGGATCATGGACACCGTATTTGAAATTGTAGTGAGCTGGTGCCTGTTAAAAATTAAAATTCAATTATTATTATTATTATTATTATTATTAGTTATAAAATCTTAGGCCATATACATATTGTATCCATCTTTTATTAATTATTCCAATTAATCATAAAGCCTTCTTTCAAGCCTCTTGAAAGAACTATAAAAGGTTGAGACTAGAATAGCTAAATAAAAAGATAAATAAATAAATAAAGATACTAAACCGATTGATGTTGCTGTAAAAGGGTCTCCCAGAACTAACTAACTAACTAAAATAGAATAAATAAATATATGTATATTCTAAACATATTTAAGGAACATTATAATAATAATAATCAAAGTCAATAATATTTTCGTAATTATATCTGATTTTTTGCAATCATTAACATTTTTTAAATTATAAAATATAGAAGGTTAAGATGTACATGGATATATTTAACTACCTAGATAGAAGGAGAAATGTCAGTTTATTTTAACTCATCAGAAAACCTCCAAAGAGGTCAGACAAGGGAGGCAGAAGAAGATAATATAAAATCATATATGAAAGAATTTGAAGAAAATTTAAAGGGATGGGCGATTAGAGGAATATGGTTGTTGCGCGAGTAAAGCTTTCAAGTTCAAAACCACCGTAGATACACAAATCCCCCCCCCCCCCCCCGCCATACTTTTCCCTAATATTTATATATGCCTTGTCGATCAAAATACTTATATAATAATAATAAATAAATTATACCAAATACTTATTTATAAAACATTATTATCTATAATTTTTGTATTGATTAAAAACCCTTAACAGTTACAATTTTGTCTTAAAAAAAAGGTGAAATAATAATAATAATAATAATAACAACAAGATTATTATATAATTAAAATTTTAGCAGATCAAACTTGAATCAGTTCACAAACTCAGAAATTAATTTTTCTGAAAATTGAAACTCCGACAGATTAAATCTATTAACCCAAAGACCATATGTATATAAATTTGTAAACATTTTTACTTCCACAAGCTCAAAAAATTAAGAATGCCCAATTAAAAATAATTCCTTGTAATTTAATTTTAATTAAATTATTTAATTACTAGTAAATTAACTCTCGTGGAAATTTATAAGTTAATCATAAATTCTAATCAAACATATTTGATAAAAATACATTTAATGATACGTATAATAATAATATTTAATAACATCTCAACATGGCATATTGTCCACCTATTAAAGATGATTTTTCAATAAAACTTTATAGGTATTATTTAATCTTTAATACCTACATGATCCAATTTACTTAAATTATATTTTAATTATTTGTCGTGATTTGAATAGATTATCGTGCTTTTGCATTTTAATATACATCTTAACTTTTAATGAATGTGTAATTAAATGAAAGAAAGAAATTGGCTGACTATATGACTACACACAACCATTCCAGAAATAAACCCTATTTGCAAGTAATTCGGAAATTTTATAATTTTATTTTAGGTTTAGAGATTAATGAAAATTATATAATAATAGTATTTAACTATCGATATATTCCTGAGAATGTAAGTAATATAAACATATTACCTATTTACCTACTAAATTTATATTTAGGTATCTTATATTGTTTTATGTATAATCATAGAATAGAAAAAATCTGTTGATAAAGAATTTATTTAATTATAAATAAAATAGTAGTGTTGAAATTATTATAATATTTGATTTTATGAATTTATATGAAATTCAGTAAAATAAATTGAATAAATGAATAGATAATCAAATGATTAATTTATCTACTTATGAAAAAATAAATAAATATTAATTATATCGGTTTACTTAAAATAATGTAACATATAAATTGAAAGGAACAAGATATGAATAGCCATATTTACAAAATAATCAATGGCATGTCCACCATGAACTCCAACTCCAGCACCTGCACCAGCCCATCCTCCAGCAGCAGCACCTGCGCCCGCTCCAGCCCAGCCTCCATGATAGGCTTCGGTAAGAGCAAGGAGAGCAATAAGACTCAATGCAACGGTCATCTATTCAAAGGGGAAACAGCAGAAAATATTATTTTTCAGTAAAAACTATTTATATTATTAAATAGATGTGGAAATTTTAAATACATTCACCAGATGGATTTTATTATTTTTGCTAATTATTTTATATTTTTTACAAATTGTAATTTGTGATAAATATCTTCATCCAATTACAACCCACTTCAAATTTTCATATTTATTTTTTGACTAATTCAAAAATTAAAAACAATATAATTTTGAACCGAAATAAATTAACAGAAAACTTAAAATTTATTTGACTATTGATTAAACCACCATCTTCTTCATAATTCTCCCATTTAAACGAATTAAAATTGAATTTATTATTCAATTAATTATAAATAGAAAAAATGTCATTTATTATATTGTTATTGTTATTTTCAACGGTCCAACTGAGGGTAGACCTCACTTACCTTGTAGGAACTCATCTTGACTATGATGTTGGTGTTCGGATTGATTGATTCGATCAATTGATACCGTTTGCCTGTCTCCAACGTCTTTTATACCTCTCCCTTAAAATTTGATCACTTTTTCTCGATGTTGTAATCGCCTTTGGAAATAACTGAACTTGCGGTAATTTCACTCTACGTTAAGAAATAATTTGGATTTGGTTCTGATTGATTATTAGATTATTATTGGATTCTTTCTTATATGGCTTGTTATTTTTTTCTTCTATTTTGTTATGCATCTAAAGTTTTTGGATTAATAAAAACTTCTTTTGTTTAGCATTGATTGGCAATTGCTATTCAATTACCATAACAATTACTCAAAATTTAAAGATAATCTGAGGAATCTATCGTTTTTTTTTTAATAATCATTTTTTATTATCATTATCTTTGGTGCCACCCACGGTAGTAAATGTCTCTGTCTGGACCAATCATGCAGAACACAGATGATTGAAATATATCGAGGGATAGTGTGCTTTTCCTCAACTTTCTTTCTCTCCAGGGCAATGAACGTCCTTGGTCAGAGACTCCATTCAAATTATTTATTGGACCGTTCGTTGTTACCTGAACACCAATAGATTACTTATTTGGAAACAAAAAAAAAAAAACGAAAACATTGTTTTAATTTTTATTATATAGTTACATTATTAAATATAATATTATATTATAAAATTCTTTATATATTCAATTTATATATTTTCAATCTATAATAATAAAAGCAAGTGTAATGTGTCTGTCTGTCTGTCTGACCGAGCTCTCCAGCCAAATCTATCGCACGCAGGGACCTGGAATTTTTTACACGGAAGCACAAAGGGACTGGCCACCAGACCTCGAAGCCTGATTTTCGATTTTTGAATTAGAAAAATTTTAAAAAAATTATAAAGAATATAGTATAGGCGGGTAGTGTAAAAATAGTTTAGTTACCATACTAGATCATAGAGGCGCTGGTGGCGATAATTTGGCGGTAATTTAAATTCTGAGCAATGTGCAGATAAAAATCTTTTTATATATCTATTGATATTTACAATATCTCAATTGATCTTATTGGCCTTTTGAAAACATTCACATTACGGCTATAATTTATAATACTATTATTTTTTAAGATTATGTGAGTAAATTATTTTAATTAAGAAAATTTGATCTCATAATTGGATTTTCACGTAAGATTTTAATATATAATATATTTTTTAATATTATTTTTATAGTAGTTTAGTGTTATGCTAATTTTATATTTTATTTTTATTTTGTTTACTTTGATTTTTTTTTTAAATAAATTAATAACATTTAAAGTAGCATAAAAAAATTAATCGAGGCAGGAAAATTGATGGGGTTTGAAATTAATAGTGATAAGACAAAATAATTAGTATCAGAGAGAATAATATTTGCAAAGAATTTAAATCGAGGTTGCAATTTGGAAATTATTATCAAAGGGGATCAAAATTATTAAATTATTAATTGTATTATATGGGTGGGAGGCATGGTCTATAACCCTGGGAGATGAGAATAGATTCAGAGTATGTGAGAATAGGATTCTTCCCAGCATTTATGGACCAAAGAAAGATGAGGACACCGGGGAATGGCGGAGACTGCATAACAAGGAATTGCATGAAATAGAGAAGGCTGGGATCGGCAGGGCACATGGCTAGAATGGGAGAGGAAAAATATATTGGTGGGGAGTTCGATTGGAAAACGTCTGTGTGGAAGACCAATTGTGAACAGGGTGGACAATGTAGGAAGGAACGTGAGAGAGATGGGACAGGTTAGGGGGGAGTTAGATGCTTATAGCTCAGAATAGGGACACTCGGGGGGTACAGGGGGCGGAGCCCCCGTCTAGATGTGAAGAGCGATGAAGAAGCTCTGAGCAGCTAGTAATAAATAAAAATAAAACAAATACTACTTTCAACCCGATAGAATATCTCAATCATTCTTGTGATTTTTAATACTAATAACAAATACATATGTATGTATGTAACCAAATAAATACATATCTCTCTTTTATAATGTATACAAATTTCATTATTTATATTTTGTACGGGAAATGTGAATTAATTATAAATTTTGTTCAAATTTTTGATTAAAATAAATGATTTGATTTTTTAATAGATTGTGATTATATTTATTATAAATAATATTTTATATCTACAATTAAGAGAAATTGGATGATTAAATGTATTTTCGTATTCAAGAAATTTTTTTATTAATTAAATTACTTTTACAAAATATGAGGTTGTTGGAAATTTACAAGAAACAAATGTTCTTAAAATCCACTCAAGGAATTTTTACCACATCGAGTGAAAATGGAGGATGGCAAAGATAAATCCATCAAATGGGGCATCTGCTGTCCGCTTTTTGTTGACTGATGACCAATCCATCAAAGGGTCACCAAAAGAGCCCATCTGCTTTCACTTTTTCTATATAGGTATTTTATTTTTATAAAATAAATTGCCAAGTTTTTTACAAAAATACACATATACATAACATACACACACAGCCAAACAACTCATAAGATATCAGACAATCGATCAAAGCCAATCTGAAATGCTTAACTTTTGGAATAATTAAAAATGTTAAAAATAAAACAATTTTTAATTAACATAAAAATTCTTAGAAAGCATTTTTATAAGTAAAAAAACAATTCATGATCCAAGCAATACTGTTTAATAACTATATTTAATTAGTTATGAAAATTAATATACGATTAAGTTATTATATATTAAGTTGTAGAGTAATTCTCTATTATAAAATATACAAAAACTGATCTTATATATTTATAAATTAAAATATTATAAACTTTCTAATAACTTAAAATTTATATTTTATATTTTATATATAAAAAAACCCTCTGACTTTGTACGTCCTACCCAAGGACAACGCCTATCAAGCCGGTTATATCAATGAGGTGTCCTATGATCAATAGAACGGGTCCTCTCAACCTTTTCCTTAATTTTCTTGATCGGAGGCGCTATCAAGTAGCTTTTCCGCAAGGTTGTTCCCGGAGGCTGGGTTGACTCCGTCCCATAGACCCCAGCTAGAGAAATTCCCTTGCCAGGCCCGGGACTTGAACCCGGGACCATGTGAATGAGTGGCAGGTTCGCTACCCACACACCCAATGGCGCCCTTTATATATATATATATAATATATATTTAAAAAATGAATATAAAAGTAGTATATTTTTATAACGTTTTTATCATTTTCGCTTCATGTTTGTCTGTCTGTCTGTTCGCTCTTATGACAAAATGAAATCGATTTTTCATCAACTTTAAATGTAGCTAGACTTTTGAAAATTCTTGTAAATATTTCAATGGATCCCTAGAAGGTATGAAAGTACTAAATTTAATTATAATTAATTAATTTTAATGCAATTAGCAATTAATTGTCTAGAATTTGAATGAAAATTATTTTATTCTTTTTAGTCCATGAGAAAAACGTTATTTTATAAAAAAAATTTTATATTTATATTATTTATGTTTATTTTCAGTCATCTTCTCCTATAATCAGTCTACTCTCTCACAGTAATAAACACAAATATGTGATTAAATTACTTTCTAAAGTTTTAATATATTGTTCATATTATTACAAATAAAATTTAAAAGTAAAATATTTTAAAATGAAAAAAGAAAAAAAATAGAATGACAAAAAATTAATTAAACAAATAAAATATGAAAAAATTTACATTTTTTTAATTAAAACAGTATTTTTCTATTTATTGTTAATTTACTTATTTATTTAATTTTTTATTATTGTAAATGTATTCCTGTTATATTATACCCCCCCCCCCCCCATTATTCCAATTATTCTATAATGTAAAATTTACAAAAATTTTAATCTTAATACATATTTTTATTATAATAATTTTATTATTATAAATAATTATAACGGAAATACAAAATATACAAAAATATAATAAAACAATATTCCTATGAAATAATTATAAAAGAAAAGGAATTAACTCTGACTCTAGATAAGAAGAGGAATCTGATTGTTGCGACCAAGAACATTAAAATTCAATAAATTCTTAAAAATTATTATTGTAAGAGGGAGGGATTCCCTCTTAAAGGAAAGCCGCCAGCACGGCCGACTTCAATAACACTTTAATCCCAGCCGTTATACATTGTCTGCAAGCGGCTAAAATAAAAACAAAGACTTCAAACAACGTCTGAGCCTCGCCACTAAACTTTTGTCGACTGACGGCTAAAGTCATCCGAAAACACAAAGACAACGAATTTTGTAAAATGTATCAAAGTTCACCAACAGTCACCCTCTTTACTAAAGACCGCTCATCTATGATTGGCAAATAGACAGCCAATCAACAACCACGAATATTCAACCGTGAAATAACGCGTTCCCAAACAAGTCAGTCTACACCCGGCGCTCCTCATTAGCGGTCCGCGCGTGTCGTACTTATCCCCATCTTATCCTTACCTCGGGTATTGGCGTGACTGCCCACCCAGATAAGCTTACCATCGACACCTCTACTGGAATCTTTCATCTTTTCCATTTATTTGTCCTTTCTCTCTTCCCGTGGGTTACTAACCAGTATAATCCACTAACCTTTAAATTGTACATTGATTATACGGGGGACCGGATCAATTATAATTCCTTGCCCAACTGGACTCCTCACTAGGCCAGTTGGATTATTTACTTTGAAATACACTTGTTACTTGGAAAAGCCGAGTTATTTCATTTCATCCCTATCCCTTCTGTATCTATCTCTTTATTACCTATTTTCTTTACAGATAATATCTGTTGGCGCCCAATCGTGTTTTCACCTCGCTATTACCTCTAATTACCCCCTCTCCTCGCTCCTTTGGTACCGAACAACTCCCACCCCCTTATCTCCCTTCCTTTCCCGCATGTTGGTTAAAGAGGGGACGACCGAAATCCATCTCGCTCCTTATCCACACCCCAACCATATCCAATCCCTAGTCATCCACCCTTCCCCTCCAAATACCCACCCCTCTACATTTAAAAAAAAAAATAATCAAAATCCAAATTATCTTACTTGACTCATTTAAAGTATAATTTCAATATCTTAATATGAAATTTTAATGAAAAATAAAATAATTTTATTTAACTATTTAGAAATTTCTTTTAGAAAACATATGCTTTTACTTTTTATTATCAATCTCATCATAGACAGTGAAGATGTTAATCAAACAAGACTAGATAAGAATAGAAGGAGATCTATTCGAATATGCATAAAATGAAGTTATTTAAATGAGTACTACAAGGATTTCTTTATCAGTCATCTTTTTAGAAAATAGGGAAATACTTTTGAAAGTTGAATTTGCATAGCCATTTGCCTGAGCAAACAAGAGATACATATCAAATAAGAATTATATTACATATCTCTTCATATCTATTTTGTTATTTATTTATCTCTTTCATCTCTCTTGGCTCGTTTCAATCAAAGTTTTTTTTTTCTATATATAGACATCTTTAAAGAAAATTATAAATTTCAACTGGAAATGAATTTTCAAATCATTCAATGGTTTTTCTCTAAGTCAATGGTTCTTTCAATATTAATATATGATCTAGCCAGTAAAATTATACATACTTTTAAATGATTTTTTTAATTATTGTTTAGTGATATTGAAATATACAAAAAAGTATATTTTTTATTATTATATTTCAGATTAAATTAGAATTATTGTCTTTTCTAAATTTGTTTTTAAAATTAATTATTTTCCAACATTGGTTGAACTCAAATTTGGTCTTTCTTTCTCCAATTGCCAGCATATTTATCGAGCGGTAACTGTGTCTCTTTGTTGATTCCTCCTAAAATGATGATTTTTCTTTTCTATATGGATTCCATATCCAATTAGTCTTTTAGAGATTTTTTAACATGAAAAAATCTCAATAATGAAAAATAATATTGTGTACTTTGAGAACTTCATCTGAACTCATCTGAAGTCTAATAATAATTTTAATAAACTGCAAAGTCTCTAATATATTAAAAAATAATTATTTATTTCATCAGAAAATTTCAATGATTTCAATGAGAATAAAAGTGAATGAAAAGTTAAAATCACAGATACCAAATTTTTTATTCGAAATATTTACATTGAATCTGAAATTATTATTATTGTTATTTCTTATTGTAGTTGTTTATAAAGTGAATATGAACTTTTAATATAAAACTCTAACAGGAGAAATTGCATAAATTGAAACTTTTGATAGAATAACCAATCATTTTATAATTTTTTGAGGGCGAGTGTATTTCAGAACAATTCTATTAAATGAATATATGAAAACCAATAATATATTATATATCTACTCCTATCTAATATTCAATGTCAGTGACTCCCTAAACGTCCAATTACTCTCTATGTCCCTCATCTTTTGAAAAGCTTTCTTTTGTTTTCACTACGTATAACTTAACAACCTGTTAGAATTTCATAATACATATATTACTTTAACAATTATAAACATCCTAATTATATTAATTAGAAATTTCTCTATCTATAAAATAATGTTATGCATATATTATTATTATTATTATTAATACAAAGAAATATTCTATAAAAATTTATATATATATAATATATGTATGTGTAGACATTCAAGACATTCATGACATAGAATCTTAATAAGACTTATGTATATGTTCTATAAAATTGTTTGTAACAAGTTGTGAAAACTCAGTTGTCACAACTTTTAGTTTGCGAACTTTAAAAACATTACTAACAACCCATTCACACGACATCTTAACCAACAGTAATACTTGAAAAAGTCAATTCAAGTGTTTAAGCAACCATTTAGCTCAATTAAGATGCGAAAATATTAAACATAAATAAATAGCTACATATATCTTACCTTGAGAGAATTTTAGAATTATTTATTTATTAGTATAAAAATGAGTGAAAAGTTGCAAGATGAGGTTAATTTTCGAGTCTAGGAGAGAGATATTATTATTTCATTTACATATATAAATTACTATTATTCTTAATGGTTCAATTAGATTGAAGATAAAGTTAACTTAGTTTGTAACTAGAAATTTATGTATATGTGTGTGTTTGGTTTCAAATTTATTTATTTTTTTGTCTCAAAAGTTATCATCTAGTTTTCTTTTTGTTGTGTTTAAAGTCTTATTAACACACTCTATTCACAGAAGTCAAATAAATAAATCAATTTAAAACTACAGCGAGTGTTTAACTTCAATATTCAAAATGTACATATATTTTTTTAAGTAATTTTAAGATTTTAAAATAGAAGATAATCTCTCTTTGAAATTTCTACTCACATTAAATTATTATCTTTTATCAAAATATGATGATTTTTTTATATTCTAAATACACCAATTTATTTTAATAAATTGTCTAATAAAAGATGATGGTTTGTTGATTAAATTTTATATTTCATATTTAGACATGTTTTAAGGATCAGCGAATCTTGAATAGAATAAATTCAAATGTTGGAATGTTGGTTTTAATCAAGAGAAATTGATTTGTATAGATGATAAAAAAAAAAAAAAAATAATGAAAAAATGAAAAAGCAGATTTGTTTAGAAAATAAATAAAACAAGAGGTTTTTTTTTTTTCATAACAGCCTTTTAATAAAGATCAACGGAAACCAATTGGGGATTGGATATATAAATTTGAATGGTTGGTAGTAATGACAGACAGTACAACTGGTCATATCCAAGGGTGGTTGGCAAAGTCGAAGGCAGGGGGGGGTTGAATTTAAAGACCACCGAAACCACCATCGTGATGGTGGTGTTCATAATGGGGCTTGTAATGTTGAGGATGGATGGCGTGTCCTTCGCGGCGAACCACGGCGTTGAATCCGCTGTGTTTATCGGCCGTGTAGTCGACAATACGTTTCGTTCCGTCGGCTTCGTACAGGGTGTACGATCCTTTTACCACATCGCCGTCACGGGTCTCCCATTGGTCTTTCACGTCACCAGTTTTCGAGTCGTGAACACCATACTTGAAAGTATATTTGGGATGAGCCTGGAAAAAAAATACACAATCCAATATCAATAAATTAAACAAATGACTAACCTCATAATAAACACAAATAAACAAATAAACAAATAAAATACTCATAAACAAATTTCCATTTACTTTTTTTTTTATTCATGCATACACTTACAACACTCTGATAACTATGAAAGTTTAATATTTATTTAAAAATAAAATAAAAAGTTTCTCCCTGTTTCCTAGGCATTCAAATTATTACCAACACAAAGGAATATTTAATTAATTCTGAAAATGGAAAATGTTTTAACTCATTTTTAAGTCATTTTTAAAAAAATTAAATTTTTTAACTTTTCATTGATTAATCTACAATTGAACTGAATTGAATTATTGATTTGGAACAATAATCTATAACTAAACGAAATACTAAAACCATAAAATCCAAATTTTTTAGATTTTATTTATTTATTAGTATAGTTTTTTCATAGATTTAACATTTATATATATATGTCTAAATTCATCAATTTACTTGTTATAAAAAATATCATAATTAAATATTTTAAAAAATATAATTATGATATAATTTCAGATGTATACTTATTTAACATTTATTATGATTATTTTTAGAAATAAGAGAAGAATATGAAATTTTAATTTTCAAAAAATTATTTCAACGCTAGAAATTTATTTTTGTTTAATTGAATTTATTGACGTTTTGTTGCTATCTAAGCGATTTTAGAAAAGCATCAATTATTTTATTTAATATAGTTTCATTTAAATTATTATAATTTTCAACGTCTTCCAAAAATGCAGTTAAAAAAGAATTTTGTAAAAGTACAATTTTATATCTTATAAAAATAATGATTTTAAAAAATTTTTAATTTAACAAATTGTAATTTAATAAAAATTAAAAAATATAAGTAAATTATTTTTTAATAAAAATATTTATTTTTAACTAAAATTTTTAATTATTTTTAAGTAATAAGTTTTAAAAAATATTAAGCAGAATTACTTATCAAACTCAAAATTAATTAATCGAGAAAAATCGCAATCTGAATTGAGTAAATAGGAACTTTTTATAAGCTAAATTATCGATTAACCTAGTTCAAGACGTTTAAGATAAAAATTGCAAATACCTACTCAATTGTCTGTAAAATTATATAGCAAAAAAAATAAATAAATTATATATTTTAAGTATAAATTTCGGAAATAAATATAATAAAAATATAACCATTATTTTTTTAAAACTATTTTTTTTTTTAAATAAATATAAAATAAATTATTACAATTAATATAAAAAGGCTTGTTTTAAATTTATAAAAAAAATTGTCTATTTTATTCCTTTTAAATATTTTTAAAGAATTTCTTGATAAATAATTTTTCAAATATTTAATATTATGTATTTTTACATTAAACTTTATAATTATAACAAATTCTATTTTTAAAAATTTATTTCAGTGAAATAAAACTTTAATTTTTATTAAATTTTAACGTTAATTAAATATATTATTTTGTAATTAATAAATGTATAATTGAAAAAAAAAAAATAAAAGGAATGCACTGTTAATTTTTAATACTAAAAGATATTATATCATTAAATATATTTACTGTGTTATATAATACATATATAAAAGATCTTAAGTGAACTACTTACTTTATTTATCTCAACAAATTTATTTCAATAAATTTATAATTTTTATATTTTTATATCCATCTTTTTTAATATACGTATGAGCAAAATTTTGTGATAAATATGTATAATAATGGTTTGTAATAATTGTGTTTGGTCATATTGAATTATAAAATAAATAGTATATTCATTTTTAAGAGAGAGATATTTTCAGATTTTAAAATAAAATAAATATACTATTAAATACTATTAAATACTATTCATACATTGAATGATCATTTTTCATAAAAACAATTATTACAACCAATTTAAATTATTTATTTTAATAAGAAAAATTTAAATAAGAATGTTCTCTTCGATTTGAGCGACAAGTGGATTTGACATTTATGCTATTCTGAACTATTTGAAGACTATTTGGATTACAAACATGAACAATGAACAATAAAAAAGTTTTTGCAAAATTGTTGATGAAAATTCCGCTATACTACGATTTGTTTTGGCTAGTGAAGAATTATATTAAGAACATTAATAGTAATTCCAATAGTAAACAGTTCAAGTCAAATCTAACTATTTTAACGACAAGAATAAATTTCATTTATATATTTAATGTCTTACTATTTTATTGTACCTATTTAATTTTATTTTATATTTAAATAAAATAAGAGTATAAATTAAAAAAAAAAAAATAAAAAAAAATTGGGCCTTCAATTATTTACATGATAGTCGACGGAATGGTGGTCATCGTGATGTTCTTGATGACCGATCAGTGGGTATCCATTAACCAAAGCCACCAAAGCCACTAAGGCGAAAACAATCATTGTCTGAAAAGAATAAAAAGAAAGAAATTATATATATATATAATAATATGAAATCACATATTGGGGGGGGGGGGGGTTTCCATTAAAATTCCACACCAAAACAACCAAAGATTTCCTTAGAGATTCACTGACTTTCAAGTCAAATTAAATAATTTCATTAAAAAAAGGGGAAATACACATCACTCCTCCCCCCCCCCCCCCCCGAGTAAGGTTTTTCTCTCTGTTTTATTTTCCAAAGCAATTATTTAATCATACTCGAAAAAATAAAAAAAAAAAGAGAGAGAGAAAGAGAATTCTATCCCAGGACACTTACCATCGACTGCATGGTTGTCCTGGCTGTCAGAGTGGGTATGGTCGGCTTTGAATCGAATTCAACACTGATAATTTCCAACGCCATTTGGCCACCTTTTATACTCTCATTGTGTTTAAGATTATCTAATTAATTTCCCGAAAAGTGTCGAATTCTCTCATCAATTACGAAATATCACGCATCCAAGTTAAGGAGGATGATTTTTCATGCTATATTTAATATGGTAATGAGTTTTCTTGTTTTTTTTTTTTATATTTTTCTTTCCAATTTCTAATGAAAATATGTTGAAGAACAAAAAAAGGGACCAATTAATTTAAATTTCAAAATAAGATTTACACATTTTAATTATAACTATTTAATTATAGAACGAGTTTTATTACATTCTATAGTATTATTAGTATACATAATAACAATAGATAGAAAATACATTAAATACTTCTAAAGTTTATCTACGTATATGGTAAGTAGATATTATATTTTGCATATTTTTCAATGAGAGAGAGAAAAAAATTTTATATTTTTTTTTCATTTCAACATATCCTACATACATATAAATAATTATTATAAACTAATTTCTCATTAATATTTTGCAAACAAAAAAAAAGATAAAGTATATAAAAAATTAATATAAAATATTTTAAATTCTCTATTTAATGAATCTATTTAGTCAACACTGCTCTAAGGTTCAGACTCAAATAATAATTATAATTTCTGTAAACAGTGATTTTTAAATGACACTTAATCAGATTGTATTGGAAATTATTAACTATTTACTTATTTTATCATAATTAATTTTCTTAATCTTCTTTCTACGATTACGCTCAGTGGCACTGTGAAAATTCTCCTCTATACAAAAATTTAAAATATTTTTTTTGGGATCAAGAATGTTAGCAAGTTGTTTCTTTTCTATAATATTTCATATAAATATAAAATTTAAATATATTAAATAAATTTTGTCAGTTGATCTTTAATTGTAATTTCTGATTGTATGGAGAAATTTTTGAAGTGAAAACTTCTTTAGCGGCGTTGAGCACTTTTGCGGATGGGGAAAAAATATAGATTTCGCGTGAGATTCCAAAACGACACCGACCCGACCGACCGACCGATATACGCATGCGCAATAAGCCAGAATGTTAGACACTAAACTTCTGATACATTCTTTACGAAATTTTACATATTTGCCATATTAAATATTATTATTTATATTTACATTAATAATCAGTATTACTAAATTATGTATATATAAAATAAAATATTTTAATATATTATTATGTGTTAAATTATATTAAATTAATTTCTAATATATTTATATAATTTAAAATTAATTTCAGAATATATATATATATATATATTAAATTATATACTATATATAATATATTATATAATATATATTTTAATAAATTAATTTTTAAATATGTGTGTGTGTGTGTGTGTGACCGTAAAAATAAAGATATATGTTTGATAATTTTTCACAGGATTAATAATTGTATAAAACTGCTATATATAGAATTTCAGCCTGATAGAATCGCTGAAAGTACCAGAATTAATTTTTTTACACTGGAAATCTCACGCGCCAACACGTGACGTGGTGCCATCAACAAAGAGCCAAACACTCCACTATCCACTCGACTATCTTGCAAATTTGAATTTGATTAAATAATATTTATTAATTTAAATTAAATTAAATTAATTAAATTATAATTTAATAAATATTATTTATAACATCAAAAACATCAAAATCTCAACATCGAAAATTGAATTGCTGAAAGTACCAGAATTAATTTTTTAACACTGGAAATCTCACGCG
The DNA here is from genome assembly GCA_963082975.1 of Labia minor. NCBI lineage: Eukaryota > Metazoa > Arthropoda > Insecta > Dermaptera > Spongiphoridae > Labia > Labia minor. Next base: position 69,534,430 of record OY720349.1, on the reverse strand, counting down.
CCAACACGTGACGTGGTGCCATCAAAAGAGAGCCAAACTTTCGCTGGTTTAATAAATATTATTTATTAATTTTAATTTATAATTGAATTAATTTAATTTAATTTAAATTAATATATGTTATTTAATCCAATTCAAATTTGCGAGATATGCTGAATATGCTTTTAAATAAAAAAAATTTTCAAGAAAGTAATTGGAATTATTAATATTAAGAATCAATAAATAAATTTATTAAATATACATTTAAACATGTAAATTAATCTATATATAAATTTAATAAATATTCAAACAATAATTGAAACAATATAAATAAAACGATTCAATATTTTACTTACATTGTGATTTATATTTTTATTTTTATTACAACTATTATTATGGGTATGTTATTTTTGGCAGTTTAAAAAAAATTAAAAATATTAATAAAATTTATCAAAATAATAATTTGAAAAGATTTCCAATTATTTTTATTTATTTATTGTAAATTTTTCAATGTAACCATGGTAACCATAAATAGACTTTTACCAAAATATTACTATTTAAATTAATTTTGGATAAATTAATTTTGGATTTAACTACACTAAAACCTTCCCTGGGACGCCCACAACAATCCCTGAAAGTTTCATCGCAATCGGACGGGTAGTTTTTGAGTATTTGACAGACACACACACACAGACAGACAGACAGACAGACATATATATATATTCATACACATCGTATTTTTAATATTTTTGTAATAATAATCAGTTTGCTGAAAAAAATAATTATGAATTTTATATATATATATATACGTATATAAATTTCATTTTTCTCGTGAAGCTGGTGCGCATTCCGTCTGCTTTCAAATTTCTTACGCACAAGTTTTCACTTCTGTCGGCCAGTCCCACGACTGCCAATTCGACTTTTTTTAAAAAATTTCTTAAACAAAATCCTCTGGAAGAAAAGGTGAGCTCTGAGATTTTCAACATCACAGCATTTCAAGCAGTTGATTGGACATGAATGAATTGAAATGTTGAATCATGACACATTTTTATTTTAATTTCACTACTATCATTTATATAGATTATATCTACATATATCAACTATCTTATTATGTCAAATGTTATAAATTATCAAATATAAATAATATTAAAAGCAAGAATCTAAAAAAAAAAATGTGAAATGAAAATTTGTTAGCTGAATAGACATTTTTGTTATTTTTTTGCGGGAGTTACTTGTGAAAAATTAAAGTTATTAATTAAGTTTATTAATTAAAATTAAATACATATAGATATAGATAGATAGAAGATAGATAAAATATGAATATGAATTAAAGAAAAACTAATCTTAACGTAGTTAAAGCGTTAAAAACCAAAAAAAAAATTTGATAAGCCCCTGATTTAGATGACATAGTAGATTCAATATAATGATATTTTCCTTTAAAAATTCAGTTTAATTAAATTTTTGTACCTCAATTCACTATTAGGTTTGTTAAAATAAAATTAAAACCTTTATTTAATTATTAAAATAAAATGTAAATTTTTTTAAAATTATTTATTATTATTTTTTTTTAATAGAACATTTTTCATTTTTAAAACATGGATTTATTTATATCATGAGGAATAAAAAATTCTAGATTGAATTATAATAATTTCAAATACTGGGAAAAGATAAGGCTCCCATAATAAATAATACTAAATTGTGAAAGTATTTGATAATATAATTAAGGTGATGAATTTTTCTTATAAATAACACAAATATAAATAAATAAAAAAGCGATAAGATTAATTCAAAGCTTTTTTTATAATAACACATTCAGTTTTATTCTGACATTTATAACAAATAGATACATTGAATTCTTCTCTCACTGTTTTATGGGTGTGAATATTTGTGAGTTGTGTATTCAACATCACAATGATAATCAATCTTCATAATTCATGGTATGTACTCCTCTTTAGTTACATATAAATAATATATTTATATACATATATTCTACACTAATAATAATATGATAAACTTACTTATTATAGTTTTACAATACATTAAATATAATATTAATAGTTAAATTATTCAGAATATTTTTTAAATATGTATGTAATCAACACCATATTTTTAGATCTTATGTTATACAGAATAGATAATTAAAAATTCACCTTTAAGTTTTGTATATAGTAGAATTACTAATTCTAAATGTATTTTAATTATTATTTATGTATCTTCAAATCTAATTAATTATTTAGAAGATAGAAATGAATAAATTTGAAGAATTTCATTAACATGTGAAATGTAAGCCAATTTATTACTATGCTTTCTACTATTTTTTTAATTAGTATTATAGTGAATAATTATTTGAAGTTCAATAAGAAAAAACATTCTGTTTTGTAAATGTTATTTTTAAAAATATTTTCAACTCTTGTTTTTTCAAAAAAAAAATAAATCATTTTTTAAAATATAAATATAGTTCTTATTTGAATTTATCACCACCAAAAAAATATCATGTTATTTTACTTTATTTATTTATTTATTTATTTATTTTATTATATCAATGTATAATTTTTAGTTTGATGAATTGAGCGATAAAATGTAACGGAAAGCTTTTTTCCTATATGTAGGTACATAAACAATTTTCAGGTGTCAAAGTATCACCTATAACACATTCCTTCTTTTTATCAATTGTTATTTTCATTTATTTTAAACTAATGTAATTATTTTTGATTGATGTATAAATTATAATATAACTTTGATTAATTACTTATTGATTATTTTGGGTAAATTATATATGAAAAAATCAGTGAAAATCGTCGCGTAAATCCCACCTTGGCGTCTCTGGATCTGATCAATAGTTTTACTCATAATTTGTGTACTGTGGTCTTTGTTACCTTTAACTTTGCACAAGGTATAAGAACTCTAAAAAAACCTAACATTCCATGTAGGTTGCCCTCTAAAGGGGTAGATGTGTTGTATGATCATTACAACAATGGGTCTTTTTTTCTTAATTATCTGCATTGGAGGCCGCTACTTTTTGTTTCAAGTAGTTTCTCAAATTTCATCAAGCAGGCAGGGTGAACTTCACACCACACCTCTTAAAAATAATTATAAATTATTGATTGCGTCGATGACTGAATTTTACTGTTCCGGTCATAGAGAACGGAAGGTATGAGGAAAATAAATAAAACTATCAACTTCCAGTTCTCTCTTGCTTATTTAATATGATAGCTGAAATTGCTCTTCATTAGTAATTTGTAATAAAAGATCCTGAATAAAAAATTTTTTAAGAATTTTAAATTTCAATATTTGTAAAGAATTTAAATTTTTACCTTCTTTTTCTTTGTTTTTTTTTATCTAATTAGTTTGTAAGATGTAACCTGATTCAAATAACTGAAATAGATTGTAAATGTAACAAAAAAATAGGGGATAATGAGAAAAAATCCCTTGCATTAGTTGTTCGTTGTTGTCAATTCTATAACGAAGATTACAATATCAATTTCAAAATTTTGATATAAAATAAAATAATTTGAAATCTGTTTTAAAGAACTCACCTAAATAGAAAGTAGAAACGTGGGTAACTATGTATCTTAAACTTATTGGTCAGAAAATTGATGTGGAATCTTTAAAGAACCGTTCTTATCAATTTTGGCGCCCTGGCCTATAAACCAATTAGCACCCAAGGGCTTAAATCAGCGTTTTCCAACCGGTAGTGCGCAGGTACAGAAAGGTTGGAAACCACTGGCCTAAGCATTAAAATTCTTAAATATAATTTTTTAATTTTTCATTTTGGTGATGGCAACCCTAATAATTTTTAGCGACCGACGATAGTAAGGGAGGTATTGTTTATTATGAGAATAATTAAACAAAAAAAAAAAAAAATTATAAAAAAAACGTTTTTCTTATGGGCTAAAAAGAATAAAAAAAATTGTATATGAGCATGACAAAGTTTATGATGAAATGTTTCATAAACAACGAAAAACGTTGTACGTATGTAGTTTACATTTTTTCGATTAAAAAGTAACAAATGCAATATGTAGTTCTGCTCTAGTTTTAATTATATAAATACATATCTCCTTTCTTTTCTATTCATATGAGTTGTTTAGATATTGGGTGGGCACTTGCACTTACAACGCGAATTCGCTACCTCACTCAGCAGTCATACTTGGCGTGTTCATTCATCTTTTTCCGAATTCATCAATTGAGTTATAGAAATTTAAGCATATTTAAAAATCTCTCATTTTTACGTTCGTGGCGCCCTTTAGTTGCTGTGCCCCTGAGCTGTAGCCAAAACAGCCCATAGGGTTAGTATGGCCCTGAATAGATAGATATATTCAATTTATTATATTTTAACACAAAGTGAGGTGACTAATAATACTTTATTCCTCTTCCTTCGATTGTAAAAATAACATTCGTTCATGGTCGCCAATCTTATTAAACTTCTTCTTCAATCAATAAGAAAAATAGTAGTTTGTTTAAATAAATGTGGTATCTATACCTATAATAGAGGAATATAATCTTATCTTAATATACTAGCATAAATGGTATATGTATATTTTTGAGATATTAAATCACACAGAATCTAAGAATTTTCTCTATACTGTTTTTTTCTTAATTTAAAAAAATTAATTTTAAATGACATCACCAACTACATCATCCTTATTGAAATTTGCCTTCCGTCATATACTTTTTAATTGATATTGTATTAATAATTTTTTATATGTATTTAAAATTTTTAAAAAAATTGTATTTTAATTTCGAAATAAAATTAAAAATATTTATTTTAATAATATTACTAAATAAATTTATATTGCCCACTTGCAACAAACAAATATTCATTAAGTTAGCAACATATAAAACATATGAACAATTATAAAGGAAGAAACTTTTTAAAAAAAAAATATTTCTTTAATTGATATTCATTTAAAATGATAATTAAAAAATATTCAATTTTAAATAAATAGTTGAATAATATAATTTCAGAATTTATATTATTTTCAGAGTTAATCCTTGATCGAAACAGTCTATTATCTATTGCTACTTTGAAAAATATAAAACTGAAGTCACATCTAATTATTAGAATATAAACATAATATAGGATCAATTATTGTATCAAGTAAATTTAAATATATTTTCATCTTGAAATGAAAATCAAGTTATTTGAATTAATTTGTACCATTTTAGGAAACAAATGATTGATGGGTCATTTTTATAAAACCCATTTAACTATTGGAATAAATAATGAAAAAATTGTAAAATTATCAAAGTTTATAATAATAAATAGTATAAATTTGTTAAACGGTCGAGCGATAGCTCAGCTCGGTGTTCCAGGTATTATATATCAGGGGTCGGCAACCTTTTTCAATAGTCGGGCACATTTCTAAAATAATATAACAGTGGTGGGCACAATCAGTGATACTTAGAGCCATATGGAAAAATCGAAAATGTTTAAGAGCCTGATCGCACAAACATTTTTACCTTTTTTTTTAAATAATAATTTAATACATGGTGCCCGCGGGCACCTGGTTGCCGACCCCTGCTATATATAATAGGTAATAATTTTACAACTAACTAAAATTTGATTATCTTTTATAAAAATATCTAAATAGAAGAACGAGTATATATTATCATGTCGATACGCACTAAATATTGTATATAATAATAACTATATTATATATATATATATATATATATAATATAATTAATTTTATTAATATATTAATAATTTGAAACAATTTTACAAATATTACAAAAATAAAAAAAAAATATTTTTAATTTTTTTTTTCTGATTTTTCCTTAATTTAATATTACTTATAATTTGTTGAAAGAAATGAGGCTATTTCATCAAAATTATTTCAAAGAATATCAAAATTAAAATTTTATATATAATTTTAACGGATTTTCGAGGGGCTGACTGATTTGAGACATAAAGACTTAAATGGTTTTATTGAATTTCTTTTATCTTTGATAGGTGGTTAATTTTATTATACGTTTTTGAGGTACTTTTAAAAGTTAATAACAGAATTAAAAAATTAAGACAAAATCCTCCAGTTTACCTACATAGATAGAGATTTAAAAAAACAAAATTGAAATGATTTTTATTTATTGTGTTTTGTGACTTTACATTTTTTAATAAATAATTATAAATTGTTTATCTTAATCAATATTAAGATCATTCTCTGTAAGTGATTATACATATTTCTTATAATAATAATAATAATTCAATCATTTATTTTAATGATAAGGATGAACACTTTCATAAAATATGTATATTTAAATAAAAATACAATTAATGAATATAAAAATAGTTATACTTTTATGAATATATATTATAATATATCTTATATATATATATATTTGCTTAACATATTATTTATATATTTTATTAACAGATACGATGTAGAATGGTATTATATATATATTGTATATTGAGGGTTACATTCAAAAACGGTGGGGGGTATTGTATTATTATTCTCTTCAAAGTGTCTACCCTAAATGGTTAAATGGCCGTGGTGGGGAGCGAGTGGGCCTGGGTGTGGATGAACCCCGTGTCCACTTTTCCGTACGACTGCCTTAAATCCATTATGTCCATCAGCGGTGTAGTCAACTGTTCTTGTCGACCCGTCGGGTTCGAGAACCGAATACGATCCTTTGACGAAATCCCCATCACGCGTTTCCCATTGACTTTTCACGTCCCCGGAATGTGGATCGTTTACGTGATATTCGAATGCATATTTAGCAGGCGCCTGAAATCATATCAATTCAAAGAGAGATTAACAAAAAAGATCAAACATAAAAGCAACCATCGTCCATTCCTTGTCATTTACTTACTTTCCTTTGTGAGTTAATTAAAATAAAATAATAATTTAAACAGAATGGTACTAAATAAATAAACTATAAGATTTATTATGAAAGGGAAGGGGGGATCATTTTTTGATAATTACTCCTCCTAATTATATCAAATAATAAATTAAATAAAATTCCCTTTCTTGGATAATTTTATATAATTTAAAAATAAACATTAAATAAATATAAAATAAATTTCAATATTTAGGTTTTTATAAATTTGAAATCTAAAAAAATCAATCATTTTTTTTTTTTTTTTTTTTTTGTACATTACACCTTTTTTTCATTTATTTCAAATTAATTACTATTACTCTTCAAATTAATACATTTTTATTTATTTATTAAGATCTCGGAATAGTCCTCAATTTAATTTTCCTATTTTAACATTCAAGTTTTTCATAGAATAATAATAATTATAAAAGTAATATTTAAAAAAAAAAAAGAAAATGTGGGAAATGAGTACTTATTAAACTAAAAACATGTTATATATACCTATATAAACAAACAAACCACAACGTTACAATTATCCAAAGTAATTTTTTTTTTAATTAATATGCATGTTTCTTGGCTTCTAATATTATTATTATGAAATAATTGTATAAAGTAAGAATAATTATTTCCAATCAAACAGTAATTATAAATGAGAAGGTAATTTAAATATATATAATAACTTTTACAATGACACAATATGATTTGGTGATCAGTCATGCATATAATAAAAGAAATCATGATATAAATAATAATAATAATATATGGATTTGTTTTGTTTTTTTAATATGAAAGTATTGATTATATAATATCAAATCCATTTTATTTTAAAATATATTATAGCATTTCATATGTTTAAATTTAATATTATTTGTATATATGTATATTATTTTATATATTACATATATTTATTTAAATACAAAGGTATCGAAATTTTATATCGAAAAATCTACATATATTTATATGTCAAAAGAAAGTTATAGATTATTTTTTACTATCTCGTAAGAGATAGTATTGCGATCACGAAAATTTTCGATGTTTAATTATGTAGTTCACTACCTTCATTCATATTATTAAATTATATAATATTAAACAGAGATTAAAAGGAAATATTTATATATTTGATTATATATTATTATTATTAGTGATTTACCGTTCCTTTATTGAATATGATAAATACCAATTTATATTTTAAAAAAAGTAACTATAATCTTTATGATTGAAATTCTATTTCATATGTTAAAATAAATGAAAAATACTATTAATTATAATAAGATTCAATAAACTGGAGGTTAATCAATATATTGTTTTTTTATTAAAAATTATTATATAAATTAGTCTACATGATTATGATTACTATTGTTTTATTATAAGTCTTATATTATGAGGTAATTCATAAACATCTTGATTAACTATTTTGTGAATTTTAAATGAAAAATGCCCTCCAATCATAAGTTATCCTATACCTACTATAAAAAAAAGAATTAATTGTAGCATCATAATATTCATTATGTTAACCATTAAGCTATATTGACATTTTGAATTTAAATTTAATTAATATCTAGTTTAAAAAACATCTTTTATTTTAAATAAATATTTATTCGAGCAATATATCTGTTTACAAATATAAAAAATGATATAAATATTATTAAATAGATAGTAGATATGTAGGTATACCTAAGCCTAGCTTAGATGAATACTAAACTTGAGAATGAGGATTCAAAATTTTAATAAATTATATTAAAAATAATAGTAATATTAAATTGAAAATCTAATAATAACTTAATAACTAATAATGTTAGGGGTGGTCGAATGGTTAAGCTATAAAACACAATTAAAAAAAAAATATTCAGAATTTAATTTAGAAAAAAAACATGAAAGAGTATTCTATTAATGTATATTATAAATAAAAATTAATATATATTTTTTTTAATGTAATCAAATAAATCATTAAAAATTTTAATGTTCCCTAAATTCGCAAATGAAAATTTGATCTTGTAATTTTATTTTGCGGTTTCGTTTTGAAGGATTTCTAGAGAAAATTTCAATTTATTTTCTTCAGATTTTCTTGGCGATATTATATGTAATACCAACGAAGGGATCAAGAGGGCTTTAGAAAAAGGCTTTTCTACTTTAGATGGAATATTTTTTTTAAATAAAATTCACAACTAAAAATAAAATCTAAGTAAAACAATTGTTAATTGGCCTCTTTTATTTTATGATTAAGTAATATCTGATAGGGTATTTCTTTTGATATTTACAGCTATCAAGTGAGTGAGAAATAACTTAATAGATTTTCGATATAAATATAATTGAGAGAGAGTCCGATATTTTTCTTTAAACTACTCTTTATTTCCAAACGATTACCTTCTCCCAGTTGACCTTTCAAAATGCACTTGAGACTTATTTTTCTCAAGAAAAACATATAACTATATATATATATATATATAATATATACCTAAGTATATATGGATATAGATATATTTTATAAAAGTTAACTATAAAACTTTTCAGACTCAGGGGGAATAAAGTTTGTATAATTTTTTTCTTTTCATATGAAGTATATATATATATATACTTCTTTTATAGAGATAAGTGAAGAGTGGTTTCTTTTTTTTCCTTTCTTTCATCTTTTACACTTTTAAAATAGAATTTTCTTTAAGAGCTCTTTCATTGAATGATCAATGATCAAATAATAGCCAATCATTTTACAATAAATATTATTTGGGTTTATAAAAGAAAAGCATTAAAAACAAAAAAATAAACAAGAATAGCAAAACAAAATCAATCTTTAAAAATTATTCTAGAAATTATATTACTGGAAAATTTCTTACATGATAGTCTAGAGATGGTTCTTGGTGGGAGTAGTGATATGGTTCAAGTCCTTCTGCTTTAATCATGGATATCCAGAAGGTCAAATATAAGACCTAAAATACATATTAAGTAACACAAATTAATAACATGATTTAGATTTTAAATATCAAATAAGTAATATTATATTATCCATAAATACACATATGTTATATATGTTTTAAATTCGTATTATAAAGGTTGCCAATTGTTAAATGTGGAGATCTATTGAAAATAAAATATGTATCTATATATTGTAATTCTTGTGATAATTAATTATTAAGATACTATTTAAAAAAAAATAATAAAATTTTTATTGAATATAGACCACTTAGAAGAGTATTACAACCTCGTTAAAATAAAATTTAGGTTCAGGTTTTAGTTAGTTTTCTGGAAGATATTAGTAAGTAAGGACTAAATTAAGAATATATATATATTGATAAACTGATTCTAATTTATAAGTATAACAACGACTATATCTTACATGTATAATGTTATTAATCTCAAAATTAGAAATTAAATTCAAATCCCCATGTGTTTAGTTAGGGGGTATAAATGTACAAAGCTGTAAATATTCTAGCGTAGTAAACACGATTTTTTTTAACAACAAAAAAATTGCAACTGTGGTTAGTCTTGATCTGTTGAAGGATCGAACCTCGCCAAGATCATGTAATTTGTGTATTTTAATATATAAATACAATATTAAATAATATATTATACCACGTTTTGATTTTTTTTCCTCTAAAGTATATGTTTGATAGTTTTCCACATAAAGTGTGTGTATACAAGAAATTGTATAAAACTGCTAAAGATCGAATTTCAGTTTGATTGAATCGCTGAAAGACCGGAATTAATTTTTTAACACGTTGACTGGCAATCACGCGCCAGCACGTGACGTGGTACCAACAACAAAGAGCCAAACACGCGCTGGTTTAATAAATATTATTTATTAATTTTAATTTATAATTTATAATTAATTAAATTGAATTTAAATATAATATATTATGTTATTTAATCCAATTCAAATTTGCGAGATAGTCGAGTGGAGACACTCCAGATTTTTTTTACGCTGCATCCATTCAGAGCGAAAAAAATTTATTCTGTTATAGAAAGAAATTACCTATGTTTTTCATATAAAAAAAAGCTAAGTTGAAATACATAATTATTAAATGTTTTCCTAAATTGTTAATATATTATAAATATTGGATATTTTATCCTCCTGCATTATATATTCTATTTTTTCATATTTTCTTTGATCTCTTATTAATTTTTATTCGACTATTTTCGTTTGTAATTTCCTTTGGGAGATTCTTAGGCCGGTATGGCCACTTTCATTCCCATTCGAATCACTCCAAGGGCTGATTGGTTTTGGATTCGCTCAAGATTAATCACCAACCCGTGACTCGCTCTACACCAACGTTGGATACAAATCATCTTAAAGCTCACAATTAACTCATTAAATATTATTATTATTATTATTTTTTAATATTTACATTAAATATAATTTGATGATTTACTAATGTTTTTAGTTTATGATAGTGTAAACCAACATTATACTTTTAATTTAAATTACACTCAAATTATAAAGTTAAATTTTCGATATGATTGAATAAATTATTAATAAATTTCCCTTAGGTAGTAAAAAAAAAATACGACATAAATGGGATCAGTATCGTAAAACTTTTTGTTCTCATCTAAATTGAATTTGACAAATCTCAGGAGATTGCCTGGCCAGAGAAGAGCTTTTATTGAATTTCTAAAAAAAGTTTTCACCAGCCAATGTTCATATGGAATGAAACTTTTAAAATTCTACGCATAAAAAGGATCATATTAAATAGAAATGTTTAAAATTGTTGCAATTTTTTCTTTCATATATTTTTTTTTTATCTAAATTCATTATAATAATAATATACCTATATACCGTGAAACGAATTAATTGCACACAAAAAATTTAGCAAATAAAAATTTAAAGGTAAACATATTTCAACATTTTTATTTATTTTTTTCTTTTTAAATTCTTTTCAAGTGATACCATTTAAATAATCCATTCATTTAAAATAATTTTTAGAAATCAGGATTGTTAAAAAGTTTCAAAAGCTTATCACTTGATAAGGTTCGATGTAAGTACCAAATAATTAAGATTCATTATAAACTCTTTGTAATAAAATTTTTTCACATTAAAGAAATCTCATCAATTCGACATGGTCGTCAGATAAACTCAGATAAACAGTGATCCAGCACTAAATCCTTTAAATTAATTTTTATAATAAAAATTATTTTAGAGGTATCAAAAATTTCTAAAATTCTTTATTTCAACAATAAATCATTTTAAATTATCAAATATATATAAATATATATATACAGTATGTGGTATATTAGGCATTTTGAATTTTTATTTTGCTATATAAGGTAATGGCACCAATAGATGACATTTTAAGCGCTCTTGCCACTATTTTCTTTTATAAAACTGAAACTATACGTCTCACAAAAAAAATCTTTTGGTTATTATAAAGCTTATCTTACCTTTTATCACCAGGATAAATATTTTAAACTTTTATATGAGTTTAAGAGGAAATATAATTTTTTTTCAAAGTAATCAAATGGAACCTATAGATGACACTAAAAATTTTGGTGGAACCTAATGATGACAATTATGGAACCCAAAGATGACATCTACTTTTTTCACTTCGCTTGCTCTCTTTATCTTCAACTTATTTATTTACAAAGTAAAACATCTTTCCAACACCTTGTTGCTGCTTTAACTTTAGTTATAATAAAAAAATCAGGTTTCATATAATGATACATTAGATATATTTATTGGGATTGATTTTATTTTTAGCTGATTATTATAATAAAATAAAAAATTGATTTTAAACAAATCTTTTTTAATTATGCATTTTTAATTATACATTGAGAACAGAGTAATTTAAAAAAATTTTCAAAAAAATAGTGTATGAAGTTCTGGAACAGAAAAAAATTTTCTGACAATGAGAAACACAGCGTCACCTTTAGGTTCCTATATCAATTCAGACATGCAACTTGGTGGAATTATATAAAATTATCTCCCCTTTACAGCTATTAATATAATAGACAATTTTTTTAAAAACCTACTTATAGCTGACATTGCTGTCATCTATAGGAAAAACAATTTTTAGGGGCACCTATAGATAACACCGTTGATAAAAAAGATACTTTTAAAAATTAGGTGTTTAAATTGATGTGATTTATATCTATATTAAGTCTATTTTATAATGTAGTTATTAAATTCTTGATAAATATGAATATAAAAATATAAAATACTAATTAAGAACATTAGTTACCTTAAGGTTATCTTTAAGATTTGTTGAAAAAATCAATTGTTGACGATTCGGTCTGCTTTTCAAGTTAAAAGAAAAAAAATAGGGCGACATATTGTATTGTTGTAGGAAATCTCAGGTGGTGGAAAAGCATAACTATCATTTAAAAAAAAAAATTTCCGCGTATGTTTTAAAATTTGCTTATTTTTTTAGTTTAAATTCATAAGTGTCATCTATAGGTGCCATGTCATCTATAGGTGCCATTACCTTATGTATCTTCCTTCTAAATTTTCAAAATGACTTAAATTATAAATATATTAAATAAATGATCAAATCAATTAATTTTATTTGATTTTAGTTCTTTAGTAACAATTTAATTATAAGATAAAGGGAAAATAAAAAAAAACTACTAATTCTTTCCATCATTCCAACATTTGAAGTACATATTCTTATTCAATTGATTGTGAGTACAAATGAAAAGCCGAAAAGTTCATTTCAAACAATTCTCAAATGCTCAAAATGATTATTGGATTATTATATTTATTAACAAAATAAAAAAGATATATAAATAAAATAATAAATAATAAGGGATAGTAGAAATTCATTCGTAGCGGTGATGGATGAACTTTCGAATTCAAAAGCACCACATACGTAGACAGAGATCAAATTATAAAAAAAAAAAAATTGTTTTAAAATTGTATTTATTTATAAATAGGGATTTATTAAAATAGATAAATGGTGAGATTTTTGTATTTCTTTATAATAATTATAATAATCAGCCTTGAATATTCATTATTTTTAAATTCTATCAAATACTAATTAATTAAATATCATTTAAATGCTTATCCCGAGGAAAACATTTGATATTTGTTCAAGAAAATTTTATTTAAATTTCAATTACGTTTACTTTAATTGAATGTAGATTTGTATCGTTTTTCCTCGAATATGTATGTATCTTTAATAATAATTATAGATATTAGATATTTACCTGAACTATTTCCATGTTAATACTTGTTCAACTCCTACTCTAAACTCAAAGAGAAACACTCCACAAATGACAATAAAACAAACAACAACTTCTATTTTATAGTACATATGTCCATCCATTGGGACAATATATAATTAAACTACCACGCACAAACGGTCATAGATGGTTTCCAATTTTAATAAGATATCAATCTGTAAAATAAATAAAATAATCATTCATGATTTCTAAAATATACAATTTATTTATCATAAATAATTGTAATTAATTAAGGAATTAGTTAGAAAAATAAAAATAAAAAGTAAAGATTTCGTTAAAAATTATTCAAAATAATTAAAAATATTAATATAATAATATGTGTATATATTTTGCCGGAAATAAAACTTTCATTGATACTCTACATACTTATTAATAATATTTATACATTATCACACATTTGAATTGGGTGGTAAATCCTATCTACATATTTGTGAGCCATCAATCCTTTTGATAGAAGATAATGAACCAATACTATTGTATAAAAAGATCAGCAGACTTAGGATATTTTCTAAAATTACATTATAATGGATTTGGCAGCGAAAAGTGGGGGGAGATAAGGACGAACACCACTAACTTTAAGATCTAACTTAGTGAGCATAACTATTTAAATATATTAAAATATTTTAATTTATTTATTTTATTCATTTTTTCCACATATTTTTGTTTTATAACAAGATCAAATTTTCCACAATTTAGTAAAGGTAATGGAATTTAATTTTTTATCCATGACTAATTTCTTAAAACCTCTATCTATCAATTAATACAATTAATAATACAATAACTCACACACAGATAAAATTTATGCTAATCGCCATTAGTTCTCCTTTTTAATTTTGCATTCAGCAAGAACAGATTATTATTCTCTAATTGAAAAGTTCAGAAAATATTTCAAAAAAGGGTCTCTACATTTCCTAGTCATAGTTCATTACCTCTCTCTCTCTCTCTCCTTCACCTTATTTATCAATGGCTCTCAAATCAATATATAATAATATAATAAATAATATATGTGGATTCTTGATAAAGGATGTTTCAAGAGAAGAAATTATTTATTTATCACGACAAAACAACACAATATATATAAAACAATTTCAATGACATTTTCATGAAACACAAATACAATAAAAATACTAACATAACATTCAATTGAATTAATTATTCGTTGAGACGGTGTGGATTCGTGGCAGTGTCCAGTCTGTTCTATATTGTTTGTTTTTCAGTCGTCATGGTGATGCCGCGCAACAATCCAACTTATTGTTTGCTATTTTCAAATCCTACATCTAGATATATATATATATATATATAATAGTATATATAAATTAACCTAAACGCACTTTAAGCATTTTTTTAATTTTGGAAAAATATATTTAAAATATTCCTAATAATCTAATCATACTTACTCATATATATTTGCTTTTTTTTCTCTCCTTCCCTTCTCTAGTCTCATAAAAAAATTCCATATGAATGTATATTCTTTAATAAATTAATGTTATCACATATGTACATTAATCTTATTATAAATTACATGTTAATTGGATATTAAGATGGTAGGAATATGTTTTTGAATTTTTTTATATACCTAAATTTTATTTTTATTATATTATGTATATTTCTTCAAAATTAACTAAAACTTTATATTTAATTTAAATAATTAATATTTTTTTAATATATATATACATTTTTTTCGAAAATACAGAGAAATATTTATTTAATTTATAAAATATAGAAAGTTGAATTGAAATATAAATTAATGAATAGCGTTGTGCAAAAAATAAAAAACTAACTGAGCTCGTTATGATCCCAATGTGCAAGTCTTTATTAAAGCATGCATGCGCATCGGACCTTAAACATGACTCAATCGTAAAATGATGCAATATTTGCTGCTGGCCATCAGTCCCCATCACAACGGTAACATTCAAAAACGAACCATTAATTCTTTGAGTTATATATTGAATCATCCAGCGCACTCTCCTCCTCTAACCATCGAGTTATACCAAAAAAATAAAAAAAAATGTGTGAGAGAAAAAAATTACTTTATAACTAACCTCTAACTGCGTTAACAACGTGAAAATGTTACATCGGGGGGCCATCCATCAATCATCGCCTGGAAACAATTCAAATATTAAAATGTAAACTGCGCTTCGTACTAAAACGATTATACCATTAACATTCAATGACTGATCAAATAAAATTCTTTTTTTATTTTTTGTCCTAACCGTCACCTTGTTGAGGGGGACTCCATATTAATTTTATTATTTTTAATGATTAAAATAAACAAAAAGCGAAAAATTGTAATGTTTTTTAAAATAACTTTTGAATATTGTATAAACACTTAAAATGACCATATATATATATATATTGAAAATTCAATTATACTTTACCACCATTTGTATAAATTAAAAATAAATTTTTCAAAAATTAATGTTATAAATAAATTTTATTATTTAAATTATTCATTTGAAATTTATTTATTTATTTAATAGTAAATTATTAAATGAAAATACTTAAATGTATATTTGGAATAATATTGATGTTAAAAATGAATTTAAGTATTCATGTTTTCATGTTTTTATAAAGGGAGAAAAGTAATATAATTATAACGTTTTTTTTTTCTAATGTATTCATTATTAATAAAAGCTACTAAAAACTTATAATCAATCAATAATATAATATATTAATATTTTGTCAGATAGCGAACACACACACTAGATTTATTCCAAAAACTTAACTACTTTTATGATAAACAAAACAAAAAAAAATATTAATACTTATGATTTTGTACATTAAATCACAAGCAATTTACATTTTTTTTTATATTTCCTATTCCTAAATAATTCTCTAATAAATTTTTTTTTTAATGCAATTTTAATTTATTTAAATAAAAACAGTTTGTTTTTTTTGTTAATTTATTTTTTATTTAAAACCGTTCCACTGTAAAACAATTCATTTGATTCATTGATTATATGCCATCAAAAAGTCAAAATTATTTAAAAAATAATTTATCATTATATATTATTTTTTTAATGGTTAAGTTTTGCTTTAAGTTTGTTAAATTGTCTTTTTGTTCTTATGAATGATTGTTTTTATCGCATTTAAGCTCTATAATGTTATCCACAAATCAATATTATAAGTCCTCTGAAAAGTCCATTAACTGAGGCTGCTTTGTTAGGATTAAATGGTGAACGTGCTTGCAGGTTATATTCAATTCAATATAATAATAATAATATAAAGAGCTAAATTTTTAGTATTATAGTAAGACGACAACGGAATCTTATAAGGTTGAATGTTCATAGAATAAATGTTCACTGAATCTGATGTGAAAGACAAACAATAATTTTCCAATGTTTACATTCTCTCATTTTAATTCAACAAATTTGTTAGTATTTTCCTTAGTAGACATTCTTAACTCTTTTTAACAAAATTACAAATTAAACAAATTCATATTAACAAAATTAAATACCAATTTTTTTAAACTTGACTTTATATAATGATATTTAATTACAATATTTAATACAATAGTTTCCTGTAATTCGAATCAATATACTATTATCCAGAATTATCTTATCTTATATCTTATTATACTAGCAACAATTAATATTCATTTAAAATGATAATTAAAGAATATCAAATCAAT
The DNA here is from genome assembly GCA_963082975.1 of Labia minor. NCBI lineage: Eukaryota > Metazoa > Arthropoda > Insecta > Dermaptera > Spongiphoridae > Labia > Labia minor. The sequence continues at coordinate 69,516,837 of OY720349.1, read as the reverse complement.
TCAAATTAAATTGTTGAATAAATACGAGTGTGATCTAATAATATTAAATACAAATAGAAAAGCATAATAGCAGTGTCAGAATGTCAGAAATGTCAGTTTTATCTCCAAATAAATCATTTCTCAATTCTCAATAATTTCTTCTAAATAAAAAAATAAATTTAAAAAACCTGCCAAGTCCACTTTTTTTTCTTTAGTTCTTCTTGGGGCGCTAATCACTGTTTCAAAAATTAACATTGAGTGTCCGAGTCTGTTAAGGATGGTATCCATAAATCTAAAGTTAATATTTAATAATAGGAAGTGTATTAAGTTCAGAAGCATTAGGACATTTAAGGGATGTAGATTTTTAAGATATTTTTTCGATTTGTGTTCCTTTAAAATATTTGAAATTTTTTAATCTGTTTTGTCGTTTAATTATTTGTTGATTCTCTTATAAATTTTTATTAGTTAATTTTATGTTGTTTTGTTTTAATCTATTTTCATGTTTATTTTTTATTAAATTACTAATTTATATTTATTTATTTATTGTTCTCTTTTATTAATTAATTTTTAGATAGAGTTTTTTAATAATTTTTAATTTTTTTTCACTATAATATTTTATATAATATTTATTAATATTATTTATTAGTATTGAGGACCTCAAGTTCCATTAATTTTAATCAGAATGATGCAATGATGTAACATTTAATAATTGTAATAAATAATTAAAGAATTGTAAGTATATTAATATTTTTTTTAAAGGGTCGAGTGTTCCAGGTACTAATATAATAGACTACTCGTATTTATGTATGTTCTGATGATGATTTTTTTATTACATGTCCAGTTCATTTTCAGATATAAATATAATGAATATATTCTCGAGTAGATATGAATGATACCCTCCCTCTACTATCATTTTTCATTGCAAAGCAGATAACTATTTACTCTGGTATTTTAATAGGAAAAGAAATTGTTGATCTATAACTTCCGTAACGATAGATATGATTTATAATGTTAATTGTATCCAGGGGAGGGGAGAATGAACAGCAGCTGATAGGGAATGGATCGTAGCTCATAAAAGGGCCGATAAATAAAAATGACCCCTGTTTCCCCCCTCCCATCCCCTTCTACCTCCCCCATTGCAATAAATTACAATGTTATTTGTCTTAGAATAAAGGGGGAAATTAGAAAGTGACCGTTTCTTTTTCTAGCAAAGCTGATGATGATGATGATAATGATGATGGTGATGATGATGATGAGCGTCAGCCCTTTTCTGACGACCGGATGGACATGGGGCAGTGAAGGAAATTTGGGGAGTACGGGGGAGGGGGGGGCATAAGGAACCCCTCAGGGAACACACCCTTAGGACTTCCGCTTCCTTAAATCTTCTTTAAGGATAAACAACGAACCCCGATAAGCAAACGAACAGTTTCAATTATTCGATTTCTTCATTTCTCAATTATTTATTTATTAAATCAGAAATTTCATGTTTGAACGGTTTCAATACAATTATAATAAATAATTTATTTTTCTATTTGGTGAGGATTTGAGTCGTGCACATACTTTGTGGTATGCATGATATGCGCATAACTAATCAACATCAAAAAATGTATATTTCTATTATTTAAATCTTATTTAATGTAAGTATAATATAATAGTAAAATATCAAATTAGCAAATCTTGGCTAATAATTTAATCTTGATTATTCTCAAAATTAAGTTTGATTATGATTACCTACTTCTAGTCGTATCTAATATGTATATTGTTAAATTATTTCTTAGATCTTATTATTTCAGAGCCATTATTAAATTATTAGGATGATTAATAATTCGGAATAATGTATCATATAATATTTACATATATATATATATACATATATATGTATATATTTTTTTTAACTATAAGAAAATAATCGATTTAGAAATATCACATTAATAATATTCAATTTTTAAAAATAACTTTTTCGTTATATTTATATATTAATGTATGAAAACTATATATTATATTATTATTTAGCGATTTAGCTACAACTATGTACTAATTTTTCAATTTTATTTTATTTTTGTTTTTTATTTCAATTGTTTTTATTATTTTATTTAACAGTAAATTTCATAATTAATTTTGTAATGATTTTATGCAAGTAATTTTAATCGAAATGATAAAGCAAAAAACAAACCAAAACAAAATATATTTTATAAATTTTTTCTCTGTTTTTTTAATTAAGATTAGGAATTTGTCTTTCTTAATAGATTTACACAAATTATGACAAAATGTTTTCTTTTTGTTTCAGGTAATATTAATTCCAGATTAACACGCCATTCATCTAGTAGTACGTATATATTTATTTTATTTAATTATTCGTGGATTAATATACTAGTACAGAGGTTCTTAATCTTATGTACTCTGCGGACCCCCACTTGAAAAAATTTTTTTTGACGGACCCCATCCCAACTTTAGGTACTTTACGTCATTTTATTAGTTAATTTCTGGCTTACGATCTCATAAGAACAAGGATATATGATGAATATTTGTGTTATAATAGTGATTGGTGAATAACGATTTTTTTGCATATTGTAGAACACATTTTATTAGAAATTATAATATTGAAGAAAGAAAATTCAGCTAAATAGGAAGATGGAAACGGTAGCAATAGTTTTCTTGCACATTTCGTTGAATTTGGGTATTTGATCTCTGTTTCCTCACAAAGCCATGCCATCGCTTCTTTTATATTAAATAAAGTTTTAACCGACTCATCATTTTCTCGTGCACCTGTAGGATGGCTTTGCGGACCCCTAGTAAAGGCTTCGCGGACCCCCAGGGGTCCGCGGACCACAGTTTAAGAACCTCTGTACTAGTATGGTAGTATGTTTTTGGTTTATTTAAATCTACTATACCATAATTAGGGTGACCATATTTTGAAAACACCAAACCGGGACAGAGGACTTAAAAACGGTACAATCCCGGAAAAACGGGACGTTTGGTCACCCTAACTATAATAGATCTTTTTGGTTTAAGAAATCCATGTCATATTCATATCATTAAGAATACTGCTTAAAATTCTAATATCTGTTAAAACGAATCGTGATCAAATAAGAGCTTTATTTTGGAAAATTTACACACACACACACATATTATTATAATCAATAGTAAATTCTATGAAGACTTTCTTTAGTCAAATAAATTTTATAACTTCTCCCTAAAGAGTAATATTATTATTTAAAGTCGCATTATATTTTTTTTTTTTTAAAATCTATAGCAAATCATAAGTGTATGATATAATGAATAAAAATACAAAATAAATATTAAAAAAAAAAATAAACAAATAAAAATAATTGTATTCTAAATAAATCCATTTTTGGTTCTTCGATTGGTTAACAATTTCAAATAGTTCAATCAATCCGTATTGTCCTAAATTTCATGAAATAATGGTATATATTTATCCTTTTTCTTCCTTTAACTTAAGATTAATCTAAAAATTACTATATTTAAAAAAAAAAATATTTAAAAGATTTTCACATTCGTTTTATAACTGGGAATGTTTCTAATGATTTAAAATCAAGTAAATAATAGGTTGTAAGCTACAAATTTCTTCTATTCGATTATGTACTTCCTGATCTCAATTTCGAAATAGATTAATTTTAAAATATAGATTAAGATATATCAATCCAATAACTCATAGTGAACAATAACAATAACAATAGGAAATGAGTCAAGTGTATCGGTGTTGTAATATCGGACTGCTTCTCGTTTACTATTAGTACGTTGAGGAGACCAGCGAAGCATGTTTATTTATAATCTCCTCCCTCTTTTCATCGGGCTATTCATCTGAGTGGAAATTGCTTAGTAGGAATGACAAATTGCCAGATGCAAGATGCCCTCGACGTAGATTCCAAATGGAGAAATTTACGTCAGAGATTGATTCTGTACACGAATACGGTAATTGGAGACATGATCGATCTCTTTAGCAAACATCTTAGAGTGGGATTGATTTTATAAGAATAAAAAAAACATTTTACTATTATATATATTTATATGATATAATTAAAGTGCCTTCCTTTAAATAATTGATTAAAAACATATGTAAAAAGTAATATGTAAAGTTTTGCTTTATCACTAAAATTATCTATTGAAATTAGAATAAAAAATAAAAACATAAAAATATCAAGTTTTTGATATTTATTTTAATTATTTTTTTTTTTTTTTTTGCCATAATTGAAAAGTTCTCATCGTGATTTACTTAGTACAAATTAAATAATAAAAAAGGGGGTGTAATGGGTAATGAGAAACAAAAGAAAAAACAGTCTATCACTAGTATCTTATTAATTTGGTAAAAGTTACTCCAAACTATTTTAATTTAGAGACAATTTTAAATGGATCCGTCGAACTTTTGAATATTTAAATTAATAAAAGAAGAAAAGAGAAATGGAATAAAACAAAACAACTTGTGTGAAGTAAAGAGATATATAACCTTTCAAGCTTTATATAAAACAGTTGATATTTTGCCAAAATACATAACACTGTTTCACTTAAGCATAAAAATAATAATAAAAAAATTGTATATTGTAATAATTTGATTTTCTTGTATACTGAAATTTATTTATTTTTCAGCTATGAAGGGAAATAAACAGGGGAATTAAATTATTCATTTAGAATTATAAGCTTTCTTTTTAAAATATAAGTTAACTAAAGAGATAAAATTTAAATATAAGTTTAAATAATAAATAATTTATGTATAATATCTTTTTTTGTAAATTATATATATATATATATATATATATATAATAGTTATTTTTGAAATTTATTTGAATGCTTCTTTTTTTGATTATTATCAAAGGGGGGACTGTAAGAATCAATAATCTGTTTCTCTCACCCTTAGTCATTCGTCTTAAAGGTTGTTAATAAGGAAATTAAGGCTCAATTTAGTGTCAAAGTCAGATTTAATTTAAAGGAACAGGAATTAATTAGCAACAAGCTAATTTATCTCTTTTAACCTTAAATCGAGTTCGATAACATTAAAATCAATTGGTAAACAAATAAAGTTATAAACTAATTGACAAAAGCATGTTCAATTATATTATTCACTGAATAAACATAAATTTTTAAGGAAAAATATTGAGAATATTTTTTTATTAACTAGTCCTGCGGATTTAACTCCATTTTTAATATATTTTTAATAATCTTTCATATTACGTATTTTATTATAAATATGCATATATCTCTCTCTCTCTCTCATTATATAGAAATAATAATCAAGAAAAAAACAAAAAACCTCTGAGTTTTTACGTCCTACGCAAGGACAACGCCTATCAAGTCGGTTAGGTGTCCTATGATCAGTAGAACGGATCCTATCAACCTTTACCTTGATTTTCTTGATCTGAGGCACTATTTTTTATCAAGTAGCTTCCAAATGTTGATCTCAGAGGCTGGGTTGACTCCGTCCTATAGTCCCCAGCTAGAGAAATTCCCTTGCCAGGCCCGGGACTTGAATCCGGGACCACGAGAATGTGAGACAGCGACGCTAGCCTCTTACCCTGTGGCGCCTTTGAAATAATAATCACAAATATTTATTTAAATTTTAAATCTACCGTCTGTGATGTTCATTTCTTAGTTTTTCACTCTTAGTCAGAAAACTTATATAAAATATAATTAGTATTTATTTTCTGCGCTCTTCACGCCTAGACGCGGGCTCCGCCCCCTGTACCCCCAAGTGGTACATAGTATTTGGTTGAAAGTAATAAAAGGTTTTTATCCATTTTGTTTCAATTAGTATATCACATAAAACATTCATTTCTTTTTGTGTTCTTATTTAAAATATATTTTAATTTAATCAGTAAATTAATTATATATTATTATTGTACATGTTATGTCTATCTATCGATGTGGCACAACGGTACTCGAAAGGTTTTGGCCGCAACAACCACATTTCTCCAATTGTCCCTATCCTGAGCCATAACCCTAAATATTTCTGAAGATGCATAAAGGTCGTGCAATTCCTCGTTATGCAGTCTCCGCCATTCCCCAGTGACCTCATCTTTCTTTGGTCAATAGATGCTGGGAAGAATCCTATTCTCAAATATTCTGAATTTACTCTCATCTTCCAGGGTCAATTTTCACTTTGTTAATTTATATAAATTTCAATTTAAACTTATTACGAGCCATACGCTTTGCCAAGAGACTGAATAATTTGTGTACAGAAATATTGAATGTTCTTAGCGAGATTTGATATAATGTTGTTCGATTTGTGTCCTAAATCTGAATTAGAACAGTCTATATATTCTATATATCAGTATTTTTTTCTACAAATGTAAATTTAATACCAAGTTGATTTTCAAAATTTTCCATTCTTAATGCATATGATTGATTACATGTGTTAAAATTTAAACAAATTCAAATATTCTAATTTTTAAATTTATATACAATTTCATATTATTTTTTATTAATATCTTATCAAAAAATAAGCGAATTTATTAAAAATTCAAAATAAAAAAAAGAAGCCTATTAATAAAAAAATATAATAGAATACAATAATTTTGATTTAAAACAAATTTTATAAAAATACTCAAAATTTAAAACATCTCGTTTATATCATTTGTCTAAAAAATCATATTTTAATTTTAAATAACCAAGAAATCATTTTTGCACTTAATATATAGTTGTAATTAATAATTGAAACAAAAGCAAAAATAATATTATATAATTTAATAATTTTAATTAAGGTTTTGAAAATATTTTTGTATTCATAAAACATTAAAAATAATAATTTCTGTTTTTTATAAAATGTATACCCTTCACTTGTAAATAGAAAAGAAGAAATATTCAAATATAGATAGAATAAATACAAAATAATTTAAGTTTAATATGATTTAAATATTTTAATAAATTAATTAAAATGAGAACTTTTAGAATAAATGATTTAATTGAATTGATATTTGAATATTAGAATTTAAAATAAAAAGTGAAATATTATAATAATTCTTTGATTGGGAATCGCTATGATAATTCATTGTTTAAAATGATTCCGCTAGGGACAATGAGCCGCGAGATGCTCTTGAATGAACAACACGGAGAATTATATATAAACTTTAAAAAATTAATTTCTGCGGTTATTGTTTAGATATAAATAAAATTTATAGCCTATGTTATTCTAGACTCTAGAGGTATATAAGAATATTTTCCGGACAGATAGAGAGGCACAGACAGACATTAAAAATTCTAAAGTCACTTTTGGATTCTAGAGGTCATGAAACGCGAAGATATCCAAAAAATTTTAAATTTTGAATAATGTGCTGACAAAAACCTTTTTTTTTATCTATATATAGAAATAGAGAGGGAGGTGTCAATGTAAAACAATGTAGCTATTTTGATCATCATAAATTTTGACATTCCTTTACTTTTTTTGATTTCAACAATTTATTTTTATTATTTTTACGACGCATATTATTATTTTGTATACTTTAATTATACATTTATTGATATTATAATATTAAATTTATATGCATATTAAAGTTTATTTATTTATTATAATAAAATATTTATGTTATACTTTATATAGTTAAATTTGATATTTTTATATTAAATTAATATAATATATTTATTGCTGTAAATTTATAAATTGTACTTTAGGATGAAAGTAATATAAGGAAAGATTATTTAAAATTCAACGATAAGAGTAGAAACTAAAAATAATAAGTTATTATTTATAAATAAAATTTCCTGAATTTGCAAATATTATTATATTATTATTTTAATAGTCATATAATTTAATATTCTCGAGTAAACATATTATAAACAATCAATATAAAATTTTCAAATTTTCATTACGTAGTAGTATGAAGTAAGAGGTCGGAAAATAAAATTTAATTATAAAATAAGAAATTGTTGAAATTTACCACTTTAAAGGAATTTAATTCCACTTTAATTTAAAGTGTATTGCTCAATAATTAATTTCTTTGAGTTGATTGTAACATTATAAGAGAGCAGAACTCTTGGAACTTGTAATTTAATAATAAATCGGTGACCATTTGAACGAAGGTGTTTTCCACCGGAAGGAATTTAATTACCTTTTGCTCTCTTCGAATCCGGCTCCACCTCGAAATCCAATTCAACCGCTTTGAAACAAGATTCTCGACAATTAGATACCAATCAATAAAACATTTACATTTTACAATGGAAAATTAAATTGGTTAATTTTATGAACCGGAAATGGATGCAAATCATATACATTGAACTTGAATGAAAATCAACTATTCATTCAAATTAAATATGTAATTCATTTTACATATAAGGATATAAGATACTCGTAGATAGATGTCTGAATTTTGTTTGTATCAAGTTATTGCTTGCCGTATAGAGAGAAAGTAATGAACCGTAATTCACTCTGAAATGTCAATAATATATAATAATGATTTATTTATTTTTTATAAATAATATTTTTAAATATATATTTTTAATGTCAAATTTGTTTGCCCCCGAGTTATATCCTAAAACTCATTTGAGCTTGGAATTTAATTCTTTTTACATTATTTTTGATACCATGTTAATATATTTTAAAAATTACTTTTTTAATTAAATTAAATTATTAATAACTCAATGAATTTTAAAGATGATTCCATGTTTTATTAATATTTTTCAAAAAGAAAAATTAATGTTTTACTAATTAACTTTTTATCTTTTTATAAAATACTTTACTAATGGGAATATAAGTATATATTATAAATCTATCTATTTATTATAACTGAACTTATAAATTCTTGACCGCAGTCAATTGTCTCTAGCTCTAGCTACTCTACTTTGTCTCCAAACAAACTTAACTTTTCCTTACCCATTCGAGCCACACTTTTGTGACTCGAAATACTTTATATATAAAATACGAGATGACTTTTTATTTTTTTTCATTTGGACTTGTTATAATATTCTTTTTAAATGTTAATTATATTGTATGTTTAGAACTCATATGAAAATTAACCGGTCAATTAGAATTTTAATCTATAAAGTTCAAATGTAAGTATAATATAACAAACTTATATTGTAAAATTATCAGAAATGGATTATTTGAAAATTAGAACCTTAAGTAATATTAAAATCTCAGTTTATTTTTAAGATATTAATAGATATATTTGAAAATAAATTAAATAAATTAAAGTCAAATTATATCCATTTTTTACCGACCGACGATAGTAAGGGAGGTATTGTTTTCACAACAAATTTCACATGTGGAGATTTTTACATATCTCCACGAATCATGCATTTTCTTAACAGAAAAAAGTATTTTTAGCATGATGTCTGTCCGTCCGTCTGTCCGTCCGTATAGATGTGTACAGCCTGAACGGCTTAACGGATTTTGATGAAATTTGGTATATTTACTTAATGCATCAGTGGGATGAATTGATCAACTTTTGGTGCAAATCCGGAAACCGGAAGTGGTAGTATTAGCGATCGACGATAAGAAGGGAAGGGTTATTTTCGCACCAAATTTCACATAAGGAGATTTTTTTACATATCACCACGAATGTATTGGTTTTATCCTCGGGAAAAATCATCTTCATTATGTTTTTCTTAATTTAAAATTATATGACGTCACCCAGCCCTTCATGACGTCACAGCCTCGGGTAACGCCGGCTACTTCAGCTATATATTATAAATAAAATAAAATTAAAAATATTTATGTTATATGCCTATCTGTTTTTTATTACATTAATAGATATATTAAAATTATTTGAAATTGTTTCTGAAGCTGGAAATTAATTTATTTCAAACCGTCGGTCGGTTCGGACCTGGCCACAGGTCAACTTATTTTATGTTTGTTTTATTTAGTTTTCATCTATTGTAGATAAATTGTAACATATGTATGTATTGTATGTATAAATTTATATATAATATATCTTGTGCCTCCTTCCATTGGTCTCATTCCATATATGTCAATAGCAAGGGCTCAACTTATACTATTTCTCTATTTTCGGACTATTTGAGCATTTCATTTTTCTACCAACCGCCAATCAGCCTGGACATTGAATTGGATTTGAGGGCGGTTTCGTTTATTCGCAATCCAACCGAATTTAATAGATTTCTTTTTTCCACATATCAAAAGCTGGCAAGAAGAGCTCGTAAACATACTAGAAAAGAAATCGTTATTTCTTTCAATTCTGTTTTATTTTTTCCTCTTGTATTATTTTATACTCTTTTTATTTCAATTGCTTTCTGAATATTTAATAAATTGAATTTAATGTTAACAATGGTATAATTTTATATAAAAAATAAGTACAATTTTTTGCCATTACTTTCATTAATCATAGATCTTTGGTAATACTTAAGAATTATTTATTATTCATTCTTTTCTGCATCTAAGAATCGGTTTTATCAGTAACTAGAAATTGTTTTTATAATTTAAAATCAACTTAATACAACAATAGGTCTTCTAATAAAAATAAAAATCTGGAGTGTCTCCACTTCTCTATCTCGCAAATTTGAATTGGATTAATTACCATATATTATATTTAAATTCAATTTAATTAATTAAATTATAAATTTTAATTGAATTGGATTAATTAATTAATTAATAAACAATTTAAATTTTCAGTATAGAATTGTTATTTAATTAATTCTGGCACTTTCAGCAAGTCAATCAAGCTGAAATTCTATATATATACTAGCTGCTCCGAGCGCCTTCGGCGCTCTCCACACCTAGACGGGGGCTCCGCCCCCTGTGCCCCCCCGAGTATCCCTATTCTGAGCTATAACCATCTAACTCCTACCCTGTCCCATCTCTATAGTTTTTTATATATGTTTATTTATGCAGAAAAAATTAATTGACATAATTATTAATTTAATAAAATAAAATTTAATTTAATAAAATTAATTTAATAAAATAAAATAATTTAATAAAATATTAAAATAATAATAATAAAAATTAATAAATTTGTAAAAAAATATATAATACTTAAAGAAAAAAATGTGCCTTTGCGAGTTTCGAACTCAGAGTGCAAAGTTATAAGATGGCGCGCTAGCTAGTTTACCCATGAACCAGTATTGTTTGGAGCCTTCTTATAAGGGTATATATAAGATTTCAAATTTTCGCCACCAGCGCCTCTATGATCTAGTATGGTAACTAAACTATTTTTAATTAATTAGCACTTCCTGGATACACCTTACCAATTAGCGATTTTATGAAGGAAGTCTGACATGCCCTGAGACCTACTGAATATACATAAAAAATTTCATAAGAATCGGTCCAGCCGTTTCGGAGGAGTATTCTGTCAAAGTTTTGTGACACGAGAATTTTATATATAAGATATATATCAGTTTTATATGTATAAATTATGTGGAAAAACTATTAAACATATATCTTTATTTTTACGGTCAGTTAAGAGAAACAAAATGAAAACGTGGTAGATAATGATCCTCTTCCGAATGAGCTACATTTCTCAAAGGTTGATCGAAAACAACGAATTTTGAATAATGTCATTGTACCAATGTTTTTGCGTAAACTTGTCTTCATACACACACAGACACACACACACACACACTGAGACAGACAGACATTTTTCTCAACCTTAGTGAAAATGACTCAGTGGCCTTCAAAACATATAAAAACATCAAAATCTCGACAACGCAAATTTTCGGGATCGCAATACTACATAGCTTAGGCGAGATAGGAAAAAAAAATTGAAAAGATATTGATGGTTCTAGTAGCTATATTTAGTTTGGGTTAATGACAATCCTAAACTAAACTATAATTTATTTGTTTAAATATAAACTTCTACTGTATTAAAACTATAAAAATTATTAAAGATAATCCAAAGATAATCAAAAGGAGAAACTTTTAAGTACCTAGATTAGAATTAATTAGAACGATAAAGTCAACAAAATTATGTCTCTACGATAAGGTAAGGTTTCATGGCATATTTTTCGCAATCGAAAATTCTTTCGAAAGACCGTTAAAAGCCAAGTTCGATTCGTTTCGTTTACGTTAACTTCAAATATACCAAGTCGACGACATTCATTCCTTATTCTGTTTGGCGCTGGGCCCTACGGGACGGTCAAATATTTAAAGAGCGGACACGTCCAACAAGCTTTGTTTTAATGGAGTTTCTCTCTTGCGACTCGGGCTCCGATCCAACATGATTTAGCTAAGTAATTCCATGCACAAGTTTTCCTAACTTCACTACCCTTCAGAAGGTCCCGTCCGTGTTGAGTTAAATATAAGATGGAACGGAGAGTATATTATAGAATATACATACAGTTTACAAAGTTTTCCGTGTGCAAAAAGTGCCTTCCCACCCCTCGGTTTCTGTTCTCTCTCTCTCTCTCTCTCTCTCTCTCTCTCTCACCCATCCATTCACGTTATACATCAGAACACTTGGAAACATAGAAAATGTTTAAAAGTTTTAGGAACGGGAAACCTTATTTTAATCTAGATAACTTCTCTCTTTTAATAATTTAGATCTATCAGTGAGAGCGTTAATTTCACAACTTATCCAGTTTAAATGCGACTCCCCTTAAAGTTAACTTAGGCCTGAAGATTTTCAGTTATACTGTATAAAATAGTTTCTAGTTCTATAATAAAATATTTCATTTCAATTAATCTATGTTTTTTAATATCAAACTTTATTTTAACTTCTCAATAGATATTTTGGATATATTTAAAATAAAATTAGAAAATTTCCTAACAGAGGAAGATATTCAAATCTTACAACCTGTCTACTACTACTACTACTACTACTACTACTAAATATTTACAAGGTATTTTATATTAAATTTATTAAAGGACTATATTGAAGACATATTGTTATTATAAAGGTTAAGCCGTTTATACAAGAAAGATCAAAATATATACGAGTATGTATTTTAAAATAGTGGTTTTGTATCTATAAATTCTAGCAAACACAAAAAATAAAGTAGTATATTCTGCTCGCATAAAAACAGATCACACCTAATCATTGGCTAACCGCATTCACGCATACTTGATAGACACAAGTTCAATCTACTATAAAAAAAAAGTTACAAATATTTATATAAAAAAATAATATTAATTCAATTCCTTTAAAAAAAAAATTTGATAAAATATAAATTTATGTTTATTTAACCATTCTAGTATGGTATTTATACGTATATGTGTACTAGGTGATTGGCCGATCATTTAATCATTAAGTGTCCATGCTCAATATTATTTTTAATTTGAAAACAAAATTTTTCACCAATTCCTAATATGACAAGTAGTATTTTAACAATTAATAGATATGAAAATGCAGCACTCATACAAATTTAAAAATTGAAATTTTTAAATTAAAAATAAAAATTGAAATTTTTTTTTTTAATTTAATTAAATTAATTTTCATTTATATTAAAAATTTAAATATTTAAGATATATATTCTACTTTATTATGTCTGATTTTATACAAGGTAATAGTAACCAGTTTTATCTTCTGATTTTCAAATTTTTTAACTTTCATTCTTTTGTATGACTAGCTTAAATTAATTTTAAAAATATGATGTATTAATATTTTATTATTATTTACGTCTGACTATGCTTTTTTATTATATTATCTTATTGTATAATACGTATATATATAATATATCAATATTTACTGTAATCTTAATAAGTATAAAAATTAAATAAGAGAAATATAAATATTTTATTTATTTTGTATTTTTGTTTTCTAAACTCAGCATATTAATTTAATGTTTCTCAAATTACGAAACAAGTATAAACACAATATCATTTTTGAATAATGTAGCAAAAATAATATCGTTTTTATTGAAAAATATTAGCAAAATAATACCGTTTATGTTTAAAAATATAATAGCAAAAATATCGTTTTTGTTTAAAAATTAATAAACAAGTTAAAATAAACTTCTTAATGAGCGTCGACTTCTGAAATAATTGTGTTCTTCGTATGAAGCAGGGGGTGGACACGCAATGATATTTTTTTGAAACAGCGTTTGGCGCTGCTATGCGGATGCATGCACGAACTAATTAAGAAAAAAACCGGCCGGCCTGGCACCATTTTTAAAATCTATTTTGAATGAATGAGAGCGGGAGGAATGAAAAAATTATGAAATTTTTCAGTTAAGTGAAAAATTATTTATTTAAAGCTAAAACAGACATTTCAGAAATAAATTTTTTTTTTTTAGAAAATTGCTTAATTGTTGGTCTTATCACAAAATAAATAATTTTTCACTTAAGTGAAAATTTTAATAATTTTCATGGATATAATAAAAGAATAATGTTGTATGTGGCATATTTATTTGAAAATAGATTATTACAAAATATCATTAACAATAATGATGTTTATCTCATTTGTAAACAAATCCTTTATACATATTTTTCTTTAAACACCTTATATAAAATTTCTGTAAAAATAAAATAATAATAATAATAAAATACAAAAATAAAATTTACACTATTTTTCAATCATACAATAATAATACAACCCTAACCCTTTACGCATGCATTTTTTTAAATTGTATAAAATTACTCATATAAATAAAATTTACACTATTTTTCAATTATACAATAATAATTATATAAAACTTTATAAAACATTATATAAAATTTTTCACATAAATAAAATTTACACTATTTTTCAATCATACAATAATAATACAACCCTAACCCTTTACGCATGCATTTTTTTAAATTGTATAAAATTACTCATATAAATAAAATTTACACTATTTTTCAATTATACAATAATAATTATATAAAACTTTATAAAACATTATATAAAATTTTTCACATAAATAAAATTTACACTATTTTTCAATCATACAATAATAATACAACCCTAACCCTTTACGCATGCATTTTTTTAAATTGTATAAAATTACTCACATAAATAAAATTTACACTATTTTTCAATTATACAATAATAATTATATAAAACTTTATAAAACATTATATAAAATTATTCACATAAATAAAATTTACACTATTTTTCAATCATACAATAATAATATAAAAATAATGTGAATTTTATATATAATCTAACCCTTTACGAATGCATTTTTTTAAATCTTGGTATAAAATTACTCACATAAATAAAATTTACACTATTTTTCAATTATACAATAATAATTATATAAAACTTTATAAAACATTATATAAAATTATTCACATAAATAAAATTTACACTATTTTTCAATCATACAATAATAATATAAAAATAATGTGAATTTTATTTATAATTTAACCCTTTACGAATGCATTTTTTTAAATCTTGGTATAAAATTAACTAGTCTAAGAGGTTGTCACAGAGGCTGAGATCGTGAGGCCAAGGAGGTTGATTTATTTGGATTGCCGAGAAATATATTTGACGAACATGTTTATGATTGGGCTTGACGATATATCCTTCTTACATATCGATCTGTTACACATTTTAATAAAATGTAGTATCATTTCTCTACGTAAAAGAAGGCTACATCGTTTTGCGAAATCATCACCATGCTCTGAGCAAAAGACTGTGGGGAAGAAAGGTTTTTTAATGGAAGGAGAAGAGAGGATATTTGTTAAATGGATGATGCTAGGGATAGTACGGTAAAATTTGTCCATCTCGTCGAAAATTAGTTTTTTGAAATTATTTGAGGGCTCATATTGCCGGGATTCTGTTAATTGATGAATGGCATTACTGCCTTCCGCGCATGCGAATTTCTTGCAGGAAGGACATTCATTAATTAACAGTTCTCTTATCAAATTACCAGCAACGCTGGCTCCTTTGTCTAGATTCAATTGAGGGTGCGCGGGCGTACCCAAGGGAATAGATAGTGCTTTAGGAAAAGGTCTGGTAGGTTTTGGGTCGGGGGTAGTGAAAGGTGTGTTTAGGAGTTGCTCGTAGGAAACAAGGATACGGTTATCATCATCTTCGCAATTCGAACCTAAACTGCTTTTTGCAGTATTTTGCAAAATAACAGTTTTAAAGGCATCGGCGAATTGTAAAGTTGATGGTTTTGTGTTTCCACCACACAACCCTCTCGAAATACTAAATAAATTCTCTAAAGGATCTTGGTTAAAAGATCTTAAAGAAAGCTCTTTAAAACCAATTTCCTTTAGAGATTTCCACAAATTCACTACGTTGCTGATTGTTGCAATAAATAATTTCATAAATGGAGGGTGAGGATATTCCTTTACCCCAACCTTAAATTTAATATCCCTCAACGACCGCCTCGCATTCATCAAAAATTCAACATGAGGCGATTCATCAGTCAATTTTCTGGATAATGGGTTTTTAGAATTAGGGTCTGTATTGAGCGAGTCGAACAGGTCGTTCATGAATTTAAGAAATTCAGACGTGCCTAGTGCGTCCATTGCCTTTGTTCTCGTAAGAACTAGCAATTATATTCTTCCTCACTCTACTTTGCTTCAATAGTCGCTTGACCTCGGTGAGCCTTTGGTACAACCTTTTCTTCCTGGGAGATAAATATTTTATCCTTGAAGAATTCAGATCGCGTAGGCGTATGTCCCGCTGAACACCTGCAAAAATTAATTAAGTTTAAAAAAATATTCCAAAGAATTAATACAGAAAAGCCTAAGCAAAATAAAAATTTATTTTAAATCATTATAAAAAATCTATTTGAAGTTAGGAGAAGATTAATGAATTTTATTAAAAAATATAATACATACTTCTCACAGGGCTGGATTCCTTGCCGGCCAAGCCCAAACAATCTGATAGTGAAATATTTGCCGCTAAAAAAAATATTAAAAAATTATTTTCTATCATTGTTAAATTATCCATTAGAAAACAAGATTAAATTTTAAAACAAATTGTTACACCAAAGATACATATATAAATCATATATATTAAAATTCCAAAAAAATTAAATTGTTCTTATAACATTATAAATATAATACTTACATGTCCCAGGAACAGATTCCAAAATATCAGTTTCCTCCAAATCCATGCCAGAGTCGTTAGCTGGAATTATATTTGTCGCTAAAAAAAATATTAAAAAATTATTTTCTATCATTGTTAAATTATCCATTAGAAAACAAGATTAAATTTTAAAACAAATTGTTACACCAAAGATACATATATAAATCATATATATTAAAATTCCAAAAAAATTAAATTGTTCTTATAACATTATAAATATAATACTTACATGTCCCAGGAACAGATTCCAAAATATCAGTTTCCTCCAAATCCATGCCAGAGTCGTTAGCTGGAATTATATTTGTCGCTAAAAAAAATATTAAAAAATTATTTTCTATCATTGTTAAATTATCCATTAGAAAACAAGATTAAATTTTAAAACAAATTGTTACACCAAAGATACATATATAAATCATATATATTAAAATTCCAAAAAAATTAAATTGTTCTTATAACATTATAAATATAATACTTACATGTCCCAGGAACAGATTCCAAAATATCAGTTTCCTCCAAATCCATGCCAGAGTCATTAGCTGGAATTATATTTGTCGCTAAAAAAAATATTAAAAAATTATTTTCTATTATTGTTAAATTATTCATTAGAAAACAAGATTAAATTTTAAAAGAAAATTACACATTTGAGGTCAATCCCAATACATCTGATTGAATAACACGTGTTCCTAAAAAAAAATTTAAAAAAATATCAAAAAATTATTTTCTAATATTTTTAAATTATTTTTTAGTTAACAACATTAAATTTTAAAAGAAAAAATCAATTATAAAATGGTAAACTCAACAAATAAATCCCAAGTTATTTTTAAAAAAAATTATTTTCTATTATTGTTAAATTATTCATTAGAAAACAAGATTAAATTTTAAAAGAAAATTACACATTTGAGGTCAATCCCAATACATCTGATTGAATAACACGTGTTCCTAAAAAAAAATTTAAAAAAATATCAAAAAATTATTTTCTAATATTTTTAAATTATTTTTTAGTTAACAACATTAAATTTTAAAAGAAAAAATCAATTATAAAATGGTAAACTCAACAAATAAATCCCAAGTTATTTTTAAAAAAAATTATTTTCTATTATTGTTAAATTATTCATTAGAAAACAAGATTAAATTTTAAAAGAAAATTACACATTTGAGGTCAATCCCAATACATCTGATTGAATAACACGTGTTCCTAAAAAAAAATTTAAAAAAATATCAAAAAATTATTTTCTAATATTTTTAAATTATTTTTTAGTTAACAACATTAAATTTTAAAAGAAAAAATCAATTATAAAATGGTAAATTCAACAAATAAATCCCAAGTTATTTTTAAAAACAACTGAGCTTTTTATATGTTTTTTGCAACCTTATATATTCCATTATTAAATATCACAAAACCTACCATGTTGATTTATATTCAAGGGTATCTTTCCACGAACTAATTTTTTCTTTTCAGGTGTGCAGAAATCATAATCATTAAAATGAAGTTTACATACACGAAATTTTGTCATTCTAGCATAAGGTAGGCCAAGCAAGTCAAGCCTGCCCAGTTGTTTTATCCATTTCTCTCTTAAAATATCACACCTTGGAATAATACTTTATATAAAAAAAAAACTTTTTTAAAAAACCACGTTTTTAACGCACTAAAAAGAAGAAAATAATTTTTCTGAAACCCCATAGGTACTGACATTACAAACAAGAGATATGATTTGAAGAAAATTTTCTATAACGTAAAACGTGGGGCGCAACTATGGCTAAAATATTCTGTATCGTATAAAAATTTATAAATAAATGTTATTAGGTACAAATTAATAGGATAAATGAATTCATATTTTAATTAGCTTCAAAAAGTAAAGCTTATAACTTATCGAAATTTTTAAAAGAGGTAAATTTAATTTATGAAAAGATTACCTTTAGATTACTAATAATATTCACTTTTAAAAAATTCTGATAAAAAATGACATCCTAACAATATTCTGGTAAATAATATAAGAAATTTAACTTGAAGAAATCTAAAACTAAATTTTGCTACTGCAAAACTTCTAGCAAATATTTAATATTTATGTTAATAAAATTTCTAAAGTGTAAATTGAAGATGTTTATTTAATATTAAGGAATTAATTTTCCAAAAAAAATTTACATTAATAAAAGTATTCTGTTGGATTACTAATAATATTCCCTTTTACAAAAAGTCTGGTAAAAAATATAAAACTTAAAATATAAATCCATGGATATTGAAATAAATTAATCAAAGAAATTATATTGCATTTAAAAAATTTATTATTATTTGCGCCCCACGTTTTACGTTATAGAAAATTTTCTTCAAATCATATCTCTTGTTTGTAATGTCAGTACCTATGGGGTTTCAGAAAAATTATTTTCTTCTTTTTAGTGCGTTAAAAACGTGGTTTTTTAAAAAAGTTTTTTTTTTATATAAAGTATTATTTTCTACTTTTTAGTCTTCATATATTGCAATCGATTTCACTTGACCTATACTACTTTTAAGTTTTTTGATTGACTTTAATAGTCATGAAATACTATTATCCTGAAAGTAATAAATTTAAATTGAATTATAAAGAGAAATTTTTAAATTTGTCATATTTTAATTCTTTATTGCCTAAAACTCATCATAAATTTAAATTTTGTTTTCTAAATTACAGTACAAAACATTAATATACCTTCTTTCAAATTTATTTACATTTTAAATATTATACATATTATATTATTCTTTTAACGGGTTTTTAACGGTTTTTTTCAAATTTAAATATTTACACTTTTTGTTTTGATTTTCCCATACAAAATTATATTCATTAATTATGCTCTAATTAAACACTTGCAAGCTACGAATTATTATTGTATTATTGTATTGTCATCCAGAATACATTACTCTGAAAAGTTTCAGAGCGATTGGATGACTGGAAGTGGTCGAAATTTCGATTGCAAGATTTGACCCGAACAGATAAATAAACAAACAAACAAACAAGAAAGCAAGCTAAGAAAAACGTGGTAAAATACACTCAGTTAGCAAGAGTGCTAATGATGACTTGGTGAGATGCAGAGAGCAAATGATAGCTGAAAGAAATTGAGGGTGGCGTTTAAGTCGAAAAAAGGTGTGTCGAAACAGGCAACCAATCAGAAGACCCGTTAAGTAAAAATAAGAAGAGGGGAGTTTGAACCTTTTTTCTACCTCCCTATTATATTTTTTCAATATTTTGATTTTATTAATTTTTTATCTCTCTTTGTAAAGACGAAATTATAACTTTAAAATGATTTTAAATGTAATCAATCAAAAGTCAGAAATTATAATTTAAAAAAATCAAAATTCTTCATAAAAAAAAAATGGCTTTTTATTTTTTCTAATACATTTACCGTGTATATAATATATAGAGATTCTTTATTTCATTAGATTGAATATTATTTATTAGTAATTCATTTAATAAATATCTAATCGTTATTTGAAATTTATTTAATTATTATTTTAGAATTTATGATGCTTAATCCAAATTTAATTCGCAGCATGGAACATACGATCAGGACTGTCATTTAGTTGGAGGGGAGCGACCTGAACATTTTTTCAAACTTCTTATTTAAACGGATTTTAATATTTTGATTATTATTATTAATTAATGTATTATATTTGCATCCCGTCTCGTTTTTGTATTAGATATTGTATCAATATTTTTTATATTTAAAATATTTTAAAATTTTTTAATTAATTTCGAAAGAAAATTAAAAATATATTTATACAATTTTTGCTAGTATAATAAAATAAGATCTAATGAAATATATTTATTTTTATCGTCAATTCACAATGTGTCATTTATTATATTATTAATTTGTGAAATGATTACAAATTTTATGTAAAATCCATTCTCTATTCGTTTAGATCAAAAATAATATATTTAATATTTAATATATTGAATATATTTAATACATACTAGAATCAACTCTTGAATATTTTTTTAAACAAGCGGACTATGGACATCTGTATTATTTATTTTTAATGTTTTGACAAAGTCCCTTTTGTTGTTTTCTTCTTTTGTATTATGTATTGAGAAAGGTAAGTTTTGGAAAGGGCCTTTTGTTGTATTATTATTGTTTCTCCTTTTTAAGTTAACAAAATACAAATATTCATTAATTATGCTCTAATTAAACACTTGCAAGCTACGAATGTGTTATTTTATTGTATTGTCATCCAGAATACATAACTCTGAAAAGTTTCAGAGCGATTGGATGACTGGAAGTGGTCGAAATTTCGATTGCAAGATTTGACGCGAACAGATAAACAAGAAAGCAAGCTAAGAAAAACGTGGTAAAATAGAACAATTGTCCTCGTTCTCCAAAAGGCAGAGAATTTGTAAAACAATTCTTCACAACACAATCGAAAACCTGCAAAATCAAAAATTTATTTATATATACATATATTATATAACTTTATAATGTAAAATAATCATCAATAATAGTAAAATTATATTAATTAAACTTACTCTAGGAGTCATATTGCACGCAATTGGACAGCGACAGATCACGTTACGTATGCCTGGCAGAGATATTTTAAATGGGACGAGTGCTCGTTGTCCACAAGTCACAAGCTGTTATTAAATGTTTTCGGGTGTTTTCGGATAACCGAAACAAACCGAATTAAAATTAGTGCCAGGAGCAGCAGCGCCTCGAGCGGCCTCGAGTGGTGCATGCATGCATTGTCACACTGGAAATTTCTCTGCCGTAAGAGAGACCCCCCCCTGGTATGAAGCAACCCAGTATCACTCCAATGGGACCGGCGTAACTCGAACACCAGATGGCGTTACATGAAAAAAGTCGACTCTTCAGGCGCCCAATAGATGGCACCGCAAAAAAAAATGGCCGAAGATCACCCCCTCCCACAGGCCTTCCGAATTCCCTGCAATTATTTGAATATCAAACTCGACATACCATCCGTACACAGAGTATCCGTGCACATAATATTCGAAACAAACCCAGCATAAATATAAATATAAATTTTATTTAACATTTAAGGTAATGGCACCAATAGATGACATTTTAAGCGCTCTTGTCGCTATTTTCTTTTATAAAACCGAAACTATACGTCTCACAAAAAAAATCTTTTGGTTATTATAAAGCTTATCTTACCTTTTATCACCAGGATAAATATTTTAAACTTTTATATGAGTTTAATATGAAATATAATTTTTTTTCAAAGTAATCCAATGGAACCTATAGATGACACCAAAAATTTTGGTGGAACCTAATGATGACAATTATGGAACCCAAAGATGACATCTACTTTTTTTCACTTCGCTTGCTCTCTTTATCTTCAACTTATTTATTTACAAAATAAAACATCTTTCCAACACCTTGTTGCTGATTTAACTTTAGTTATAATAAAAAAATCAGGTTTCATATAATGATACATTAGATATATTTATTGTGATTGATTTTATTTTTAGCTGATTATTATAATAAAATAAAAAATTGATTTTAAACAAATCTTTTTTTAATTATGCATTTTTAATTATACATTGAGAACAGAGTAATTTAAAAAAAATTTCAAAAATATAGTGTATGAAGTTCTGGAACAGAAAAAAATTTTCTGACAATGAGAAACACAGCGTCACCTTTAGGTTCCTATATCAATTCAGACATGCAACTTGGTGGAATTATATAAAATTATCTCCTCTTTACAGCTATTAATATAATAGACAATTTTTTTAAAAACCTACTTATAGCTGACATTGCTGTCATCTATAGGAAAAACAATTTTTAGGGGCACCTATAGATAACACCGTTGATAAAAAAGATACTTTTAAAAATTAGGTGTTTAAATTGAAATGATTTATATCTATATTAAGTCTATTTTATAATGTAGTTGTTAAATTCTTGATAAATATGAATATAAAAATATAAAATACTAATTAAGAACATTACTTCCCTTAAGGTTATCTTTAAGATTTGTTGAAAAAATCAATTGTTGACGATTCGGTCTGCTTTTCAAGTTAAAAGAAAAAAAATAGGGCGACTTATTGTAT
This sequence comes from Labia minor, assembly GCA_963082975.1. Lineage (NCBI taxonomy): Eukaryota > Metazoa > Arthropoda > Insecta > Dermaptera > Spongiphoridae > Labia > Labia minor. Next base: position 69,493,967 of record OY720349.1, on the reverse strand, counting down.
TGTTGTAGGATATCTCAGGTGGTGGAAAAGCATAACTATCATTTAAAAAAAAAAATTTCCGCGTATGTTTTCAAATTTGCTTATTTTTTTAGTTTAAATTCAAAAGTGTCATCTATAGGTGCCATTACCTTAACACAAATAAAATTGAAAAATTTATTATAAATTGTTTGATAAATAATTTAAATTACATTGTAACAAATCAAATAACAAAGTTAAATTATTTAATATTTGATAAATAAATACAAATTTCACAGCAATATAGAAATTCACAATAAGCACTATTAAATCAAATATATTCACGTACTCCTCTCAGTATATCTTTTATAGTTTTTCACATATTTAAAAATTGCATAAAACTGCTATATATAGAATTTCAGCTTGGTTGAATCGCTAAACCGCTACCGGAATTAATTTTTTAGCACGTTGACTAACAATCACGCGCCAGCATGTGACCAGATGCCCTCAACAAAGAGCCAAACTCGCGCTGGGGTTTAATAAATACTATTTATTAATTGTAATTTATAATTTAATTTAAATATAATATATATGTGTTAATTTATCCAATTGGAATTTGCATGATAGCCGACCGGAGACATCCCACATTTTTTTCATTTATAAATTTACCCAAATGTTCGTAAATGAGTTGTTTGATAAACTTAGATGATTAAAAATGCAATGGATTAATTATTCTTAGTTAATCAATGATTTATGGATTTCTTGTGATCTTTTTAAATAGTATCTTTTTGGAAATAGAAATGATTATTTATTTATTTATTTATAAATTTCCTTCTCACTAAGAACAATTCGTATGTGTTTCTCTCGTTTCAAATATTGGCATTGAAGAAAATTTTTAATCCATACATAAGTATTAAATATTAACAAGAACATTATTCGTTTATTTTATTTATGTAAATTACATAAAAGTAGGTGGAGTTTTCTGTTAATTTAAATTATTTATTTGGATATTTGAAAAAAGCATATTTGATTTCTGTAATGCTAATTTTATATCTCAATAAATAATTTTTAAATTCCCAATATTCATACAAAAAAAATTTAAAAATGCCTCCCTCGTCGGTCGGTAAAAACGCTCACACATGTCCAACCTGTTTGCCATCATTATGCCATCACTAGAGGTGAAAAAAAATAGCATTGAATGATCACCTCTGGTACGGATACTCTTTGGTATGAAGTCTTCTTCATGAATGCTGCTGAGAAAATTCGTATCATTTTATACCCCTCTGGTGTCGTCTTAGCGAAGTGATGGGGGCAATCGGGTGACAGACGCTATGCAAGGAGCCAATAGATGACTCCGTTATTATCTCCAATCGTAGCCTTGTGAGAGTCTGAGGCTCCGATGTCTTAAATATTAAATTCCTATATTTTTTCAAATCCTACATATATTATATATTAGTATCCATATAAATCAAATTATGAATTTTGAATAAAAACATTATGAAATTATAAAAATAGGATGAAATATTATATATTTTAACGTTAAAACTTTTGTCAGAAAAATCTTTCTTTATTTATTACACTTTTTTACAATCAGTTAATATTTTATTAACTAATACTAATAATGTTTATTTTTAAAAAATAAAACATTTTATAAACCATTCACAAAGTGGTCTTTGGACCCCTGGGGGTCTATTTTAACCCCCAGGGGGTCCACGGTATCGAATAACAAATTTGGTCGTGCATTCATTGGAATGAAGAATTGTTAAAAAAAAAAATTGAATCGTCTTGACGAGGTTTATTTTTGAGAGCTTGTTTGTCTTAATGCTTGACTGTCATCTGAATCCAGAAAGCGAGTCATTTTGTACCCCTCACATTCATTCTAACTGATGTACTCAGGAGGAGTGCGGTGGGACACTGATGAATGTCATTTGCTTCCTCTCTCTCTCTCTCTCCTACAATCGTGCTTTTTCCTCTCCCTTCTATATTTTTCTCGTCTTGCTTCTTTTCTCATTAGAATGAAATATTTCATTATGTAAAATAGAATAAAGCGTATAATTTAAATCAGCTTATATATATCATTTGGAAATTAGCTGCGAAATTTCACCAATTTTTCTCCCCTGCTATCATCGAATGAAGATGCTACACGGTGACTCGAATTATTTGTACAAATACAAGAATCATTTTTCTTATCTTAACCTTAATATGGATTTATTTTTAATTTGTTTATTAAAAAAATTTATTATTTATTCGTTTAGTTAATTTTAGATATTTTCTAATTCATATACATAATTATTATAATTATTCCTTGAAAATTAAATTTTATCTTTTATTTAAAAAAGAACAGTTTTTTTTTTTTTAAATATATTTATTATTTTCAATTTTAATACTTCTAAAATAATTTTTAATTACCTTAATACATAAATGAATATAGTCCTAATAGAATTCATACATTTTTAGTTATTTATTTGTATAAATATAAAATAATAGTTTTTATATAATAACCGGTTAATAACTAGATTAAATTTCAAAATTGATACTTATATGTATGTATGTGTGTGTAGATCTTAATTAAAAATAAAATATTATTTAGCCTTTAGACTAGAGAATATCTTATATAATACGTAGAATATGATGTTATTAGGGACGGTTATTAATTAAAATAAGAAATTCTGGTAGTCTATCAAGAAAGGTCCAACAACTTTAATAGCTCTGTTTGATAAACTATAATTTTCTCATATAACATTTTTGACATTTTTCTAATTTCAAGCATAGATTTGATTTTCTCGATCGCTTTCGAAGCACCAATTTGTAATGATAATACCTATAATAACATTTCCCTTTTAATTTAAATAGTTAACAGCTCTAAACATTAAAGTCGCACAAGTCAAATGTAGCCATTGCCACGACCATCAACAATTTTTTAATTTAAGGATGTCAAAAATATATTCTCAAAGTTTATATCGTCCATATCTTTGTGTATGTATGTATGTATGTATGTGTATGTGCTGTATGACTAATTTTTGATAACGGAGAAAAAACATATTTTTTTAATCGTTTAATCGATGGTGTTTTTTTTTAGGGGAGAAATTAAGCCCTAACAGATCATTAAGGTTATTCAGTTTCTTTATTAAAGCTTTTTTTAATCCTACTCTTTCAAATAGATGTAAATTTAAACATTTTTTCACATATCCTAATAAAAATTCATTATGGACATATTAGGGAGAATTCTACAACATCCATTACGAATGAATAACGTAAAAGATTTGTCAACATTAATACTATCAATAGTTTATTTTTAAATTGATACATGCCTCAAATAAATATATAATGAAATATCATTGATCTTGTATCATTAAAATGACTATATGAATAATTTTGTAAATCATTTAAGGTAAGTTCGGTGAAGTGCACGCCCATTTTTTTAAATAACATTTTTGAGAGACGCTATAGCTGTAAATATTAATTATGTGGATTCAAAGTTTTTCTAGTAAATACTTATGAAATTGCTAGTCATGGATCGAGAAATAAAAATATGAAAATATGAATAAAAAAAACGATTAGTTGAACATTTTTGTGAGAGGTTACCCGTCAAAGTGGGGTAAGTGCGAGTTTGCCTCATTTCCCCAATAAACTATTTTGTTTTTACGAGTGAGGTAAGTGTGTTGAATCAGCATTCTATCCTGAAAAATATTCTTCACAAATTTTTAAAATAGGCACACGGATACGTTTGAAAATAACTTTTTAATGGACAACGAAAATGATCATATGCTTTACATCTTTACAACATATGTAGTTTGATCAAACAAGGAAATTTTAAAAGATAGACTTGTTTTTTTTTTCTATTGTATTCAAACATTAAATGGTAGTATAAATATAAAGATTAAGCTTATAAGATTGGCTGTAGCTATTATTAATTGTGTAGGAAGTCCATTTCAGGCACTGAACACACCTTACGATTACCTCGATACCTCGATATTTCAGTCCATTTGGTCTGTCTGGCCATTTCCAAAGGCGACCAAAGCTTTCCATAAAGGAGATTGTGACTTCATTGTCATCAATCTCAGTTATTTTTCCTGGGCAAAAACAAATCCTTGTTTTTGAATATGATGTACTTTTTCTGACAATTTTTCTTACCGTCTGACAATTGTATTCTCCTTCCAATTGTGTGATCAGATAAAATGTTTATGTATGCTTGCAGACATATAACTAAGTATCTATTATCATTAAGCTTATATGAAAACTGAGAGAGGGGCGGGCACTTGCCCAAGTTTGACCCACGCACTTACCCCACCAGACCAAAAACCCGGGGTAAGTGCGAGCCCCTCTCTTAAATTCAAACGGAAAGGGTTTAAGATATAAAAAGGTTTAGAATCACACCAAGAAAATTACCAATAAATTACAAAACATTTGTGCCTTGTTTAAAATAATATTAAGACTTCTGGAGGCCTAACTCGCACCCGTGCGCGCACTTCACCGAACTTACCTTATTATATTATTATATTCGCAAAAATTTCTCTAAGGATATACCTTATTTTTTACTAATTATATTGAATTTTATTTATCAATTCACTTTGATATTCAATTTTTTTCATTAAGTTCAAAATTGAAACATTATATATTTGATTTATTTTTATTTATTTATGAGTAAATAAAATCTGATTGAAATACATTAAAATAAATAAATTAATTAAATATAGGATTGATATTATATATACATACATATGTATTTAACATTCGTGAAAATTAATTAAAAAAAAAAAAGAAATTAGATATTTATGTAGTTTAGTTATAAATGTAATTATATACAAACACCAAATGTTTATAATGTTTAAATATATTAATTATTTTTGTCTTTTTTTTTTTTTATAATTTATATGTGTCATATAATAATATATGCCTGAAGCACCGAGCTATCGCACGACGCTTTAAAAAATATTGATATACAATTCTTTAATTATTTATTGCAATTATTAAAAGTTACATCATTGCATCAATCTGATTAAAATGAATGGCTCTTGGGGTCCTCAATAATAATAAATAATCTATTTTAGTGAAAAAATAAAAAAAAATTATAAATCTATATAAAAATAAATTAATAAAAGAGAACAATGAATAAATAAATATAAATTAGTAATTTAATAAAAAATAAACGCGAAAATAGATAAAATAAAACATATAAAATTAACTAATAAAAATTTATAAGAATTAACAAAAAATTAAACGACAAAACAGGTTGAAAAAATTGTTTTAAAAATATTATAAATAAAGTTACAATGTTTGCAAGAGAAATAAGATGACTTTTAGATTTTTTTTGGAAAAAGATTAATTAATATATTTCGTAATTTGATTCTAAAATATTATTAAAATAAATATTTTTAATTTTTTTCGAAATTAAATAAAAGATTTTAAAATATTTTAAACATAAAAAAATATGAATACAATATATAATAAGAATGTCAAGAGGCAAATATAGATGACTTAGTTCGTGACGTCATATAAATTTAAATTAAGAAAAAACTAATGAAGATGATTTTTCTCTCTTTATAAATATTATCTATATGGTGTGAATTTCAAAAAATCATTCCATTCACACCATTTTTGTGACGTCACAGCTTCTCGTAGATTAGTAGATGGTTAGTAGAAAGATAGCAATGGGTTGCTATTTTTCTAGGTAGCAGCGACAAGTAGGTACCCCCACTCCAAAATTTATTCTATCCCCGCTGATTTTTGAACTTAGCAACGAAAATATAGATCATTCCTATTTAAGCTTTCTAAATGAAAGATCACCTGCATCTTGAAAATTGTGCAATTATTTAAATATACATCTGTATATGTAATATAGAAATTTAAATTAAGTTTAATTGTAAAAATGAACAAATTCAAACCATTTAAATTTCTTATTTTCAGTTAATTTTTATAATATATCATAATTTTTTAATCTTTTTTTTAAATAGCATTGTAACGGATGTATATTTATTATATATATATATGACAAAGTCACCCCAGGCGCTGTTGCATGACTGAATGGCAACGTCTAGGGGATTCCGACGACGGTTGGTGACTTGGCATTATATAGACAGTATGATTACAGCGTTCTTTATGTAAAG